>VXAY01007024.1:28093-186341 GCA_013399855.1 Oxyruncus cristatus
CGGCGCCTTCTCCTCCTCCTTCTCCTCCTCCTCCTCTTCAACCTCCTCCTCCTCCTCCTCCTCCGGCCGCTGCGGCGCGGGGGCTGCGGGCGGAGCGGCGGCGCCATGAGCGGGGCGGCGGCGGCCAAGAGCGAGAAGCTGGACGAGGCTCAGGCGCTCGCCCGCAGCTGCGCGGGCAGACCCGACTTCCAGCCCTGCGACGGGCTCTCGCTCTGCGCCACCCACAGCCACGGCCGCTGCTTCCGCCTGCACTGGTGCTGCCACCTGGGATGGTGCCACTGTGAGTGAGGGGGCGCGGGGCGGGCGGGGGGCGCCGGTCCCGCCGGTCCCGGGGGTCCCGAGTGTCCTGGCGGTCCCCGCGCGCTCCTCGCCGCCCGTCCCGCCCCGTCCCGTCCCGTCCCGCGGCCGGGACCAGTCCCGCTCCCGGAGCTGGACCCGCTCCTCGGGCGCTGCTCCCGGGGATCTCCCTCGGCTCCCAGCTCCCCTCGCACCGGGAGGCGGCCGGAGGGTGGGCTGTGGCACCGGCTGCTGCTGGGCACCGCTGTCCTTCGCTCCAGCTACTTCGCCCGCCGTTCTAATGGTTTTCTTTTTAAAAGGCATAAACCCCTCTGAGTGGAGAGGTAACCGCTTTAGGCTATATATAGCAGATAGTTTCAAAATCCAGTGTTGATCCCACTCTGGTGAAAAGGCGCCCAACGACTTGAATATCTGTATTCAAGATCCTGATGTGTCTAATCATGGAGGCTGGGATTCAACTGTGGATGTCCAAACATAGTTTGATGAATAATTAATCACTTAGAGCCGTGAAGAGCAGGCTTTCCCAGCAGCGTGTTGTTGCGAGGTCAGGAAATGGTGATGGAGCCGTGTACTTGGGTCGTGTTGTGTTCAGGAGATCTTAAAGCCTGGATGGTCAGGGTTTGTGCTGGACCCTTGTGTGAGGTTGCTTGATGCTGCAGAAGGTGTCCCTGGACTCCTGACATCCCATTCTCCTCTTAAATCCATTGCCATCTCCCCTTGTAATTTAATCTACACGGACTCCCCTTCACATATACTTTTCTGCACATTTTGTTTCATGGGGTAAAGAGCCTGCCCTAAAAGCCACCTTTTATTTGGATGTGAGCTTCCATTTGAATTAAATAGACATTCTAGGGATTTTGTTTGATTTGGGATTCATTTGAAATCAGTTCAGAACAATGAGTGTTTTCTGTCTGTGCCCTGTGTGGGGCACAACTGGTGCTGTGAGAAGGTGCCTCAGTCACCTCTGCACAGGGACAGGGATGTCTCGCGTTTCATCCATGACACAAAGGGCCTCAAGCTACGACCTAGATACACTCTTCCTTCCCAAAATTTCTCTGGCCTCAGTTATTTGTGGTCACCATGAAGATATATGAGCTTATGAGCACTCTGGAGTACAGGATCAGAGCTCAAAATGGTGCTTATAAAC
The DNA here is from genome assembly GCA_013399855.1 of Oxyruncus cristatus. NCBI lineage: Eukaryota > Metazoa > Chordata > Aves > Passeriformes > Cotingidae > Oxyruncus > Oxyruncus cristatus. The sequence goes on from VXAY01007024.1 coordinate 29,538, forward strand.
TGGAGATGTTACCCAAAATCAGTTGGGAATGGTCCTGGGAGGGGAATTCAAACATGGAGCTGGGAACACCTGGAGAAGCGACACTGTGGAGAGGGACACTGTGGGGGATTAGGATGGGTCACGACTGTGTGTGCGTCAGCAGCAGGAGCCTGCGTGGTGAAATGCAAACCCAGACCCCAGCCTTCGCTTGGGGAGGCATTACCAGCAGCACGGCAAGTGTGCAATTTAATTAGTCTCTTCAGCTCAGTGATGGGGAAACCAGGCTGATGAGCTTTGAGTGTTGCACTTCATAGAGCTGTGGGAGAATTGGGGAGGTTCTGTAGGAGACCACAGAGATCAGATTTGAAAATGTTCTTTACAAGGGGGTGCAAGAGAAAAGAGGTTGTTCGGGCTGTCAAAGATGGAGGGAGGGAGGGGAGCTTTGCAAAGTATAAGGTAGCCTTGCGAAGAAAAGTGTGTTCTAGCCCTCTTCTGCACAGGCTTGGCAGATAATCAGGTATCACTTACCTGTGGCAAGGAGAGTTTAGGTTTGGATATTAGAAAGCATGGCAGGAAGGCAAATGAAGCAGGGGAACAGAGTACTTAAAGAGGTGAGAAGTTGTGGTCCTTGAAACCCTTCAAGGAAGCCTTAGACTGGTGTCCCTTAGGCATTACACAGAGCTGCTTCCCTCTCAGAAGGACACTCGAGATCCTTAGCTGCCCTGTGGCAATCTTAAGATTTAAAAACAGTTACAGCTTTTGCAAGAAGTACAGACTTCCTTCTTAATTCCTCCTTTATGGCACAAGAAACTTTGAGATACCTCTGCCCCATGAAACCAGGATTTTAAATGAAGGAAGTCACACACTTCCTTGCCTTGTTTAATCTCCTGAAAGCCACGGAGAAGCGCGCTCCCTTCTTGCCCCTCGTTTCCTAATGCAAATTTCAGAGCTAAGGATCTCTTTGTATCCTGATCCTCCGGAATGAGTTGAGTTGGACTTAAAAGGGGTAAGAACGAGGTCTATAATGGGAAATTGTATAGAGGTCAGAGATGTAATTAAACAGTGTTTGGAGTTGTCTTCCATAAACGCAGTGCTGTAATGCCGACTTGGGAATCCTCAGAGGGTTCTTGAAAGTGCTTTTCTGTGACTCCTAAGAGCTGTATTGGGGTACAGGAAGCTCTATATCAATTAAAAGGGCCTTTGAAGTACTATTTTCCATCAGTGGCCAAGGTCCTGGAGAATGTCAACTCAGTTAAAGTGCACTTACACTGAGAAATTACAAAAACTGACCATGCCATGATGAGTAGATTGTCTCCTCATGTGTATTCGGGATCACATCTGCTTACTTCAGTGACAGAGGCAATTTAGCATTGTGGAGCCACTTGGTTATGGAAGGAATAATTGAGAAAGAGCCCTGTCTGAATTCCCCAAAGCCGTTTTTGTTGGCGTGTCAGAAGGGAGCAGCACTTCAGGCGCTCCCTTTACCTCCGACGTTTCTGTCCATAAAATGGCAATAACAGTTGGCAGGAGAGATCAGAGACTGCTCAGTGTATCCAGACAGCTCTGAGAACCTCAGCTGCCCTGGATGCCTGTATGACTTCTGTGTCTAAGCCTGGAGTTTATTTGGGGTCATTTTCAGTTTGCTTTGGGCTCAGTGGGGAGCACATCTCCCGTGAGGTGGTTCTCTGATGTGCCCCCGTGTCTGGGGATCTCTGAACCCCGGTACAACTTCCATAAGTAGGTGTGTGAACACTGTGCAGGATGGGGGGACTGGGGGGGCTGGGCTGGGCTAGGTGGGTGCCTTGGGTGTCGCTGGAGCCGCCGGGCTCTGTGGGCACGGGGAGGGCAGGGAAAACATCGTACCTGCTGCAGCAGCTGACTGAACACCCTCCCCTGCGTGCTGCCCACTCCTGTCTCCAAATGGAAGCGGATGAGGGCTCAAGCCTTTGGAGTCCTTTTCCCCACAGGGAAAAAGGCATTGGCCCAGGAGGTGTTTTGCCTTCAGCCCCTGTGTTTGTCCCATTACACATTGTCCTGCACCCCTCCGGTCTGTCTCTGCTTGCATTCCCTTTGCCAGGGTGGCAGCCCCCTGTTCGCCTTCCTCCCCTCCCCTCTCACAGCCTGGTGGGGTTTGGCTTATTAGATGCAGGCTGAGAGCCTTAAGTTACTCAGATCTACTTTTTCCAGAGGCAGAGAAAACATGCCAGAGGTAGGTCTGCAGCAAGGTGCTGCCTCCCTGTCCTCACCTCAGGATTTCCACTGCGGCTCCGGTTGGCACCGGCGCTGCTGCGAGGCTGCTGGCTGTGAGATGGTACCTGCTTCTGTCACAGGGGATCAGATCCTTGGGCTGACATCCCACCTGACCTGACAGCAGGACTTTGGCTGTGTTTTCCTAATGTTACTTCCTAAGAATTAGCCATGAGAGAAAGCATCACACTTCATACAATTACAAGATTGTTTTCATCCCTGGACAATGCACAAATGGAGTATTCTTTTGCAGATGGGCTCATTTTTAATCTGAATATCTTGCATTCTGTTAAACACCCTGCAAGCCTCTCGGTACATTGTGCTGCAAATATCAATAACAGATGATGAATCGTGGTTCCACAGCAGTTGTACCAACAGACAGTAATTGTGCTACCTTGTATTAGCCTTTCTGTGCTTTTTCCCCCCCGATTCAGCATCAAAAAAAAGCAAGCTTTTGGCTCCTTGAGGCTCTTGCATATCTTATACTGAAAAGTAAATGCAGCAAATAAATTTCGGTTCCACCACTTTTACAAGGTTCAGCTGTTTGGGCCGTTTACAGGAAAACAAACCACGGAAGGGGAAAGCCGTGAGGTCTCCATTGGGTGGCCAGGAAGGGAACACAGTTGCCAGGCTCAGGCATGCGAAAAGACTGTGGTGGCAGTGAAGGTTTCAAAAAGCACACCTGCTCCCCTGCCCTGTGTTCTGCTGAGTGGTGGAGAGCACTTGCAGGTGTGCCCTGAATTAGCTCCCTGCTTCCTGGCGTGCACCACGGAATTGTGGCACTGTTACAACAGAGTCTGGAGCCAGACCTGGCAGGGTCTGCATGAGGTCAGGCAGGGCTGGCGAGAGATCCAAGGAATTGTCATTCCTTGGGCAAGAGGAGAGAATGGGCTTGTGTGATGGGTGGCGCCCCACGAAGGGCACCTGTGCTCTGGGTGGTGTGGGGGAGAACTTAGCTCTGAGTTGGCCAGAGGAAATTCAGGGCATGCAGAACCAGAGAATATTTACATTTGCTGTTCACCTGCTCTCTGAACAGGGAGCCCAGGGTTTCTCTTGGCTCTCAGAGCCCCATCACTCCCCCACGGTGCCTGAGGGCACCCAGGGGGCACAGCCCATCCTGGCTGGGTCTCTTGGTCCCAGCTGTGAGCTGGGCAGGGGGGTGATTATCCATGACTCACAGCCGTGCCAGGGAGGGAGGCAGATCAGCACAGTCACTGCACCTGGGTGTGCTCAGAGCAGACACTGCTGTTCACGTTCTTTGCTGCCTGAAATACCACTGTTCTCTTTTATAACATTTTAAAATGAAAACATTTGTTTTCTGGCCCACAGAGCTGGTGAAAGCTCTCTGTCAAGACCATCCTCAATTAAACCCCTTCCAGAGATGGCGATGTGGTGGTGCCACATGGCAGCTCCTCCCTGCTCTCTGCGGGTACACACCTGGCCCAGGTGCAGGTTTGTCCCCTGCCACACGGTGACTGTGCAGCAGATCAGGAGCTCTGTGCACACAAGCAGCATTTCCGAGGGGTTTCTCCCTTCTCTCCAGCGACAGGGCCATCAGCGGGGACTCTGACAATCTCCAAAGCCCATGTAATTATTCAGATCCAGTGTGCCTGTGGGAACTGTGAGGAGGCAATCAGCAAAGCACCCTTCTTTCCTGTGACAGACCACGGGTAAGTGAGCTGAGATGGTTACGGGGGGTATTTAGGTGCATCATGACAGAGCTTGGGGGTCTAAAGAGGAGCTGTGCCTGCCTGCAGCCAGCTTCTGTTGACTCCCCCCGTTAGAGAAGCAGCTACAGCCCTTCTGGGGTGTAGGTGGGGGGATCCTAAAATAAGCCCTGGGGTGCTCTGCAGCGCAGCAGACACTGTAGATCTCCCAGAGCCTTGCTTTTGTCCCGGTGGGTTTTCCTTGTGCTGGTTTTTGGTGGCTACAAAACTCGTTGCCACACCCAGGAGGGAGCAGAAGGGCAGCAGTGCTCCAGTGCTCCACGAGTGTCAGTGGTTGCAGAAGGTGATGTGGATGGAGCTCACTGGAAGGTGCCGGCCTGGCAGTGCTGGTGGCAACTTGAATTTCCAGTAGTGCTGTTCCACAGGGGCAAAACTATATCCTGATGATTGACTTGCTGGATAAATGGAAGAGGGAGCTGTAAAATACCTGTGTTTGAACCCATGAGGCCGATAGTTGGAGGAGGTCATACGTTTTTCTTTGTGGAAAACTTAAACAGGAATGGAGCAGGGGGGGCTGGGAACTCTGGGGCTGGGCACTCCTGGAAAACACAGCTTGTTCTGAAGGGAGGATGATCCCAAATGCTGGGAGAAATAGGGGGTTTTCATTTGCTTTGGCTGTGAAAAGGATTTGGACATCCATCCCACTTAAGTCCGTGGATCTGGATGGAATGTTTGTGCACAGGCCGGGCATTGTGCTGAGTGCCAGGCAGGGGCTGCAGAAAGGTGGATTTTTCAGCTTGTAATAGGAAAAGACTTTTAATGAGGATTTGTTGCCTGTAGCTGTGCAAGATCTTCTCTTCACCTGTATTTTGAAGAGCTATGATACTCTAGTATTGTTCCACTAACCCGCACACAACCAAGGAAGGAACGTCAGCTTAATGTATTCTGAACTGTTACTCTGAGGGCAAACACTTACTGCCAGCTGTTATGTGTACACCATTCTGGACCTGGCTGGTGTTTTGTCCCTCTGGTTTTAGTTATAATCTGGAAATCACAGTACAGATGTACTATTGATGCTGTGTCTCGGAAAGAGAACCCACACGTGTCCATTCACCTGTGAGAATGTCAGTGCCTCTGGAAGACCCTGCTGGCATTCATTTTGAAACCCTTACTAGAATGTTGAGAGACATACATGTTCTACTGTTATTAACAAAGCCCCTGATGTCACTTATCAGGAAGAGACCACAGGAGAATCTCTGAATTCAGGCTACTTGCTCGGTACGTTTTGTAGGACTAACTCTTCTATGGCTCATCCAGGACTGAATGGAAGTAGCTGCTCTTCGTTCTCCAAAAGGCCTGAGAAAAAGGGGCCTGTGTACCAAAACACTTCCTGCCAGCCAAAAACTCTGCTGTGCATGACTGTGAGGCTGTGTTTAATAATCCCTCTGTCCATCTGAGCAGAATGACTCACAAAGAATTAAATCTGTTTGCCCAAAACTCAGTGATCTGTGGTAAAAGCCTCTGAGAGTGGCAGACAACTGACACCCTTCCTTTGTGGCTGCTTGAAGGGGTAACTGCTGGTTTTGTAAAGCCTGGAAGGATAAGGCTGGCGATGTTTCTTACCGGAAGAAAGTACTTCCAAGGAAAAGTTCATTAACCTTGTGTCCCGTCAGCTGGTGCGGTTGTCTGGGAATTCAGGCTGTCCTGAATGCGTCATGGGGAGGGCTGGGCCTCTGCTCCTCTCAGAGAGGCTCCTGCTGGGGAAAGGCTGCAGGCACTTTTCTCACTGCAGAGGAACAGCTCCAAGACAAAATGCGTACGGAGCACAGTGCCTGTGGTGAGTGCGTGGCTTCCTTCCTGGACTCTGCGGGTGGTGAAATCTGTTTGCCAGCTTGACTCTGCGAGCCTGCCTACCCCCAGTGCCCAGTGCAAAAGCGCCTGCTCACACATTATCCTTCTCTCCTGGTTGTTGATGGATGTTTCATGTGCCTTAAGCTGCAGCCCGTGGTCAGACCCTTGTGTTGTCCCCTGAGACTGAGTCACGGGATTGTCACCTTCATGGCCTCCATCGTGCAGCTCTGCAGAGCTGACACTGCCCAGCTTTGCTGGAAGCACTGAAGAGGCCTCTCAGGTACTTGGCACAGCACCTCCAATTTCCTGGCAGCACCTGTGTGCTCATCAAGAACACGTTTTGTCGCTGCTCGTTGGTACAACCAGCAGAGCTGGGCTTGTAGAGAATGGGCATCTTGGGCTGTCCTTATGTAATGGCTTTGGATTTAACCAGCCCCACACTTCATGACTCACTGCCAGCTTTGGGAACTTAGTTCTGCGCATTGATAAGGCTCTACTAGAAATTTGTGTTTCTATAAAGGATAAAAAGCAGAATGCTTTACTCACAAACAGTGTAAGATGTTCCAGAACGATAGCTGTGACAGTGTGGGCTTAGCTGCTGATGGATGGCACAAGCTCATACTAATGTAAGAGCTGGTTGACAGTAGATTGGATTCCAGGTAGAGCATCTCTCTCTGTCTGCATATAAAATGACCCTGGGTTAGAGAGTTGTGGCTTTTCTTCCAGCACCTCCATGAATTTATCTGCCCACAAGATACAGAGTATGTTTTCATAAGTGCTTTGACTCTTCCACTAATCAATTTTTATGTAGTGATGGATCACAGAACTCAAGAAGTGCAGTTGGTGCAATTTGGAGATGTTTCTGCCAATAGTCGAATATATTCACATAGATGGAAATCAAAAACCTACTGGGCAAGTAAAATTTGATTGCTTGGCAACAGGGCCTTGTTTTTAACATACCCACACTTTAACTTAGGCCCCACAACAGTTGGAATTTATACATAACCTGTGTTGTAAAACAATTTCAACAAGAGGCCTGCGTTTGCATTCTTGTTCTCACTGGTGGCTGCGGAGCTCCAGAGCCCCCACTCTGCTCTGGAAGCTGCTGTTTTGTTGGGTAGCTGCACCCAGCCCTGCAGGGTGTCCCTGCTGTGCCCAGCGAGAGCAGCTCCGTGCCCGGCCCTCTCCCTGCTCCTCCTGGTGCCGGGGCTGGAGCTGGTCCAGGCAGGGGCTCAGCTGTGCCACGCTTCCTGCTGCCTGTGCTGCTTGGATTTCAGTGCTTTCCCGAGCCCCAGCCCCACTGCAGGTGTTTGCTCTCCCTCAGGAGTGCTGCCCGTCCCTGTGAGAGGCTGGGACACGGCAGGGTGTGCTGGGGGGCCCCGATCAGCTCCTGCAGCCCTCCAGCTGGGGGCAGGACAGGTGGAACCCTCACCTTTTGCTTTGCTTTCCCCGCCTGTGTCACTGGACCTTGGCCTAAGGGCACAGGGACCATTCTCCAGCTGGTTCAGTGAGATCTGGGCTCTCTGGGTGTGAAACCAAGGGCGATGCTCACCCTGCCACTGTCAGAAGGGATCAGATCCTTGGGCTGACATCCCACCTGACCTGACAGCAGGACTTTGGCTGTGTTTTCCTAATGTTACTTCCTAAGAATTAGCCATGAGAGAAAGCATCACACTTCATACAATTACAAGACTGGTTTCATCCCTGGACAATGCAAAAATAAGGTGTTCTCTTGCAACTGGGCTCACTTTTAATCTGAATATCTTGCATTCTGTTAAACACCCTGCAAGCCTCTCGGTACATTGTGCTGCAAATATCAATAACAGATGATGAATCGTGGTTCCACAGCAGTTGTACCAACAGACAGTAATTGTGCTACCTTGTATTAGCCTTTTGTGCCTTTTTTTCTCCCGTGATTCAGCTTTTTGAAAAAACAAGCTTTTGGCTCCTTAAGCCTCTTGCATGTCTTACATTGAAAAGTAAAGCTGTGAGTGCTGTGTGTGCTCCCACCTGTGCTGTGCAGCTGCTCCCAGTGGCACTGTGTGACACGATGGCCCGGTGTGATGCCACCTCCTCCTCCAGTGGTACCTGGGCTGTTCCTGTCTCTTGCAGAGCGTTGCCGCATCCCACGCCCCTCCAGGGAAAGGTTGGTGCCCTTATCTGCACACACCAGCTCCACGTGGAGACTTATTTTGGGTGTGATCAGGGAGAGCAGTCCTTTAAATTCTCCGGAATTGGGTTCTGGAGAGGCCTGTGTCAGAAAGAGCAGGGTTGGTTTGAATGAAGCGGGAGTGGAGATGTGCACATCAGGCACCAGAAGCAGCAATGGGACAAGGGTTCAAAGCGTGGCCTGTGCCGGTAACAAGGACGCTGCTCCCAGCGGGGAGGTTGAGGAAGGTGTTCTTTGTCCAGCCTGAAGGCTCACTCTGGGGCAAGACACCGCAGAGATGTGTCAGCAGAGCCCCTGTGCTCTGCCCACAGGGAGGGAGCAGCACAGGTACAGCACATCCCAGGGGTGCCACTGTTTCTCCTGCCAGCCACCAGCAAACCAGGCTGTGGCCACACAGATGACTCTGTCCCAACCTGCCAAACCCAACCTCCTGCCCCAGCTGTCCCCTGTGGGTGCAGAGTGCAGGTCTTTGGAGAGGACTTTTCCTTCAAGGACCCAGTGAGCTGTTCTGCTTATTTTTGACACTCCCCAGGAAAACATTCCGTGGCGTGCAGAGGCTCAGGGTGCCCCCCTGCAGCACATACTACACACGTGGAAAATGACTGTCTTGTCTCTCCGGTGCCTGTGATTGCACCAGGCAATGCCGTGGTTTTCTGGGTAGTTTGACACTGAGCTGTGCTTATCCTGCTTTGTTGCCATATCAGCACACTGACTGGCTGCATGGAAACCATGGGATGCTGAAGCTTGAGCAGATGGTGCACAGGGATGGGGTTGTAGAATAAATATTTAGCACTAAACCATTTTGTGCTATTTTCTCTACTGAATTTTAAAAATATCTAGTGTAACTTGGGAGCTAAAACTCCTCAGGAGAGTGTGCAAAGAGTGGCTGTTCTGCCCCTTGGGGGTGGCTTTGGGAGGGATGTTGGAAGGTGACTTTCCTGGGGTTCAGAGCCCAGGTTGGGATGGACAGCACTCAGCTGCTGCGCTGGTGGAGGTGTCCAAGGCTGAGCCACACTTTCCGTGCCTGCACTTCCATGTGCCTGTGTTCTTGGGATCCAGCAGGGGCTGGGGTTGGTTGTACCTGTGGTATTTGTGGCATTCCTCCAGGAACTGGAAGGAAAGGGCTCCTCCAGAACTCGTGGTGTGCGCTGCTGCTCATTGCTTTTTTGGGTGTCGATATTCTGTTCCCTTGCAAGGGTCAGTGAGCAAACATGGCCCCTTTAAGAGGGTTTATGGCTGCCTGAAACATCCCCCAAACCTTCTGGGTTGCTTTTCCTTTAAGTCTGGTAAATCCATGTAAGCAGTGAGAGGAAAGAGCAGGGATGATGGAGGAAGCTCCGGGGTTTGTTTGCATTTAAGCGTTACCTGCTCTTAAGCTGATGTGCACAGAAGCCCCTGAAAGGCTTAGACAGCTCACAGCATGTACTGTCATGATCCTTTTTGTATTTAAAACTGATCAAGACAAAGGGCATTAAAATACAAATCTGATGAAGAAAACCTTTCTGATGTTTTCCCCCTCTTAGTTTCCTGTGAAAAGCATCAGGTCAGGGGCTGGCACAGCTGTCTGTGGCTGCACAGCAGTGAGGGAACACCTCTCCTCCCCAGGGGAGAGTCACTGCTGGGGAGCCACTGCAGAAACATTGCTGGACTGGTTCTTCCCTGTGCTTGGATGGGGCTGGGAATGTGATGGATTCATCAGTGCTCTGGTGGAGATGCTTTTAAGAGAAGGTGCTGTTTGCAAGGACACACCTCTGTTAGGTCAGAGCCCGCTGCCCCTTCCTGCTGCACTTCAGACTGCTTAGGTGTGCCTTCTTTTTCTGTTGTTGCTTTCCAGAGTTGATTTGAGTTCTTGGAGTCTCTTCTGTGATGCCTTATTGGGCCCTTGTAGCTCTGCCAGAAGTCCTGCAGGTGTGTGGGACGCTCTGTCTGCGTCCCCTGCTCTAGAAATTTGGTTGAGCAATCGCAGTCATTTTCAAAGTTTTCTGGATGAAGCACAGGGCAAAAATATCCCTTGCACTGAGGTGTTGCATATCTTTATCTAAGAGGCTCCTTCAACACTGACAAGCATTTCTGTTGTGCCTCATTATAACCACCAATAGCCCATTTCAGTTCTGCTTGATCTTGTGCTGTAAGTCTGGCAGTGCCTCAGTGTCCTGAAGTGTTTTCCATTTCTTCCAGTGGCTCATTCCACGTCACGTTCACCACCCAGTCCGTGATGTTTTGCTGGATATGACATCACGGCTGTTCCATACAATACCAAGGAAGGGAAACGGGGGTAGCAGTGGGGTTTTTCACGCGTGTCATCCGTAGATGTGCTCAGGGTCTCTCCTGCCATTTGTTCTCGCCCCTCTGGAAAAGCTATTACTGTGCTCTGAGCAAAATGCAGTTTGAAGCTGCGATGGTCCTTGGTGAGTATTTATGGTCAGGACAGTCTTTGTTTGTAAAGGGTTGTTGTTCCAAGCATGTAACTGGAGAGAGAGGAGGAGGGGGAGGGCCAGAGCGTTGTTTTGTTCACTGTTGCAGCCAGTGGGGCTGGGAAGCAGCGACCCTGGGCAGGGGCTCAGACCATCACACTTGCAGATGGAATTCTGCTTCATGGAGCACTTCTGAACATCAGGGTACCTTCTGCAGGCTGAGGGTGCTGAGTGCCCCTCAGTAAACATGTCATGTCGAGGGTGTGGGCAGCGAGCTTTGCTTTGGTCTGTGAAGGAGGAAACCCCCATCTGCCCTGAGGCTCTGCTTTGTCAGCAGTGAAGTGATTCCCAGTTCCTTCCCGTGCGCTGGCTGGGGCTGATCATGGGCTGGGCTGCTGTGGCAGAACTGTCTGTCACCTGCACCACGCTGGAAGCCAGCTGGGTGGTGACAGTCCTTGGGCTGCTGTGCCAAGGCAGGCAGCAGGGCACCACTCCAGCCCAGAGCTGTCACCTCCTGCCAGACCAGCTCCCTTAGACCGTGTGCGCCTTCCCGAACAGCCAGACTTGCTCTCTTGCCACGAGGTGTGGAACAAGTGCTGCTGGAAGAGCACTTGGTAGTTCTCCATCTCTTGCTGTGCCAAAAGCCAGTGCTCGAGCAGCTCATGTCCGAGGCCTCCACACACAGAACAGCTGTGGAGTGAGCTCTCCTTGGACCAGTCGGAATCCCTGCAGGGCAGCACTGCATCACAGGTGCATTAGGAATGCTTGCTTTGCCTTCCTCCTCCAGAGCTGGGCGGTGTTTAATTAGGATGTTTTTATGTTCTTTGTGGTGGGGCCGATTCCCTCCCGTGTGAGCTGATGTTTTTGGCAGGGTTGCGTGTGGCAATAGGCAAGCCTGGCACAGCTGGAGTGGGAATTCCACTGGACTTCGCAGCAGAGGATCACAGTGCTGTCACACAGGTGTAGGTTCAAGCAGCACCGAGTCACCAACGCTTAAGGAGCAGTTCCCTGCCGTTGAGCCACAGGAGCTGAGGGCACAACCCTTCACACACCCGATGGGGGACCTGTGTCAGTCCATGGGGCCGCAGCTCCAGCCCCTCTGGAGGATCCACCACAGCCAAAGGCATGGAGATATCCACGGGGATCAGAGCCAGTCCTCCTCCAGCCCACCCCAGCTCCGGGCTCCCACCACAAGAGCTCAGCCCAGTTCCTAAGCTGAGGCAGATCAGGTTAAACTGAGCCTGGTCATGTCCCATACTGTGCAATTAGCAGGTCTTTGTTAACCTTGCTGACTTTTGGAGATAGATGAGCTGGCAGATGGAGAAATATTTGTTCAAGCAGCTGCAGGGGGAAGAATACATATGAAAAAAAAAAGCTTTATGTTTCAGTTGATAGACGTCTAAATGCCCTGCATGTGAACAAGTATCCATGGTATGTATTGCTGACTTAGACTTGTCAGACCCACAGCTCTCTCTTTCCATTTTCTGAAGTGCAGTGCAATTCATGTTGTTATTTATTAGGGCCAAGTCCTCCAAGGTAGCATTTTGAGAGGGTAAAGCTTGAGAATTTGTTATGAGCAACCTCACTCCTGAACGATGGATTTTTATTGTTTTTTTCAATATGCCAAGCACGTTAATGAGTGTCAGAGGTAAAGCAGAACACTGGGACGGAGGGAAGTGGAGAAGAAAATCTTCCTGCAGCACCTCTGCTTATTTCATGGTTAAGTTATTTTGTATTAGCCACGGAAATTGCTGCTGTGTCTGTTTGGTGAGGATGCATGCAGACTGCCCAATTAGCAAAAGATCAGAGAGAAAGGACCTCAGGGCTTGTTTCTCAAGGCTTGACACGGGTTTTTGGAAGCAGGAGGCTCTGTCATATAGCTCCCAATCAATCAGCCACATAGTTCTGGTTATCAGTGCCACAAACATCAGAAATGTTCCGGGTTGCCCGAGTTTGCTGGAGATGTGCAGGTGATGCCAGAGCTCACAGCTCTGCTGGATCCTGCCCCGGCCTGCTGGCAGGCTCGCTGGAGGCACGGAGCCAAGGCTTTGGGGAACAGCATCCGTCCCATTTGGCAATGGAAATCCTTTTCCTGGGCACAGAGCAGCAAGGAGATGAGCACTGCCCAGCACTTCCTTGGACACATTTGAATAGCTGTTCTGCAGTTGAGTATCGGCTTCAGCGTGTGCCAGGTCCCTGGGGCTTTGGTTTGTGGGCTGGCACCGGGGTCAGCTGAATAACTGAGGAATGGAGACACGGGCAGCCCGTTCTGGTTGTGCACAAGCTGCTGTCGCTGTGATGGGTCAGACAGGAGGGGCAGTGGTCATGAGAACTCCCCGTGAATGCGGAGCATCCGGAAACGTGGCACCGGAGCAGCTTGGGGGGCACAAAGCCCTTTTGCCACAGTGGAACCGCAGAGCCAGGACCGTGAGGCTTCTCCGTAGCAGCTTGAGAACTTCCCAAACTTCTGCAAATGCAGCAAATGGCTTTCCACAGGATTTGGAGTTTGCTTTTTGGACACGTGACACGTGCAGTATTTTTCCTTCCCCGCCTCCCGCGTAGGCAGCGGTGGAGAGTGACCCAGGAAACAAGTGGTGATGCAGCGTCTGCTCTGGCACCTGTACTTGTGCAGAACACTGTCATTTCAGGAGCATTCATCAGCACAGCGCAGAGTTCTCCAGCCCACTTGGTTGGAATAAATAGGCAATAAATTCCGTGCTAGCACATTAAATGGGATGGATCAGAATAGGTGCTCAAAACACTGTTTTATCGCAGACTGCTGCCAGCTGTTCAGAGTCAGCAGAAATATTGCTGTGGATTTCCACGGGTGTTTGATCAGATTGAGAAGGATTGTAAGAGAACTTGGGACTTGTGCTTCTGGGATCATTTTCTGTGCAAAAGCCATCCCTGGCAATCCTGCAAGCTGCAGGGGTGGGGGGTGATCTTATTTTTAAATTTCTGCATTTATTTTTCATAGGCTGCGTCCCGGCTGACGCGTTTCCATGCATTATGTAGGGTGAGGAGTGGTAACCAAGGCTGTGAACACAGGTTTTTTTCCATGATCCAGGCTGACAATCCCAGCTCTGAGCACCTGGTCATGCTTTAAAAAAAGTTTGATCTGTCTAAAACAAATAAACTTGCCCCTAAAACCAGTTGAAATTTGACAAACTCGTACCAGAATTCTAAAGAAAGGTACAAAGCAGTTCATGTATTAAATCCTCTGTTTTCTGCCAGCCAGTTCCTGCTTTACCTTGGCAGAGCTTGTCCTTGGAACGTGAGGAAACCATTTCAGCCTGTGTGAGGTGACACAGACGGGCTCTTCAATCCTCTGCTCCTGCCCTGGAATTAGTGCCCGCGGGGCAGTTCTGAGACACCGCACGTGCTGCTGCAGTGGGAAAACAACCCACGGGGCTCCCGGCAACACCCTGTCTGCCCCTGCCACCTCTTCTCCGCTTTTTCCAAAAGGGGAAAAACAAACAACAAAAAGAGTCACACTGCTGAAACTCTGCCTCACCGTTCCATGCCCATGCTGTAGAGCTTCCTTGGCTTAAATCCACTGCTTTCTTCTCCCAACATCCCCCAGCCTTCTGCCAGCACATGGGGCTGTTGTAAGTGAAAACAGAGTCCTGTTGTGCAGATACCATTTTTCTTGATCCTGCTAAAATCTTCACCAGGGCCTTCTTGGATGCTTCAAATAGAGGTGGCACAAAACTGAGCTGAGGAAATGCTTTTCACTAGTGTCTGTTGTCAGTGGAACAGGATAGGAGCCCACACAGAAGCACTCCAGCTCCATGGATAAATAGAGCATTGTGGTTTGAGGAAGGGCAGGCTGCACTTCGGTTTCCACGAGCTGAATTTATCAGACACCCTCCCAGCCAGCAGCACACTCATCCTCAGCTGTGGGGCTTTGCAGGGCAGGCGCATATTGAATGTTCACAAATTTCACAGCAGGGTCCTGGGAAGCAGCGGATGGCAGGAAGGCGTGGGCTGCTGCCGTGGCTGTGAGGGCCAGGAGCTGCCCAGGGAAGTTCTGTCAGCAGGAGCTGAGGAACACGCAAGGGACCCCATCGCTCAGTGACTCCAGAACCAAAGAGCTGCTGCTGCAGGAGCCCGAGCTCTGCTCTGCCCGGGGCTGCAGTGCCAGCACCTCATCCCTCCGAGTCACAGCAAGGGCAGGGACCACGCCATGGTGCAGCAAAAAGAGGGCAAGTGGAGCGGATGGCTTTGTATTTTCTGCCATCCCACTGTAAACAGGCGGGGGGAAAGCTTGCTTTATTGCCACTGAGCTTTACCAGCAGCTCCGTGAACAGTTGCCCTTCCACAGATCGCAGGGAGAAAGCATTCCATGAGGTATTCGAGGGAAGCTGGTCAAACCTATTCCCATTACTGCCGGCTCCCAGCTCTGCCTGCTCTCTCCTGTGGCACACCGGAGGGATTTCCTGCCCGGGGTTCCCGGTGCTCGCTCCTCTGAGCCTGCCCTGGGCACTGCTGGCATTGCAGCCTCTCCCCCCCTCCCGTGCTCCCTGAGCTCTTCCCGCGGATCTGTGTCCGCCGTTCTCGGGCGGCGGGGGTGGGAAATCCCAGCCGACTTTCACACGAGCGCGTTTCCCTTCCAACCCCATCGGCACAGCAGGGAGGGAAAAGCCTTCCCGGCGCTCGAGGTTCCCCTGGTGACGTCCCCGCCGGGCTGGCAGAGCACAGTCTGTGCGTGGGCCTGGCAGAGCCAGGAACGCCGGGAGCATCCTCAGCCCCTCAGTGCCAGTGCTGTCAGAGCTCTTCCCAACGCCGGGAGGCATTCCCAGGCTGAAGAGAGGGGGATTTTTCTCCTGCAGAGAGGCACGGCAAGGGGAACGAGCTCTTCCTTGGGGCTCAGAGCAACCTGGGCTAGTGGGAAGTGTCCCTGCCCGTGGCAGGGAGTTGGAACTCAGCGATCTTTAAGGTCCCTCCCAACCCAAGCCGGTGTGTGATTTCCAGAGGAATGAGTAATTCTGGGGAGAAAGGCTGCACCTACCTCTGAGCTGGGAGCACAAGAGCACGTGGCAGATCTCAGCCCAGGGCCAGGTTCGTTAATGCAGGAACTTTCTGCCCCTCGTGTGGGGAGCTCCGAGCACCCACACAGCCCTTCAGCAGCGTTTGCTGCCTGGGCAGAGCAGGGGATGCAGCGTGTGCAGCAAAACTCTTCCGACAGCCCCACTACTCACAAGGCTTCTGGAAATTCGTGCTTTCCCAGCGGATGAGCCCCTAGGGAGACATGAATCTTTCAGAAGCTTCATGCAAATAAAATGCAGCATTTTACAGTCTTAGGCATAGCCTCGGGTTTCTCAGTTTTTCCTAACATAGTCCCAATTTTCTGCTCTCCTATTTATTTCTTTTACTAAAGATGTTCGGTTCACACTTTGTTCTGCTCAATATAACCAACATAATCCTATTTTCTTACTACTTAACCAGATAATCAGGATGCCAAGAGCATTTCTATAGCCCAGAAATGCCCTTGTTTTCTGCCTTCAAATTCTAACTGTAGTCATGTATGATCTCTGGTTTATAATATGGAAAAACATGATTTAGACCCCAGGGAAAAAGAACATGGAAACACGGGCAGGGAGACTCATTGGAATAATAATAATATAATAAAATTTCGATCATTGTAGCAAAGATGTAAACTACAACTGCTCTGCTCAGTGGGGGAAAAAAAGAAGTCTCTGAGCATCTTGTCATTTTTCTTTCTCCTGGAAGGGGGTGTGGGCAGCCTTGGCATCTGTCCCACTTCTTGGCTATGGAGTTGGGCCCCCAGAATGAATTTTCTGGAGTTGGTGATGTCCTTGAAGCAGGGGCAGGGAGAGGAGCAGAGCTGGGGTACGGGAGGTTACACCCACCTGCAGGATTAGGAGGATCCGTACCAGGAGGGGCCTGAACACCTGGAGGCCACTGAAAGCAGCAGCCGCTGCCTGCAGGGAA
This sequence comes from Oxyruncus cristatus, assembly GCA_013399855.1. NCBI lineage: Eukaryota > Metazoa > Chordata > Aves > Passeriformes > Cotingidae > Oxyruncus > Oxyruncus cristatus. Next base: position 45,821 of record VXAY01007024.1, read on the forward strand.
CTGCTGGTGGTTACTGAGGGCCAAGGGCATCACTTGGAGACACCGCTCTGACTCCGCTCCTCTGTCTCCCCACAGGTAAATACGTGTACCAGCCCATGACCCCCGTGGAGCAGCTGCCCAGCACCGAGATCCCCGTGCGCCCCCGGGAGCCCCCCAACACCATCCAGATCTCCGTGTCCCTCACCGAGCACTTCCTCAAGTTCGCGCCCGTCTTCCAGCCCCCGCTGCCCCCCGACTCGCCCCAGTTCTGCACCATCGCCGACCTGTTCATCGACAACTACCGCGTCAAGTGCATCAACGGCAAGATGTGCTACGTGCAGAGGCAGCCGCCGCCCGCGCCGCACCGGGGCAGGGCCGAGGAGGCGCCCGCCCGCAACGCCTTCATCGCGGCAGAGAGCAACACAGCCAAAGCCGAGCACTGCTCGTCCCCCTCCAGCTCCGAGGACTCCGGCATCAACGCCGTGGGGGTTCACTACATGGAGTCGTGTGACGAGGACACGGAGGGGGCGGCTGAGCTGAGCTCAGAGGAGGATTACAGCCCGGATAGCAGCTGGGAGCCGGACGAGTGCCCGCTCCTGTCCCCCTCGCAGTGCGAGATGGAGGTGATCGAGACTATAGAAACCACAGTGTGACCCCGCGGCCGGCAGCGGCTCAGTCCCCTTCCCACTCAGTAATGTTGCTTTTGTAGTATTTCTATTTTCTGTTTTTTTCTGACAATCCCTATTTTCCAGTGCACTCGATATTTCAGATTCCTCATGGGAGCGCGGTCACGGGACTTACATACGGTGAATTAGCAGCAGCCTGAGCAATTTAACACGTTCTCAGCCTGATCAGCTCTCCCACGTCTGCACGTAAGGTAGTGACAAATCTTGAGACTTTTCTAGCAGAAATAGGCCCTTTTCTTGGTCTGGGTTACCCCACACCCCATTCTCCCACGAGGACGTGCCACTCGAGGTGTCTCACCCGTCGGGGCTGGCAGTGGGCCTGGAGCAGCAAACCGACTCGCCCTTACTCTTTCTGTAACAGCAAACGAGGGCAGGCGGGCAGAGGCTCCTCCTGTCTCCGTCTGTCCCAGCAGCGCCTTGTCCTGCCTCGTCGCTAGTGCTGGTGCAACCCTCCTCCAAGGCTGTGGGCACCACAATTCCAGCAGGTTGGAATGGCAGGCTAGAGAACGCACAAAGTGCCTCCCAACTTTTCTCCAGGCTATGCACCGAGCGGCTGCTGAGGCAGGTCAGGCTCCGAAAGCTCCTGAGGAGGCAGCTCTCCCTCTGGAGGGGCATCAGGCGCCCGAATCAAGCTGGTCCTTTTTCTCTGCCTGGATCTCAGGAAGGGGACGTGGCTGTTGCAGGGGGCAGGAGGGGGAGCAGGGCCATCTAACCGATACCACGCCAGGCTGAGGACAGGGGAAGGAAGCGACTACCTCGGAACACACCATCCGCCCTCAGCTCTGCCTGCTGCCTCCTCCTGGGCTGTTTGGGGCCAGACACTCAGGACCAAGTGGCCTCAGGGCCTGCATTTGCCTGAAGAATAACGAAGTTTAAACAAACAGCATTTTATCAGCCACACCACTGTGTTGGCAGAGCTTGGGGACAGCTGGAAGTGCCCGTGGGTGTGTGCTCCTTAAAATACAGCCCCAGGTCGTTGTAGCAGAGAGAGGAGGCTTTGGCTCCTTTGCTCCCAGTCCAGGAGCAGGGGTTCTCACACTGCTGGGAGCACAAGCTGCCTCAGAGGAGGTTTGGTTTCAGCGCTGCTTGAAGAAAACAAAAATGTCACTGAGATTTCAGTGGGCTTAGCTGAGCTGGGGTCAGTAACACGTGTGCTCCTGCAGCGTCACTGCCATCCATGGTGCAGTTCTGTTTGGGTTTCAGAAGTCCCTGGTGAATCCAAGGCTGTATAAAGGTGTACAGTTAGTGACTGATCCTAGATTATAGTCTGTGGTAGAGGATGGCTCATCTCTCACTGTATCTGGACAATGTATTCCCAATTTTATACACTTTGTAATCAGTATCTTTAGAAGACATTTAGGCAACAGTGTGTGTCTGTGCACATACGTGTCTAGGAGTTTCCATGGGTGGATATAAAGTAATGCTGTACTTTTTAGACTAACACTTTCAGACAAAAATAATAGGTTTTATAGTTTTGATGACTTACTTAAAAAAGTGCAATGCTTGTGAAATGAGGAACTCGGGCCATTGCATGAACAGATACATTCTCACAAGGCACCTGAAAATACTGTTTTTCTGAGGGCATTTAAACAAAGGCCGTAGTAAAACTAAATGGGATTTATTTATCTTTTAAGGGCAGATTGTCCTTGGCTAACTAAGGTTTCTAACAACATTTGGGTGTCTTTGGACCATTCAGGCACATTCCATAGGTAGAAGGAAACATTATGTATAAACCTATTGCATTTATCCATATTTAACCTTTCAATTGTAATCTGAGTGGAGAGCTGGACAAGCTCTCCTGGCCTGCCCGAGCTTTGCCCCCAGAAAGAGGAAGGCTCTTCCTTCCCCAGGGGAATGGGTGGGCTGGCAGCTGCTCCCACCCCCGGGGCTGGTGGGGGCCGTTGCCGAGCGCAGGGAGCTCCTCCCAGGTCTCCCTGAGGGCGCCAAGCAGAGGGTGGGTCAGCAGGACCCCTGGCCTGGCACGAGCTCACCTTGTTTGCGGGCAAGCAGGAGCCGCAGCCCTGTGTGGGCACCGGCCGTGAGCGCGGGGACCCTCAGGGGGGTGGTGATGGCCCAGACTCACCGTGAGGTCCTGGGGGCCCACAGGACCCTGTCCCTGCCAGGATCCATCCTTTCTTAACTGTAAGTAATTAGCAATATTCACAAGCTGTGAGTGTCTCCTACCCAGGATTTGTTCAGATGTCTTAAGCACAATAAGCTGCCTCTTCCTTCTGGGGTTCCTGGAAAACGTCAGCGGAGCAGCCTGGGGTGGGATGGGGCTGTTCCAGGGAGTGTTGGGGCAGCGGCCCAGCAGCAGGTTCTCCCTGTGCTCCGTCACACTCCCACGGACACGCGGTCCCTTTCCTTTGCACAAACGCTGGCGTGGCCGTGCCCTTTGAGCCGTGCCCCGGACTGGCTGCTCCACCCAGCCAGGGAGAGGTGTGTATATCTTGAATAAAATACTGAACAACTGGCCTTCTGCTTGTCCTCACTCCCCACGTGCTTGCCGTGCTGGAGTGAAACATTCTGGCATTTCCAGCCAAGGAAGAGGCACCTGACAGCCCCCCAGGGCAGGCAGCGGAGGGCAATCACCACGTGCAGCACCCCAGGCCCCCGAGGGCACCCCCAGGGCCACCCACTCACCTGAAGGGCTGCCCCAGCCAGGGGGAAGGACAGAGGGGACAGGAGCCACCCCAGCTGATGTCTGGCCAAACTCAGCTGCTGTAGCTCCCTGACTCACCTGGGACCAGGTGCCCATGTGGCTGCAGGCTGGAAACACCAGTGTGCACTTCCCAGTGCTGTGGAAAGGAGATGAGGCACTGCTCCTGGCCAGGTGAGCTCTGCACAACACCTGGTGCTTCTCTGTTCCCACATTCCCGCCATTCTGTGTGAGTTCTGCGTGCAGGGAGACAAACCCCCACCCGGTGCTGTGCCCTGGGAGCAGCTGGGACCCCGAGGGTGTGGTACCCCAAAACACCCACACGCCAGTGACAAAGCGAGCAGGAGGAAGAGGAGTGTGGGTGAGAAGCCAGAGGTGACAGCACAGAAACCCCACCAACACTCGGGTGCAGCAGTGAGAGCAGAGTGCTAAAGGTGCTGCTGGGAAGGGACACGGCCCAGTTTGCTGTTACAGAACATTGGGCTGAGCTTAGAGTGACAAACCTCTGTGACCATCAGCACCCCTCAGCCCCACCCTCTTCCCCCTTGCAGCCCCTGAGGGCCTGAGACACCTTTTTAACACACGCTCCCCCCACATCCCACCCTAAGGTACAACGAGGTGAGAGGGGAGGTTTGGGCTTCACCCAGGGACAAGACTCCTCTCTCTTCCCAGCAGCCCTCACCTGCTCCCTGTGTGCAGAAGTCACGAGCGAAGTTCACCCAAGGGCCTCTTTAATGGTTGAGGGGTGGGACACACCATGCGCAGGTCACGTTTCCTGCACGTTCCTCAGCCTTCTCCAGCTTTGCCCGTTCTGTGCCCTCAGATGGGGCAGGCCTTGGCAAACAGCTGCTTTCAGAGCACAGAGCTCAGGTGTGGCCCCAGGCCCAGCACCAGCGCCGGGACACAGCTCTGGGCGCAGCGCAGGCTCCTGCAGCCCAGCAGAGCTCAGCCCGTTCCGTGGGCAGTTCCCAGTGCCCCGAGCCCGGGTGGGCACAGCAGCCCTGCTGTCCGTGCCCCTGGCACGCTGGCTCTGCCCCCGGAGCTCCAGCTCCCAGCCCAGCTGCCCCCGGCTGCCTCGCCTTAGGGAGAGGCCACAGCAGAGCTGGGAGATCACCCAGCTACAAACCCAGAGTCAGCCCAGAGGGTTCTGGAAAAGGGGATGTGGGGGGGAAAGTCCCATGGAGTGATGGGAAGGCTTCCCGGCAGCAGGACCCGAGGGCAGGCCCAGCCCTGCCGGCACAGGAGCACTAGTCCTCGGCCAGCGGAGGGGGGGTCAGGTGGAGCTGGAAGGTCTCGTTCTGGAAGACGCTGCTGGAGGCCGGGTCCCCGTGGGAAGTGCTGAGCAGCCCGTGCTTCTCACCACCGCGGGCCAGCTCCGTCAGGAGAGCCAACTGCAGGGAAAACACAAAGGGATCACCCTCAGCACCCCGGGAACACCCTGCAGGGAGCACAGGGACAAAGGGTGGGGGTCACTGTGTTCCTGCAGCAGTCAGAGAAACCTTAACCCACCTACAGCAAAGGGTGGCTATGGAGGGGCCCTACAGAGCTCTAGGTGGCACACCAGTCCAGAGCTAAACAACTCCCCAGAGATCTTTACGTTGGTTTAAAGTCACATAATTGAAAAACAAGCCCAGAAAGAGCTGAAAGTGCCAACAACTGCAGCCAAAACAGGCAGGAGGCACAAGGAAAATGCCAGGGAGAGAGGGAGCCATGCTCTCCTTGGGACAACATGGGGGCAGGAAGAGGGAGCATTCCAGGTGACCACGGGAGCCACACAGTGTCTGCAGGGGAGGGAGGTTACAATTCCCAAAAGGATGTGGCACTTGTCAGGCCCAGCCCCAAAGCCAGAGGCATTCCCAGGTTTCCCTGCCCCTGAACTCCCCAGCGTGGCTGCCTCACCATGTGCAGAGCCCAGTGCCAGCACTAGACCAAAGCCCAGAGACAAGGCAGAGCTGTCAGTGCCACGCTGACGCCCGGTCTGCCAAGGGTCAGTGCCCGTGCCGGGGGGCAGCGGGGCAGGCCGGCGGGTACGTACGCGCGAGGAGCCGCGGTTCAGCCGGCAGAGCTGGTCAAAGGCCTGGATCTGCTGAGGATCCAACTCTGAGCTCGTCTAAGAAAGAGAGTAAGAAGGTTACAGAAACCACACCCAGCAGGGGGTCGAGCTCCTATACACAGAAATTCATTCCTGGACCTGGAGCAGCTGGTCCACGGCCTGTCTGGGAGGCCTTTTGAGCCACCTTCCCTTTGGCTTCAAGGCACGGTGTGCACCTCAGTTCTGGGAAAAGAAAAAAGTCCTGTTGTGGCACAAAGGACAGATACACTCCTACATCCACCCTGACTTCCTGCTGGGCTCTGTCCCTGATGGCACAGTACCGAAATACCTCTGGGGGAAGGATAAAAAGATGGGAAACCTCCCCCGCAGCCAGCTGGGAAGAGAAGTAATGGGTCTGTGGGGACGAGCAGCCTCTCCAGGGCTCCTCCCCAGGCAGCAGCAGCAGCTCCCCAGTCCCTGCTGCCACGGGGCCTGGCTGGGACGGGAACACAAGTGCGCCGGGGACTGCTAACAACTAATGGCATCCTAAGGTGCCTTTTTATTCCCGGTGGGATGTTACAGACTGAAAGGTGGGAAATGAGGGGTGGAAAGGGGGGGAGTTACAGCCGTGGCAGCCACAGCCCCTGGGACAGGCCACAACAGCCAGGCCAAGTGTCCCCCAGCAGCGAGGGGCAGGCACAGAGCTGCAGGGAGAGGGCCCACAGCTGCACCAAGAGCACCAGCCAAGCAGGGCTGCACACTCAGGCTGCTCTAAACGGCACCATTTACATATCCCAGGGAGAGATGACAAAGCATCGCAGATTCTTGTAGGTTTGTTCCATTTATCACACCACACTGTTTCTATTTTGAATGTTTCTGCTCATCCTGCTAAGGAAAAGCGTCATCAAGAAACCACAACAGGAGTCAGGGGAACAGCCTCCCTCATGAGCAGCAGGCTGGCATCTGTTGTCTCTGGGGATCTATTTTTAAGGGAACATACAAATATTTTCTCCAAAATACATTTCCCAAGGGCTATTAACCCAAAATGCTACAGTCCTACCAGTGGGGACTGACTGAAGCTGCGTTGACTTTAAACTCTCTTTGCAATGGAAGGTGCTCTGAGCCCACCACAGGTTTCCTGAAGCCTGCATAGTTCCGTGACTGTCCTGAAGCCACGTGTGCCTGCCTTTGATCATTAGTCTGGGAAGAGATCCCTTATGCTGGCAGCATGTGCCAAACTCCCTCCCTCCCTTCCAAGATACTCTCTCCAGTGCAAATAACTATTTGCTAGTTGCCAGCCAAGCAGCCACACGTCCCATTCCCTGCACAGCCCCCGGAGCCTGGGACACTGAGGGGCAGGGACCACCACTGGCAGGAACTCGCAGGTCATCCTCACCTGGAAAGAGCAAAAAGCAAGGAAAACCTGCCCTCCACAGTGTCTGTGGCCACAGGCACTCGAGGACAAGGAAGATGCCATATAACTGGCCTCCCCTCTCCTGCTCTCTCCATACCACGTGTGTGTAACTATCAATCACGCTGTTCCCAGGCTGATGAGCTGAAATATTGCAGGCAATTCTTTCTGTTGTCATGGAAACAACTGCTGTCAGGCCTTTTTTACCCGTGTCACTAAAGGTGTGTTTCCCTTCAGGAGCCGTGGGAGGCTCTGGGGTCCAGCAGCACTGTGGTGTCAGTGGAAGCCCCCAGGCTCACCCAGAGCACAACCCCTGCCTCCAGGGCCAGCAGCTCCAGAGTGTCCAGAGCAGGACAAAGCCCTTGGCACCTCCAAGCCACTTCCAGCCAAATCCCTACACCCCTTTGGAAAGGCTGCAGGCTAGACACAGAACCCCAGAGACAACTGATTCCCTGAGGATCTGGGCCAGGAAGGAGAAAGACTCCTTTTCGTTTTCCAGCTCTCCAAGATCCCACCACGAACGCTCATCTCTGTTGCACAGTTTTTGCTTGCACGTACTCCACCCCCTCTGGTAGTCACCACACAGCCCTCCCAAGCCTGCAATTATCTTTAACAGCTCCAAATTCCATCCTCAGCCGGTGCCTGAGCAAAGCAGACCAAAGCAGCTGGAGCAGAGGCACCATCTACAGTCACACCAGACCCACCCCAGAGCTGCCCCTCAGCCATTCCTTCCACACAAGGCACTGCCACATCAGTTCGAGCTTCAGAGCTCCACACCGCCCCAGGGGTGCTCTCTAACACAGGCAGAGTCAGCCACAAGTCCTGGGGAAGGATCTGGGGTTCCTAGGAACCAAGGCAACCCCCACCTCCCCGTTTAGAGCCCACAGGAAATGGACACCCAACCCAGTCCACCCTCTGCCTCCCTCCCCTGCAGCTGGGCACTCTTCACCATGGCTCAACCAGCCTTACAAACAGGTACCCAAGCACAGTGTTCTAATGAAAGCTGAGCCAATTAAAGTAAGGAAATAGGGAAATCTACTTCTCTTCTGCAGGACAAGGCTCTGTTGTTCTCATGGACTCCCAGGAACCTGGAACAATCAACCCAAACGAGAGCAAGGCAGGCAGCTTTGACCCAAAGTCACCAGAATGACAGTGACATTACAGAAGTGTTAATGAGCTCCAGAGAAAGCTCAGGACACCCCTCAGAGAACAGCAGTGCTCCTGCTGCTGCAGCTCTGCAGAGCCTCTGCAGTGACACTCCGGGACAGACACAGCCCAGCCGTGGCTGAGGGGGAACAGCCACACAGCTCACTGGGCAACCCCTCCCTGGGACCAGCCCAGAGCCCCAGGACGTGCTGCCCCACCACCAGGCTCCCCAGGGCCTCCCCTCTCACGAGGCAGCACACACAGGGTGAGCCCTGGCAGCAGCACAGCCTGGCCAGGGACACTCGCCGGTGCAGCCACAGCCCTGACCCCGCAGGGCAGAGCGGCCTCCCCCAGCACTGCAGCACAGCCAGGCAGCCCCACAGCCCTGGCCTCCCATCTCCTCAGCAGCAGGGGGGGGAAAAGGCAGATGTCTCTTATTTCCAGCTGAACTTAATTGAACTTGAGGAGCAAAGCTCCCGCTCAAGGCAGGGAGAGCACAGGTTTATTTGTGCTCTGATACACTCACTGCCGCTGCAACGTGAGCCTGCAGGGATGAGGGCAGAGCAGGGACTGGCTGGCAGGCACCTGGAAGCACACTGGCACACATCCATGCTCCCCCTTTAGTGGCTCCTGCTGACACCCGGCACTGCTGGAACATTGCCTTGGCCTTACACACTGATGCCTTCAGTCCGAGGAGCAATGATGCTGTTCAGGATTAATTACACAAACCCAAACCCTACCCCCCCTCACTGGACACAGCAGATGAGGTGTTCAATCCTAAACCAGCAGGGAAGCATGGCAGCACGTGGCTCAAACGTTACACAAAGGTGATGCCCAGCAGGTCTTTGCTGGGGCTGAGCTCAGCACCTGAGCCCGAGGACAGAGGCTGCTCTGCACAAAGGCAGAGAATTCACCTGCTAAAGATGAGCCAAGGGGCTGTGGAGCAGATGCCACAGAAGACTGAGGGGTGTAATGTTCTCTCGATGGCAGGAGTTGGGGAGAAAAAGGAAGGTAATCCCAGAAACTCCTGAGCTGGAAGGAACCCACAGGGACCATCCAGTCCAACTCCTGTCCCTGCACAGACACCCCAACAATCCCACCCTGTGCCTGAGAGGATCATCCCAACCCTCCTGGAGCTCTGGCAGCCTTGGGGCTGTGCCCACTGCCCTGGGGAGCCTGGTCAGTGTCCAACCACTCTCTGGGGGAAGAACCTTGTCCTGAGATCCAACCTGAGCCTGCCCTGACACAGCTCCAGCCCTTCCCTGGGTGCTGTGTAAAGACACAGAAGGAAGAAGTCCTGCTCGGTGTAAGAAGGGTCAGTGACCCCTCCTGCCAGAGGCTTATTGATAATATGACCCCAGACCTTAGAGAACACCCCAGGGAACACCGGTGCTATCCATGACCCTGGGAGCAGCCTGGCACTGCTGTCCCAGAGGGGGTTTCCAACGTGCTCAGCCCAGCTCTGCCCTGGGGGCTCAGCTGCAGCTGCCTCAGCCTGGCTGTGCCCAAGCCCCACACACCCCACAAAACACCGTTCTCCTTGTGCAGCAGGAAGGTGGGACAGGGAAATTGCAGCTTCCCACTGGTGGGATATACCAGAGACAGATTCTCACCTGCGTTTCCAAAAGCCACCCTCGGGAACAGCCAGTGCCCCCTGGGCTCCAGCCAGCACCGCTGACACAGCCGGAATTCCCTCTCCCACCCTCCCACTGAGGGACTGCAAACAGCCAAAGCCTCAGCTTCCAGTTATTTTGCTCCCCTCCTTCAGAGGAACATCAGAAGAGAGGAATCACTGGTACCATTAACCCTTGGGTCCAATTCCAAGCTGGTTATTCCTCAGCTTGGAATCCCAGAGAGGAGCAGCCATCCCTACTCCAGGAGCAAATCCAGCCTGAGGAACAGTTCCCTGGCAACTCTGTGCAGTTTGGGGGAATATTCACAGGTTGCAGCAGCCCAGCATCTGCCACTGTCAGCACATCTCCCCAGATATGGAATAAAATCATCAAACCAAAGGAAGAGTTTCTCAGAAACTGAGATGCAAAGTCAAGCCAAGATTCTCCACTGCAATTTTCCCATCTTCTCTTAACCAGGACATGACCCTTTCCCAGGTCATTCCAGTCCCACTGCTCTTAGCTTTGGGCAGTTTGGAATTCAGCTGTCCCTGCTTCTTGTCAGCAGGCAGGGGTTGGGATTGCAGGCAGGGGATGGAACCTTCTGCCAGGCTGCAGATTGCTCTGTACAAAGGCCAGGGGGCACAATTACAATTCACTCTGATTTTTCTCAAAAAAACCAACAAAACAGAACTAACCCACCTCTCCAGTAGCAAAAGTCCAAGAAAACAGTCAATTTTAATTTAAGAGCTTCAAAAGGATAAATACGCCTTTCTAATCAGTCTTTCTCAAGCTGTATTTTGTTTTCAGTGTTAGCTTTGGTGCTAGTCCTCCTCTACCTGCTCATGAAGACTCCTGCACTCAGTTTTCTTCCTACTTAATCACTTCTGCTTCCAAGCAATCCTAAATACAGATGTTCTGTGCCTCCAGGTGCTTCCTCACAAGCTGAAGTGAAGGAATCCCCCCCCCAAGCCAGCTCCAAAGCTGCAGGACAGCCAATGTGTATGTGGGAATCTTCTCCACAGAGGAGAGAATGCACAACCTAGTACCTGTGTAAACCACTACTTATCTCCTTGGTGTTATTGAGGGGATCACAGTTGGGTATTTTCAGAGCCATAAAGCCTCTGAAATGTTTTGTATTGCTGGAGACAAGCTAATAACTGATGGTCACTCTTACACTGAAAACAGTAAAACTGGCTCCATTCACTGATTCATGGAGGTCATGGAATGTCTGTCTGGCTCTAAAACAAGTATTGGTGAAAAAAACCCCATCCTAAATCTTCACAGTTACCGAGAGAAAGCACCCAAAGGTGTGCACAGGGCCCAGTCCCAAGGCTCTGGAAGGCTCACAGACAGGGGTGCTGGAAGGCTGCAGGACAGAGCTCCAAGGTAGAGCCTGAAAACTGGATTAACTATGGATCACATCCACTGTCCATCCTGGCGTGACTTGACAGGATTAAACTCCTGAATAAAACATTTGCCATCTGGACAGCTCCAACAATGGTGTCCTTAGAACTCAGGCACCTCCTCAAACATGGAATAAGCAGAGCATGGCAGCTCAGGGGTTTGTGGCAGGGCTCATGGCCCAGGAGCCAGGACTGTTCCTCTCCCTGATCCCTGGTACACAGGCTGGTAGAATCCATGGTGAGCACAAGCCAGCTCACTGACACGAGGCAAATGCGTTTTGGGGATGGATTGCTGAGATATAAGGGGTCTTTCAGCAGGTTTTTAGGCAGAGCCCAGCTGCTGTGCCTTCACCCAACGTGCCTCAGTTCACTTCAAACACCACAACAGCAACACTGTGAAACTGCAATCGGATTAAAACCCACCACGAACACAAGGTCTTATTCCTGAGAACTCTCACTCACGGTAGGGTAGGGAAGATGGGACAGATGATCCTTTAGCCCCAGAAGATTATCCTTGGGATGGCAGCAAGGCTTAGGGGATAACACAGAGAGCACAAACTTTTGGTAGCAGGGCCAGAGGAAAGAAAAGCCCCCCTGCCCTTCTCCCTGTTCCCCTTCACTGGGGTGTCCCGAGCCCTCAGCCCAGCCAGGCCCCACTTCAGCACGAGCTGTCACTGATCCTGTGACGGGTCAGTGATGGCTTGTGGCGTCTCTCCACCTCCCCAATTTCAGGGACTGGCTACAGCACCACACACACAGCATAGAGCAAAGAAACACTGTCTGCTGAGCTGTCGTTTCACATCCACATCTCAGCCACACTGCACAATTCAAACTGACAGGCCCTGCTTGGGTAGGGCAGAATTAGTGCTGGGAAATGCACTCCAGATGCTCAGTGGCATTTCTCAGTATGACTCTACTCCTAATTCAAGGCTTCCTGAGAAAATAAATGCCCCAACTGAAGATTTCCCTACGGAAAAATAAAAATCACATTAGATTTTGCCCAGAGACAGACTAAGTTTTCAGGGTCTTCAAAGAGGCTGCAAGGAAACACCCTCCCGACAGATCCATGTGCAGAGTGGCCTGGAAGCTCTGGAGATGGCTCTCTGGGGTAAGGGAGGGCAGGGCTGGAAGCACAACCCTGTGAGCGTGGCCTCCCTCAGGATTTCCTGTTCATATACACCAGCCTGTCCCACACAGGGCTCTGGGTCTGCCAGCAGAGTTAGGAGGGAACACAGAGAAGCTCCATCTCCTCCACATTCCCAGCACTTCCCCCATCGCAATGAGTCAGTTCTGTAACTCAGCCCATGGCCTGGTCAGAGGAATTGGTACCTCCCAGGGTTAATGAGCGCTGCTGAGGGGTGATTGTTCAGCAAACAAACCTCCTGGAGAAGCTGGAGATTCTACAGTCTGTTGCCAAGTCTAAATATACTCAGCTTTTTTAAGCTCTGACTGCACAACAGTTTGATCACATGCGAGTACAACAGTTAAATATTGTAATTTAAGTACGTGAGGAACATCACAAACTTGGAGAGGATCTGGGGTGTGGGGAGGAGGAGGTGGGGGCCTGAAGCAGTGCTGGGGCTCTGCTGAGCTAGAGCCAAGCTCTGCTGGGCTGGCTGTGTGTGGAGCAGGAAGCAGTGCCTTCCCTGCCAAGAGCACATGAGAGCAGCAGGGAAGCGGCAGCAGGAAGCATCCCGCACTCTGATGGCCTGGGATGGACAGTTTCCAGCCAGCACTAGATGACCCGTGCTGTCACCCCTTTCTTCCCCATCCAGTCTCTCCACATCTCCCTTTCAGCCCCGAGTCCCAGCCAGCCCTTCACTTGCACAGACACATCAGTTAAATAAAGGGAAGCATCTTCCCTTCCCCGATCATTCCCACAGCATCTGGAGCACTTTCCCCATCTTTCTCGGGCTATGTCCACACTGGTGTTCAAGGGGAGGCACAGAGGCCTCTGTTTGCCCATGAGAAACCCAGAGAATAACCCAGTTGTCAGGGACTGGGATCAAGTGTCAGGCACTTGCATGCTGGATGCAGTTTTAGTATCTAATTTTGCCTTGAGCTTTTCAAGTGCAGCCGGGCCTGTCACCCCTTTACAGCCACTCCTGGGGAGCAGGAGTGCAGGGGCGTGATGTGGTGCTGCTGAACCTGCCCAGCTTTAGAGCCAGTGCCCACATCCCCCTGCAGCAGGGCGGCACATACACACACACACCGTGTTTGGAAGCAGCCTGGTTGGACCCCCGTGGATATAACAACCTGCCAGGAAAGCTTTCGTGCTGTCACCAAGTAAAACACTAACACAACCTGACTGCAGAGACTGCACGGGGCTCCATACAAGCCTCTGAGGTGCCTTTTCCTCCCTCCAAGCAGGAAGCCTGTCCTGTTAGTGCAGCAGCTGCCGGGAGCTGACTGATGCTATCACCCAGCTTTGGACTGGGACGGATTTGGCAGAAATTGGAATCATCTGCTGGAAGAAAACTAAAGTACTACTACAAAAATGTGCTCCAAGATTGAATTCTTTTGGTTCCAGCAGTGAAGACTCATTGCTCTGGGTGCACTGTGTGGTGACAGTGCACTCAGGACCTCGAGGCACAGGAACAGACCCTCCTCCTCAGTGGCCGCCTTTGCCGAGCGCAGAGTTCAGCAATATCCCCAAAGACATCCCAACAAGTGCCTGCCAGTGTGGCTTAAAATCCACAGCACAACGCCAGGGAAGAGACACCTCCATGCATATGGAGACTGCACTTCTGTTAGAATTAGGGGTGGTGAGACTTCTTGAGCACAAATACTGACAATAAACAGAAACTAATTCTCTGTTCTCTCACCCAAATCCAGCTGCATCAGTCTTGGTCACACACAAGCTTCTTAAAACATCACACTTGGCAAAATCAAGACAATCAAATCAATCCAATCAGTCCCAGATCTTTACCCAGAGCCTGGTTATCTGCTGGGAAGGTGGAACAGAGGCTCCACGATCTAGCCACAAGGAACATGCCAGCTTTTAACGTAAGTTTTATAGAAGACACTCCTGAAAATAGTTTGAAAGGAACTGTCCCCCCAGTGTTCCATCCCAGACTCTCCCAAACAAGACAAAGCAGTGGATGCATGTAGCAGGCAATCAGCTGCCAGCACCCAGCTGGCCCTGCCATCAGCTCCCAGGCCTTCTGGATGAACACATTTCCATGACTTCCACAGCTCTGTGTACCCATCAAAACAAAATGACATTCAGGAATGTGAGCAGTCAGCTGCTGATAGTGTTTGACAGCTACTCTTTGATCAGGGACTTCTCTGGAAGCACAGACACATGAGAACAAAGCAATGACAGAAGTTTACTCCAAGAGAAACCACCTCCCAAACCCTACCTGTGCCAGAGATGCTCCAGTTCCTTTTTTCAGCTCTGAGAAGTTCTCACTGAGCTTTCCTCCCTTGTTACTCGAGTTGCATTTATAGCACATCCACCTCATGAGGCCCTTGGTGACTGTCCCACACTCCTTGCTCAGCAGGCACAGGGAATGGTACAGGTGGCCACAGCTGGAAAGAGAAGGAATCAGTGCCTGGAAGCAGGGCAGCCCCTCCTGAGCTCGGCACTGTGGGGGAAGTGGCTGGGCAGTGGGGTACCAGGAGTGCAGGTAGCAGTGTATACACTGCCTTCCCACCTGCTCGCCCTCCAGAGGCACTTCCAGACTCACCAAAGTATCAGTGGGTGCCCATTTGCTGGTACAGCTACAGGGCAGAACAGGTTGACAGTGATCCTGCCCTGTTTTACAGACACCTGGGCACACAGGGGAGCACGGGAGAGGCCAGCCCCAAACACAGCCAGGGCTGTGGTGAATCTGAGCTGAACAAACACCACAGGAGCCCAGGGTGCTGCAGTGCCCCAGCAGCACTGCTGGAAGGCAGGACACAGAACTCGGAAGCGATTCCTTGCAGAGAGCAGAGCTAGCTGCATGCAAAGCAGGCTCTGGGGGGTTTGATTAGCCAGCCCTTCACAGGGAGACATGCTCACAGGAATACAGATGATTACTTGTGCAAGTCAAACACCAGGAGCTTTTTTCCCCCTTTTTAAAACTACATCACAGCTGTGACCCTTAACTTTACCTGAAAACAATGATTTCATCAGCAGTTTCTTGCCTCCTCTTGTACTGCTGGAGACAAATGCAGCAGTAATCCTGCTTTGGGGTGAGCCCCCTCGTGACAGAGGCTCTCAGGTTACACAGGGACCAGTGGAGATCGTGGTTTAAAAGGCTCGTAGTTGTCTCTAGAAGGGTCTGTGTGGGAGACAACACAGAGTAACTCTGTTAGTCTGTCACCTCCACACTGCACAAACTCCCTGCTGATCAATTCTTCCTAACAAGCAGCTGAGCAGATCACTAAGAGCAAAAACAACCCAATAAAATCCCTTCTTCTATGTTTTCTATCCACTGCCCTCCAAACACTTACCCTTTCAAGGCACGTTAATGGAGGCAATTCCTCTCCACTCTTGACTAGACAAGCTCTGTATCGATTTTCGTCGAAGAGCATTAACAGAGACATGGCAGGCTCATTTTGGCATCTTTCACAAACCCCCCTTTTTCCCCCTCTACCTGGCAAGTTACTGCTTACATCCCTCACTTTAGGAGAAGTGTGCTCATAAAAATCAAAGCCCAAATGCACCATGGCAATTAACGCATTCAAAAAACACCAAAGTGCTCATCTTGTCCTTCCCAACAGAGATGCCCATTTCTGAAGGGCCAAAAGCCAACACCCTATGTTCTCAGGGGTCAGCCCCCCTCAGCAGCAGCAGGTGCTCTGGTCTGTGACCTGTGGGTGCTCCACAGCAGCAGCTCCCAAAGGCTGCAGAGGCTGCACCACCGGCTCACATCTTCACGTGCAGCCTGTCCCAGAGAGCTGCCAGGCACTGACAGAGGGTTTGTGCTGCTCTGACAGACCTTCACCAGGACCCCAAACAGAGCTAAAGGCTCTTCATGCCCAGCCCTCTGCAGCAAAGCTATTTCCCACTGTATTTTTACTGGCTGCTGGTGCAGGGAGGCCTGACCTGAGCAGGAGGTGGGATGGCAGCGCCATAGGGTAGCAGAATGAGGAGGGGGACTTTGGAGCAAGACTGTGCATTCCTTTTAGGGGAAAAGGAGTTTTAAAAAGCTACTGAAGGGTGGAGACTGCCTGGGATTTGCGACTGGACAGAGAAAAGCAGGGCTGAGGTTAAGATGAAATCTCATCAGGTCACAAAGGAAGTGCAGCATTACCACTGGGAAGTGCAAAAACAGCCTAGTTAAAAAGTCTCCTATTTAAAACTGCCTATAAAGATAAAGCATATCAGTTTTGTGCCTTTGAGGCCCCAACTGCAGGATGAGCTGGAGAAAAGCAGATGTTTATCCTTCCAGTACATTTAACACAGAACTGAGCTGCAGAGGTGTTCACCATGTACCTGTCAGTCCCATCACTTGCAATCTGTGAGCAAAACAAACTCATCCCCAGCCCCCAATCACACAGAAATCGCTCACACGTCCACTGCCTTTGCCCTGCAGACAGAAATGAGAGATGAGGGAGAGCAGCAGGGCCACACAGCCAAAGTAATCTTGTTTGCAGCATGGGCAGAACAGAAACACAGCCAACTTACCTGTTCATAGTTAAAGGTGTCCAGCATTCCCAGGACAAGCCCTTGAATTTCTCCAAGTTTCCCTTTTCCATAAACTGGATCCTGTATGAAGACATGAAAAGCTGCAGTTGAATCACAGGATATGACTGTTCTGATTCTTCTCAAATAATTTGTTTCCTCCAGATTGGCACCACCAACAGAACCTTTGACTGCAGAGTTAAATATGCTACATGTGCCCAAGGACAGCAGAATAATCCCAGGTATTGAGGGAAAATTGGTAATTAGGAAAAATCAGTCGATGGCAACATCAATACTAATTAGTGTGCTTGGGTCAAGAGACTTCAGACCTTGGAAACTCGATTCAGGAGGTGCAGGAGCTGACTGGAGAATGGCATGGCCAGCCAGCTCCTGGGCCTCTGCTCCCCATGCTCTTGCCCACTCAGGAGTATCTCATCCCACACCCCCTCAGCTGCAGGAATCCCAGGCAATCCTGATCCCTCAGCAGATGGCAGAGGGAACAGGGGCCTGGGGCATTCCTGGTGCTGCAGGGGTGATTTCCATGTGCCCTGATCAGCTTTATTTCCATGTCCCAGCAGCACAAGCAAAGGGCTGTGGTACAATTCCTCCCCCTGGTGCATCTCACCCTTCCCCAGCCTTGCTCCAGCCCAAACACCCCCTTCTCCTGCACAGCCACCCCAGCACCCTCTGGAGCATCGCTTGGGGCAGGACAGGAGCATGATGTGCCAGGACAACCACAGCCCCTCCAATGGGCAGATGGACAAAGCACTGGAACAGGGAGGACTTGGGCACTGTCCTGCCCTCCTGCCAGGCTCTGCTGCACAGCACGAGTGGGCTCACGGGGACACTGGACATGCCAGGAACTGCACAGGGACAGCCTGTGGGGGCTCACAGTGTCTTTAACAAAAACGGGAGGCAAGTCAGGTCACCAGCAGGATCTACTGGCTGCCACAGGGGTGTGATCCCTGTGTGCAGCCTGGCTTGATCCAGGTTCATCCTGTCCCTCCATCCCGGACAGTCTGACCTGTGAAGAGCAAGGCCGTGCCCTTCCCATCCCCGACTGGCATCAGCGAGGCCTCGAGTGCCTGTAAGTGGAACAAATCTATCCAGGAATGCTCAAAACAGGGTCTGGGAATTCAGCCTTTTGTAGCACAAATCCTCAACTGGCAGACACTGAGTCAGACCTGGAAAACAGCATTTTTGCCCTGCTGAGAGGCACAGAAGGACATTGGGGGAAGCTGCTGGAAGCTGAGAGAAGCTGTCTGGTGCAATGGGCAGGATATAGGTAAAAACAGAGACTGCCAAGATGTGAAAAGGAAACTAACCTAGAGAGTAGGAAAATGGTGGGGACACAATGGAAACAGGAACTGGAAGAACAAGCTCTGGATGAGATCAATAAGAGAAAGCAGGAGCAAGGATGATTCCTTGCTGAGACTGGGAAAGGAAAATCCACAGTGAAAAAGCAAGCTGACAAAGACAGCTAAAACAGCATGGAAGTTACTCTTGCAAAATACTCTGAGGGATCACCAAACCAGCTACAGAAAGCAAGTCAGGGAATTCTTGAACAGCCTTCATGGGAAACATGACAGGCAGAAACACCAACGTTCAAGCCTAAAGATAAACAGCACTGAGTCCAAACCAGCTGCGGACTTGGAGCACAGGGGATGGAGAATGGCAGAGCTGGATGTGCTGCAGAGGCTCCTTTTCTGCTGGGGGAACACACAGCCTGAACACTGCAAGGTTCCCTTCCATGCACCATTTAACACACAGCACGGGGAGCACATTGCACTGAGTCCCCCCAGGAATTAGGGAGGGGCAGCAGGGACTCGGGACCTCCAGCACAGCAAGTGGTGTGATCCACAGTGCACAGCAAGTTAGTTCTGCATCCATCGAATACTTTTCTTAAGCCCTCAAGTACGTGCCCAAAGAAAGGCAAATGTCCAGATACCACCACTTACAGAGAGCAGCTCAAAATTCCTGCAAGTGGAGACTTCAAAGCCACTTGTTTTTTGTCTGGATAGGCAGAGGAGGAAGAGGGAAGAATAAAGACCCAGCTGCAGCTTTGCAGAGAGGGAGCCCAAGTGTGAGGGCCAACTTTCAGGGGCTCATTTGCTTTCAAGTCATGTTTGATGGTCTCTAACAAGAATGGCAGGTAGGAAGCAGGAGAGGCACATGGTCTGGCCAAGCCTCAGACCAGCCTGGCAGCCGAGTGCCAGCAGTGAGTCCATGGCCATTCCCTGCTGGCAGCGCTTCCTGGACCTGGCTGCAGCTCTGCCTCCAGCAGGAATCAACACACAGCCCTCACTTCACTTCTCCAGCCAGTCATATAATGCTTTCTTCCCGTTTGCTGCTTCGAGCCCCCACAGAAGCTCCAGTCACCAGAGCCTTGTGGGAGCCATTATTTTTATGGAGGAATATCCTTCATTAATTCCATGCTATAAAATCGGTCTTGGGTTGGAATCCGTGCTCCAGGTACAAATGTGCCCCCCCTGTGCCGTGGAACAGGCGTTGTACCATCCAGGAACAGATCACAGCCACTGCTCCCAGGCTGGCATTGCCCTGGGAACGTGGCACCGGCATGGGGAGCCAGCGCCAAACTGGCTGCCCAGTGCCAGCACCAACAAGGAGATCAGGAAGTGCTGGCAGGTATCCAGGGACAAGCCAGGGGCGCTCACGCAGCCCTTTCAGCCAATTCCACCTCCTCCATTTCCAACTGCTTTCTAGGTCCAGGAAACAGTCCTTGCTTTGCTACCAGTGCTAATAAACTCTGAAAACACAGTCACTCGCAGCTTCTCCCCTCTGCCAGGGGACAGACCAACCACTGTACACAGAACTAATCCCAGGGCTGACCTCCAGGGACTGGGAAGGAAAAACAGACAGAGAGCCCTGAGCAGGAATGGGAAAAAATACAAGGAAAGGCTTCCTGGAACAGTTTTTAGAGATTCCTTCCTTCCCCTCTCTGGGTTTCCTACAGGCAGCTTTTACATTTCTGGCCTCTCCAGTTCTCCATTTTGTAGGAAGCATCAGCTGCATGTGCTTACAAAACATTCATGAAGGATTACAGCTTTGTAAGGGAATTAACACTCAACCTCAGCCTCTTCAGAGAGCACTCCCATCCTTAATAACATGGAATTTTTCTTAATGCTCAAGAGGATTCCTCTGCTATCTCTCCTAATGCGGTTAAGTTCAGGCTTCCTAGTTAATAAATAACCCCACAACACTACTAAGGATGAGGAAGAACATAAATGTATCAACTGTTATTTCATATGACTTCAATTGGATGCCCCTGGGTGGATGTGCTGTGACAGGCAGATATCAGGAGCCCCCCTGTTCCCTGGGAAAGCTGCAGGCCTGCTCACAGCCCCTGCAAGGTGCCCTTTAACCAAGCATTTTGGTTGCAAAGTTAACATTTGCATAAGGTATAATCTGTAAGCAGTTAAGCCCAGAAGAGGAAGAAAAACAGTCCACTAAAATTGGAATACTCTAATTCCTCTTCAGAAAAGGCAAGATAATCTACCTCAGTTTACTGATGTCATCCACCTTCCAGCAAATCCCCCAGGGAATTCCTGAGCAGCTGTTCCCCCTCCCAGACTGCAGCTCTACCACCAAGCCCTGAGCTCTGCCAGACCAGCTTTGGAGGGCACTGTCAGACAAGCATCATTCACAGTTCTGGGTTTCACCGAAACATCTGGAGGGCTTGGGACATGTTGCCCCAGAGAGGCTGGTGTCAGAGATGACTTGTGGCCACAGTTAAGGTGGTACATCAGTAACACGAAGAACAAGGCCCTGTGCACTGCTCAGAGCTGAGACAGAAGGGTTTGGAATTTTACATGGTCTCAAAAGAGCAGCCACACAGCTCTGCAAAGGGAACTCCCAGCCAGGGCTAACAAGGCAGGGCTCTCGCTGTCTGGGAAAGCACCAGGCACACATGCCATGTTGGGATTCTGCCCTGCAGGGCACTTCCGAGGCATTCCCAGGTAATCCAAGGAAGCAGATGACGGGGAGGCAAAAAACCCAGTGCTCCCTTCTGCCTAACACAGAGGGAGTTTGTTTGCTGATCCCCACCATGGCAAGGGCTCAGGAACCCTGAACATTTGAGCTGGACACTCATGACATGGCCATGCAGCAAGACATGCTCATCACCATTCCCAACACCAGCCTGCCAGCTGAATCAAAGCAATTCTTCCAAGGGCCATCTAAACAAAAACCCCACATAAACCCTCCCACAGGCACCTGCTGCAAGCCCTGGAGCAAGAATTGAACACAACACACTACAAACACACAGTGACCTAGAGCAATGCATCCCAGAATTCCAGAAAGAAGGGTTGGTGTGAGGGCAGTGTGGGTAGAAATGTGGGGTTTAAGCACAAGAGCAAAGGGTTCAGTGAAGGGTCCCTCTGGTAACAAAGGACACTGTTCCCAGCCAACAAGCCAAAGAGGTGCCAAGCACTGAGGGCAGCAGATGGGTAAGACCCAGCACAGACACACACTCAGTGGAAGAGCCCATCTCCTAAGGAGGAGGACAACAAGTTTGGAGAAGCTTAAGTGAGCTTCAGGGACACAAATTCACCTTATAACAGGCAGCAACTTGTGAAAGACATGACTGAGCTGGTGGCATCAGTCAGAGGATGCCCAGTGAGAGGCTCACACCCCCTCTATGCCCACAAACCATCCAGGTCACATCACTCCTTCCCATACACCTGAGGGGTTTGCAAATACTCGAGTGTGAGTGGAATCTGTAAAAGAATGAATGCTAAGAGGCCAAGTCCACTTTATCTAGAGATCCTGTAAATCAACATCACCTCCCCTTCCACAGGATCTTCTCTTCATCTTTTAAATTTTCCCTACAGCTGTTTCCCCGCCAGAAGGGACCCGTTACTGCTCCCCCATCTTAGGAAGTTCTGATATAATGCTCTTTACTTGGAATTCAGTCCTTCTCTCTCTGCAATCATTTCAAGAAGTCATCATTTTTTGCTCCAGTTGTACAGAACTATCTGCCTTTCCAAATCTCTCTTCTGTCAGACTGGATTTGTAGGGCTGACCAGGCAAGTGGAATAAGCAGGAGCAGCTCCCCCTGCTCCAAACCCAGTGACCAGAGCTGCTTTCAGGAATGCCTGACCCATTTCTGTCCCCAGAGAGGTACTTCACCTGCTGAAGTGTCCCCTCAGCCTCTGCACCAAAGCCACCACAGCAACCACTTCCCTCCACAGCTGACAAAGACATTTCACTCCCGTCAGGACATCAGTGCCACTCTCTTGAAATGGGATTTTCTATTGCTAAAAGAGTCCATCAGAACCAAACCAGAATGAAATATTTCAAGCCTGCCAACAAAAATCTCTCTTCATCCCAAGGGGAATGGGGTCTTCCCCCACTCTGTAACACCTCCCAGCTGTGTTGTCTGCACAATGGTCACTGGTTTGACTCTCACCCCATCCTAGTAGTTCTCAGCACAACCCAGGGAACCCTCCTTGGCAGTTCCCCCCTTACAGCTTCTCCATCATTTCCTCCCTACATTAAACATCAAAGACCAACAGGAAACTAAATCCAATGTCTCAGCTAAAGGCAGACAAAATAAGTTACTGAAGAGCCATTAGGTTTGCTCAACACTTTCTACCTTTGATAAAACCACATTTCATTTGATCACACTTTTTATCCACTCTTTTACAACACCCTTCGCTGTCTTATGATTTGTTCCAAACTCCCAGACTGTGCATAGTACTGAGATCAAACCAGTAGGTTGCTAGAGGTGTGTTCACCCTGCGAAGCCTGTAAGCCCTTTTCTCCTTTCACCTGGAGCAGAAACCCTGAAGTTTCGACACTGTCTCAAAACCTGAGTTCAAGGACTGAATTCCACTCTGCAGAGCAGACAATTCTAATTCCTTTTCTGCATTTCTCAAGGTTTGGTCTTAAATCCCAATCTCAGCTTTCACATGTTTTGCAAATTAACACATTAGAGTAGCTCGTGACCACTCAAGCCCAAGGTCCTGCTTAAAATTATCTTTTCTACAAAACGTTTGCTACTCACTAACAAACATCTCTAAAATAAAAATTGCATCTTCAATCAAATGTTGGGCCCAATCATGATCTTTCTCCCAGTCCCACACCCCTAGCTTTAGTGTCTTCCCAACCGCCCATCCCGGAGCCTTTGCTTAATGACTTTCAACTGATTCAGTTCCAAGTTTGAGAAATTCATTGTGGCTTTGCCTCTAACCCTGCCAAGTTTCAGTTCAAAGTAATTGCAACCCTTGAGACAATATTTTATTTGGTTTGCAGGAATTACCTCAATTATCTTCTCACAGGCTTATGTGTTTCCACATGTCTCTCGAGATATTTCTATCAGCTTTCCCAACTTCTCTCGCCAATGAACTTTTACTGAAATGTGTTGAACCCAACAATTAGCTGAGCTGAGCTCTAATGACCTGGAAATACCTTTTCCCAATAACTGCGTGGCACAGTTTGGTGAAACCTTCCTCCCTGCAGGAGCTCACCTGGAGGATTCTCTGCAGGATGGAGGGCAGAGCAATGAACGCAGCCATGTTGTTCAGCACCTGCATTGTCAAACTCTTCAAAGCTGGAACGTCAAACACAACAGCCACCAGCACTTCATTAGGACTCGGAGTACAGAGATCAGTCTTACAGATGAAGAGAGTTTTACTTCAGGTCATGTGCTCTAGTTTGAAAACAACTTTTCTGTTTTCCCTTCTGCAGGTTTCGCACTAAGCACACACAGCCTTTTTTAGCACAAGGTTTTGATATCATGATGCCTCTGTGTCCTCTCCCACACCCCCCACAGTGAACATTCCCATTTTGACTTACTTTGTAGCACTATCATTCACTGTTCCTACTGCTATCGCACACCAGTTTGGATGCCTTGTCCATATTACGGCCCCACGGACTCTAAAACTTCCTAGCAGTGACCTTTGAAACTTGTTTCCAGATGCCCAATTCCCTAAATAAGAGCCAATATTGACATAGGCACGGACTCAGCAATTCAGCTTCTTTGGGGGATAATTAGCAGGTGCTGGGAGAAGTGTCCAAAAGGGCTGGGCATGGAAAATGACAGTATTATATCAGGAGTTCCCAAAGCACCGACTACAACCTCCTTCCAACCCACAAAGCCTTTGTGCACGCTTGGCTCCTTCAGAGACCATCCTCAGTGGAACCAACTTACTAGCACAGCCTATGGCAGGGTCCCTCCTCCACTCAGGACAAAAAAAAACACAAATAAATTAAAAAGAACTATCTCCCTGACAGCTGCAGCCACCCAACACCCAGCCTGCAGTCAGTCCTACAGCCCCTGCAGGTCAGGGAGCAGCATTTACAAATGGAGTACTAAAGCTGCTTTTCTTCTATTCCTTCAGCAGAGGAGAGACAGCACACAACTTGTGATTCATATTTGGGGTTACAAGAGCCAAAATACTCACATTCAGAGTATCGACACTGCGAAGAACCAGAGGATTTCTGTGGGGACATCATGGCCTCCAGCAGGGGAAACCACAGGGCCTGAAATCATGGAACGCAAGGGAAAAACCCAGTAAGAACAGGACAGTGCTAAAAATGAGCTCTGAGCAATGTCAGAGTCCATTTGCAAAGACCCTTCCATGCTCTGAGAACTGCATTTCTCATGACTGCAGTGGGACAGCACTGAAACATCTTAAAACACCCTCAGAGCAAAGCACCTGGGGATCTGCTTTCAGTCTCCATTGCTCATCTCAGACCCAGATCCTGTTTGATCAGGGCCTGAGCACAGGCCTTCGGCTCCTCCTCTCCATTCACACCTGTTTCTTTACTGATATCGGGACAACAACCCACTGCTACTTCATCCAGTTCCCAACTACTTCTCCCTGTGAGACACAAACTCTCTGATGTAGAGAGCGGGTAGCTCAGTAAATGGATCCCAGATGGAAAGGGACATCTGAACTCTCTCCCTTTCTGTTGCACAATGACATCCTTGTGGAGGAGACAGCAGGCAGCTCACCTCTACACTGGACAGCGCTTGTGAAGAGATCACACAACTCCTGACTTCCAGCCATGCCACCTCCTCAGAGATGAGAACAAACCATTCTCAGTTCTGAGTTCAGACATGTAAATCATGCAGAATCTTGGGAGCAAAGATGCCTTGGCAAAATGGAAATGCAACCCCAGCCCGAGAAGACAGGCACACCCAGCTCCCTGCAGGAGCTCAAGCCAGCTGGATTGCCTCCACCCTCACAGACCAGGCTGACACTACACTCAGGGGTTGTGAACATGCTCTGCAGCCACAGTGACAGCACTATCAGCTTTGTGCCACCACGAAGTTGGCTCAAAGCTCACAATGCCTCCTGCACCGTCTGACTGACATTCAAGCCAAAACTTCCACTGGAGCTAAACTGGGACAGGATGTTGGCTCATGTGCTGCCTCACTGCTGACGTTCTGTGTCGCACCCCTACGAGGGAGGATTTCTCTCTCGTGGGTCTAAAACCTGAACCACTGCAGGGAGAATGCAGGGAGGGGACAGCAATGACTGCCTGGGACACACCAGTGTCCACTGGATGTGGAAAGGAAGAGCCACAGAAGAGAAAGCTTCAGGAGACACAGAGGCCTCTGCTGATTTTAGTGACACATTCTTTGATTCCCTTACCTCTCTCTGTTGCTGGTCTAAACTGTGTGAATTCCTCTGGCAAAGGGCAATTGTTTTCATTAAGGTATCTTCAATGTTTTCTAGCAAGGAGGGTTCAGCTGGGCCTAAGAGTTGGTGGAAAAAAAACAAACTACAGTTATAAAAACTATTAGATATGTTAACTCCCAATCCTTCTGCAAAATGAAATCATGCTGTTCATCTGAAGTCTGCTCACTACAGTCAGCAACCAAATTATAAAGACAAGTCCTGATTTTTGGCACTTCTCCTGAATAGCACAATAAATTGGGCAAATAAAACATTTCATGTAATCAAATAAGGAAGATCTTAGCTGTGGTTTAGGATACAATTAAGTAACAACTATGGGCACTGCACTTAATTAGGTGCCCATGAGTCCTTGGGCTAGTGAACAGCACATCTGTGCGTATACTCATTTTCTGTAGGCAGAACATTCGTATTTATCTGAGAAATTTGCTTCAGAAAAAAGAGCTACTTCCAGCTGTCTCTCATCACTATTCACATGTAATGCCAGCTAAGGCTCAGCAATGAGCTGGAATGGATTCTGACACAGGAAATGTGTCTGGGAAGGCAGTGAGAGCACCAGTCACAATGGAAAAAGCTGACAGGGCACTGCTCTAGGTCTCTAGGAAGAGTATCAGTGAGGAAGTGTCACCCAAATAACTACCACAGCCAGGTATATATAAATAAAGAACACGTCACTGCAATACCCAGAAACCTGAAACAGGATCTCATTATGCCAGGTGTCAGGCACAAGCACTTTACATTTTTGCGTTTATCTATCTAATAGAAAATGAGATTTCACTTGATAACTCTTACTTTCATCCTCTTGAGTGAGCATCAGCAACTCGCTCTGCAATCGCTGAAACAAAAGAGAGGACACAGAACAATAAACTTGATAGTTCACTACCAAAAATCCTCACAGCACTGTGTGGAAAAGGTGGGATACAAAGGCTCACCCCCATCTTCCTCCCCAGTATGATTAACGTAGCATAAGTGTCTTTTCAAATATGGAAGGGAAAGCAGGAGCTGTAAGATTATTTTTGACTAAGAAAAACAAATTTCAGCATCTATTATCTACTGGATGTTTGAAGAGTTGCCAGAAAAGTACACTGATATGCTGAGCCTGCAGACAACTCAACATACTGCTATTTGACAGCAGGGAAATGCTGCCATGGATTCTAGTGTGAAACAAATTGAGGAGCAAGGACAACGTCAAACCTGAGCACAGACCCTGCTGATGGCAGGGCATGGCAAAAGTGCCACATTCAGGGTTCCAGTACCTCAAGCATAACCAAAAAGGCACCGTGGATATCTCCCTTCTTCTCCAGTAAATATGAAGAAGCTTCATGGAGTTGATGTTTCTGGGTTATCTGAGTTGAAAGGAGGAAAAGAAAAAAGGTAAATGTATTAAAAAAAAAAAAAAAAAATCTTAAGAAGCCTGCCAGGGTTTGTTTACCCCACGAGACAAGAAGGGCCAGATGGCCAGGCCTGTATGTGCTGTGCTCAGGTTACCCAGGCTGAGCTGCACTCCTACAGCCCCTCATTTCTCCACTATTGCCACCACCAGCATTAAAAAACTACTGCTACCATTGTCATCAAGGGAAGGAACAGCTGCTCTCTCAGCACTACTCACATTTTGGCAGCGTTGCTTCCCAAAAACCCCAGGCTCATAATTTCATACACCTCCACCACGATTAATCAGCAGTAACACAGCCACCCTCCACTCTGCAGTTTCTCAACAGCTTCAGAGCACTAATGGCCTCTTTCTTATTAGCCCTGAGACCAAACCCAGAGTCAGAGTATTAAACAGATCTAACTGTGCTGCAGGAGAGCAGTTCAGCAGCTGGAGGGAACAGAGAGTGGGAGAAATGGATTGGGAGAGCATCCAGGAACTAATCCAAAAGTACCTTTACAGCACTTCAAAGAGGCTGATTTGAATGCATCCCCTGGCCCCTGGCCTCGTACATGTCTTTCCTACCTGGATGGTTTCTTCCAGTCTGCAGTATTCCAGAACTTTGAGTGTCTCCAGGACCTGGTCTGGGCTGTACTGGCACAGCAGTTCAATGAACTGCTCGGTGATGGAGGGTGGTAAATGTATCAGCTCTTGGTTAATGCCTTCTCTGCAATAAAACAGGCACAAGAGACTCAAGTCAAACTCTAGCCCAAAAAGTTGGCTGGAAAGAAGAGTTTCTCATTCCATTTTGTGTTGTCTTTTAGCGTTAGTACAGAACTTTAAAATATCTGGTTTTAAGAGAAAAATTATGCTGGTTCTGCTAGTTCTGGGTGCTGGGGGGGCCCTCAGCAGGCATTTCACCCACAACATATTCTCCTGATGCCTTAGTATAAATCAGACTATCAAAGACCCCTGTGAAGACAGAGACCAGCACAGACACATCCTCAGCAATTCCACGGTGAAGAGGCACAAAGAACTCGCCTCATTTCTTCAATGAAACCTTATGGTTTGAGTTGTCTTTTCAGATCCTGACTACCTGTGTATCCTACAGACCTGCTCTGCATGTGTTTGAAGAAATAGTTTGTTGCTTTTTGCTTATTGTTCCTGAAATTCTTCTTTGACTTCCTTATCAAATGTTAGTGTTTCATCCCTTTGATCCACCCGAGACAGGAACTCAGGCCTCTTTTAGCGGAACATCCCCATTTTCTAATCCCCGGGCTTCTTATTAAGGAAATGCCCAAAGTGGGGGGAAACAGGAGAGAACAGAACTGTAAGCAGTGCCCATGTCCCTTTGTCCTGACTGTTTTCTACTGACCTTGGTTTTAAAAAGAGCAACACGAGGCAAGAGACCTCAGAGCGAGGACTGGAAGGATGATGCTCTCCTAGAGTCAGATACAGCACCTGCAACCCTCACATGAGCAGCAGCTCACTGCCACTGCACATTACACTT
The DNA here is from genome assembly GCA_013399855.1 of Oxyruncus cristatus. Classification (NCBI taxonomy): domain Eukaryota; kingdom Metazoa; phylum Chordata; class Aves; order Passeriformes; family Cotingidae; genus Oxyruncus; species Oxyruncus cristatus. The sequence goes on from VXAY01007024.1 coordinate 73,906, forward strand.
CCCATGGCCCTTCTGGGACTGGTGCATCCCACAGAGAAGCAGCAGGATTTTATCCTGCCTAGGAAACAGGCCTTTAAGCTCTGCTGAAGCTTCTGTTAGGAAAGAAAATGGATCAAGGTATGTATTTAGTTTTGTTACCTATCCAAACAGAAAGTCCTGATCAGGGAAGATGTGTCGATGTGCAAACCCTGCAGCCATGGGATGGAAAAGGTCTGATGTCCAATGTGATCCTATATTTCCTGGGAGTTACAATAGGAATATTTTCATCCAGGAAAGGTCAGGAGAGTGCTGTGCCCCCAGCAGGCCAACAGCAGCTTACAGTGATTACAGTGTCAGTCACTGGATTGGAAGTGATGTTTGCCCAGAAACAAAAGCCTCACCCAGGCACTGAGCAGTGTCCATAATATGGACACAGCTGCACAAAAACTGGTGTCCAAACTGCTGCGTTCTGACATCAGAGCATGGATCTTGGAAGGGCCAAACAAGACCCCTGAATTCTGGCCTCCTGCATTCACCACCCACTCCTCCCAACACAACCCGCCTGTGAACTCCCCCAGTGCCTGGGAGGGAGGGAGGGAGTGCTCTAGTCTTTCTGTGAGTAGACTAAAATAAAGCACTTTTTATCTAAAATCATCTCTTGTCTGCCAAAATAGGAAAAACAGCAAGTCATACATTTATAGTACGAGAACAAACTTCTAGTCTGGAAATAACTCTGGTACTCGGTATTCATGATTTCATGAGCAAGCTGACCTTTCCTCAACCACTCCATCAAGAAAGGCAGAGAACAGAGAATGGAAAGACAGCTGGATTTTGATAATGCCTAAAACTAATCAACAGTCCTGAGCCTTGCAGGTCCTGCTCAGATCCATGGGGTGATGTCCATCTCCAATATAACCATCCAGACATCTCCCCCTACCACATTCTTCCCTCGAAGGAAGAGATAAGCATTGGTTTCTCAAAAAACCTGGCACAAGGGAGCCCTGCAAGTGTCACAGGCAGCTGGTCAGAGAGGAGAGCCCTTGTAACAGAACTAGAAGTTGAGGTATCTGTTAATGTATTCATAAACCCAGAACACGGTGTTGCTAAATAAGTTAATTTTGTTGGTATAACACACAAACAAGCTTCACTGTTTGGGTTTTTTTAGAGGAAAAAACCCAAGAGTTTAAAATGGAAATGTAGCAAAGGCTCTGATTAATGAGCTGAGCAATCCCCACTACATTCTCTATTTCCTGGAGCCGCTTTATGCTACAAACATATAGACATTTGGTTTTAATTTCCCCAGGCAATTCCTGTTAACCCTGTTTCCTCCCTGCCCCGCTTCCACCTCCTCTAAAATAAATCTCTAGCTAAATTAAATGGGCCAAATTAATCCCTAATGCAATTCCCCCAACTAGGATAGTTAGACCAGCACAATGAGTTGTGTCCCCATATGATAAAGCAATCATTTGTATTTGAGACTTTAAAAAGCTCATTTGCTGCTCTAAGAGTCTTTATTTTAATAAGAGTTTTGCTCAAAAAAAAAGTGTATAAACATTTAGATTGACTGAAAAGAGACAGATGTTTTCATCAGAACCTAAGCACTGTTTTATGTGTGAATATACTACAAAGTGTAGGTGTTTCTGCAGAGCAAGATTTTCCCTCCTTCCCTGCCTCTCTAAGGATCCAGTTCAGCTCCTTTCAGTAGGTCTTAGAGGAAAACAACCTCCCAGCACTGAGAGCAGACCTGGGGGTCCGAGTGTTAAGAAAAAAAAAGCCACATGGACCAACACACCTCACAGAACATCAGCCCTTGGGGAAAAGCAGGGATCTGTGGGAAGATGAGATGCAGGAAGCTGCTTCCCATTGCTGGTTTGAACATATCACATGTTGCTAGTGATTAGAAGGTAAGTACAGCAGAAATGGGGCTATTTAGCTCTAATTATGGCAGAGTGAAATTAGATACGTTTATTACTCAGAGATTACGGGAAGCACTCTGTGCATAAGATTAAAATCCAGGTTAATTACTACCTTCACTGGCTCCCACTTGCTGCAAGTGATAGCACAGCATAAACAAAGTCCTACTTAACTTCCAGCTGAGTTTCATTTCTGCTTAACTTCCTTTTTTATTTAATTAATCATTCATTAACTAAATCATCTAATTTCTTTCCTGCAAAACCCAACCAAGATATTTTCTTGGCAGAATTCTGGTTTTGTTTTGACTTCTCAGGTACACAGGAGGTGTGGAAATGAACACCTTCCACACAAACATGGCTGTAAAACTCAGGAAATAACACAACATGTCTTTGGGTTTGGCTGTTGTGTGTTGGGGTTTTTTTTGCATTTACATCTAACAAAATCCAGAAAGTGATTGATCAACTCCAGGTTTTAGCTTCCAAAGAATGCTTTGTATTACACTTCAAGAACTAAAACATTAACATTTGGATTTGGATAATATTACCTTTTCCTCCTCCTCTTAAAGACAATTAATTTGTAACTAATTGACAAAACAGGATCCCTCGTTCAATTGCATTAACAATTGCTTGAAAACAACTGGAGCTGTGCATATATAAATGCCTTACAAAATAATGAAATAAAATCAAGGTCTTGCAGCATTTGAAACTGATTCAACAGAAAGAGAACACTCAGTGCTGAAGGACGGAGGGAACAGGAGCAGATGGAGCAAGCAAGTAGGTAAGAGAGGAGCTTGCAGGGAGATATGGCAGCAGTTCTTAAACAAGACAAATCAAAAATTTCAACAGAACAAAGTGCTTTTCTGTTTGTGTTAAACTTGGGCACCTCGGTCAAGTAATAGACCGGAGGGTTTCTGGGAAGTGGCAGTTTCAGTCCCAGGGTCCCCATTCCACAGCCATTCCAGCTCCCCCAGCGTGGGGGAGGCTCACTGGAAGCACAGCACTCCCCAGGCAGGCAGCTGCAGGGGCTCTGCTGGAGGACACTCCCCAGAACACTTAATTCGGGACTGTTCTGCTCAGCTCGGGGCAGTCTGAGGAGCAAGTCACCTTTCCTAAAGCTAGTCTTGCCTCTAGGCTGACAGCTGATGCAGTGTTTCAAAGGAATTGTTTTTAATCTATGTTTTCAAGCTGTAGTCTGTAAACAGTCCCAATTTCTACATACCTTGGATCGAGGAGACTCCTCAGGAACTGGAAGAGCAAGAACTGGTCCTGTACAACAGGAGGAGAGTATTACTATTTTAAATACTGTGCCATAAAGCAGCAATTCCTGAACTATGTCCATTACAGAAAACACAGTTCCCAGCTGGTACCTGTTGAAGAGGCTGGTTTAGGCATGTCCTGCATAAATATTCTGAGGATATGTTTGCTGACAGTAACTCTGCCCTGTGAGTGCAAACCACACCGAGCTCCAGCTGAAAGCTGCAACCAGCAGCTCCGAGATGGTGCATTTTTATGGCCAGAACTCTAAAAACAGGCCAAATCATTTAAATGTAGCAATTCCTGCTGCTGAGGAGCCACCACGTATTTTTCTTCTGTTTCTGGCACAGCAGCAACCAACTCACTGTGAATCTCAGCAATCACTTCCTACAAGAAGGGCAAGAACAGAAGCCCCAAGTCCATGGAGTTGGACACTTCACCTGGAGGGTGGAGATGATGCTCTCGATCTGCTCGCCGAAGTGGATGGCTGCCAGCTCAGCTGCCTTCCCTGGGCTCAGCACCAGCAGCTCCTTTGGGAGGGAAGCACAACAAAACCACGACAAAAACAACTGCTTTTCATTCCACAGGCAATATCATTTATGCACCGTCAGCAAGCCCATCCCTGCTGTGACTGCACCTTTGCCCAGATGTAAAATAAAACACTGTCACACAAAGAGTGAAGCTGGAAAAAACAGAAGGAAGGGTAAAGTGGCATTTTTGGAAGTTGATGATTTTAATACCCAAAAAGCTTTGGAGAACACAAAACTCTTCACACCAACGAGACCCCAACTCAGTCCTAAGAAGAGGAAGTCATTCATCAGGTTTTCTGACAACTGCCCTTCTCCCCCCTGCCAAAGGACAGTCCCAGAGCCAGCAGGAGAGCGGGAACAAAGCCCTCACCTGGCCCTCAGGAATTTCTCAGTCCAATGGCAACAGTGTTTAACAGGGTTGAACTGACATGAACCAGAGGTTTAAAATTAAGTTTCCTATAACTGTTCACTGTGACTGATACCTGCCCAGACATGAAAAAACACTAAGCAATCTCCTTATTGTAACAGAAGGAAAAAATAAATATTTTAAATGCCTGTGGCTTTGCCTTCTGTCAAACTTGAGGTAAAAGGCTTCCTACCATACAAGTTTACACAACCCAGAACGTGAGCTTTTTGCTTCTAACCCTTCCAGATGCAGCCACACTTTCAAATAACTGAGAAGCAACTGCTTCAAACCAACACTGTGTACCTGGCAATCCTTCCCAAAGACCCCTGCTGTGCCTAAAAAGGAGAAAACATTGCTTTACTGGACAAAACCAACTGCTTTATAAAAGTAAAAAAAAAGATTTCAGAAACATACACGTGGGCAAAAAAACAAGTTGAAGAAGCTCCTCAGCATTAACTTTCCTGAGGACAGAAAAGGACCACAACTGTGACTGAAGAGAAGCCTTAGGGTTTATTTTCAAGGTAAACCTCAAGGGACTACGGCTCTTTAGGATGATAGGGAAAGTAAAAAGTGGCACTGACCACAAACCCCACTTTCCTGGCCTATCTCCAGATCACTCTGGAGGAGACTGACTCCACCTAGAACTACAGCTATAATGGATTCCCCGTGTCTACTGAGGGGACAGTTATTTCAGGCACATCTCCCTCCCCTGAGGCAGACAGAGACTGAAGACATGGGGAAAATGATGAGCTGGAGAAGTCTAGCAGCAGTCTGTGCCTTGGAGAGAAGCCATGACCCCCCCTTCCCACAGGGCAGAAGTGCCAGGTGTCAGGGCTGAACGCTGCCATCACTGTAAGATAAAGAATTGGGCACCACAGACTGGGAGGTCAGGGATGGCTATGCCCTGACCTTGCTGCTGCTGGAGACTTGCTAATGGATCCCTTCCCTGCTGCACAGCACTCAGGGGCCATCACCCCCAATTAAGGCTCCATTACCCAAAGAGCAGCAGGAAACCAGGAAACCAAGGAAGCCAGCCTGTATCCAAGGGATGTACTTAGATGAGAGCACCAAACCTTAGGTCAGAGCTGTCTCCACAGCTGTGACCCAACACTGGGACACCCGTGCTCAGAGAAGAGCACCCAGCAGATCCCAGAGCCATCAGCAGGAGCTGAGGGCCCCTGGGTGCAGGATATGCTGTACCTACCTCTATGTGGTCCAGAGCTTTCTGCCACACCGACTGCTTTTCCTCAGCACTGTAGCCAGGCATGGACAGGATGTTGTGAATGTAGTTGAAAACTTCTTCCTGCAAGGCACAAACCCATAAATGCTGCAGTGTGTTCTGCAACACTGCTGCCAGCACTGGGCTTGGGTAAGGGAGAGCCTTTCTAACAGCCTTGGGAGGGCCCCAGGGTAGCTCTCCCTCAGCAAGTCAGGATGAGTTATCAGCAGGAGAGGTTCTATGTCCCTAAACAGCTCCTGAAGAACTGCCAGGGAAAGAGAGCCAAGAGGAACCCCATGCTAATGTGTTAAGCACTGAGGTCAAAGAGAATTGTTCTTCCACTATTAGAAATGTTCCCCTCTTGCTCAAAGGGAAAGAGGACAGGACATCACCCTCTAGCCAGGAGCACAGGCAGAGAAAAGAACACCCTGCCAAGAGGGGAGGTCAGTTTTCCCAGCAGACTCCTGAATCCCTCTGACATCAGCCTCTTCCCCAGGCTCTCCTGCACTGCCCTCAGCTCAGATGCTCTCCTGTACCACAGATTCTGACCATCTCACTGTCACAACCCTCTGTTCCTTCACCCACACAATGTTCAGCATCGTGGTTTTGTAAGGAGCTGGTGAACTCCCACTTGCCAGACTCTCATCCCAACTTCTCTTGATGGTAGGGGAGAGAATACTTCAAAAACTGTGGCAGACATGCAACTCAAGCACCAGCAGAAGGCAACTGTGAGGAGTCAGTAAGGGCAGAGGGATGTGTACAGGGGACAAAAGAGTGGACCGAGGGCAGAAGCCAAGTAGTACTGCAGTTAGCCACATCTGCAATAAATCCCATCTTGTACTCAGGGTTTATGTACTAGAATTGATTAAATTTTAAAATAAAGGAAAACTCTGAGGGTTTAAAATAAATCAACTCCTCTCCAATACACAAACACAAAAAGCTTTGACTATAACTAAAAAAGCTCAACTGTAAAGGACATTTTGAAGTTAATTATGACAGCAGAGCAGGGCAGTTGTGCCCATCACTCTTGCCAGCAGGACAGGTTGCATGGGCAGGGAGAAGAAGGGCCAGGAGCACCAGATTTCCTCACCTTTCTCATGGGGTCCCGCAAGTAACAGCCGATGATTCTGTCGTAGCGAAGCTGCCGCTCGTACATGAACTCACAGATCTGGAAGCTGAAAGGAAAACACTTCCCATGTTAGGAAACCCCCACTCAGCTGAGCCAGCAGAACAGGAGGCAGCATTGGGAAGCATCTTCCATGGAGGTGTTCAGCACATGGGCTGGGTGGCTCCTGTTTACAGGTGCCAGTTGGTACCAGCCCCACGCCAACCAGCCTTTATTCAGAAAGTTATCAGAGAACAGAGAAAACTGGAGTTACTGAGGTGAGAGACAAGGGACAGAGGACAGAAATCCTCAATGAAATCAGGTTTCACTGGTTCTACTGTCTGAGGTGACCTCCCTTATTCCCACAGCACTCTGCTCTAAGGTAGGCCAATCCACAGAACTCATTTGAAGAAACTCGCTGAACATGACTCAGTGTGTCATAACAGCTTCCTACCTTCAAATTTTAACAAACATGTTCAATATTTTAAGGCTTTGGATAAAAACAGATGTAACTGAGGCAAAGCAAATGAAAAATTTGGTAAATAATATTACACTATAGCTCTGTTAGCTCTGATGGAAGTGGCTGAGCTGGGGGGCCTGGCTGTCAAATTCTCTGAAGTAAGCACAAAAAAAAAAAAATGTATTTATTGAGTCTGAAAAATTGGATGGAGTCACTCCTTTCAGGACACAGGCATGGCAGCCCCCACCACTGCATGCCATCCCTCTGGTCCTCTATAGCACAACAGATTCATTCATGTAACACCAAACTCACAGTGTGGCTGAAGGTGCCCTCCCTGACTGGCTCTGTTCAGGCATGACAGACTTTTTCTGGAATCATAAAGCATCTAAAGGAGATGCTGGAAATTTTTAGCCTTTCCAGACACTGTTTTCGTCTCTCCTACTCACTTCTAAAACAAGTACCACGGGGGTGGCTCCAGACCCCATCGTGCTTTTAAAATCCACCTGTGGGTCTCATCCCAACGAGCCACCTCCATCTGCCAGTGGCGGAGCATTCCAATATCCAGTATACCCCTGAACAAAGCCTGTGCTCCAGGACAGGGAATGCCAAAACTCATCAACTCCCACAGGGCTTCTCCTGAAGGGTTTCCACAGTTCCACCCCCTCCTTTCTCAACAATGCTTTCTGTAAGAACACCCAAGACAGACAGAAAGACTGGGACTAAACGTGACCATCTCAAATGAAGCATGTAAATTTGAATGCACAGGGAAAATCATCCCAAACACAGCTGCACAGGAGGAAGAGAAGTGTGGAGGAAAAAGAAAAAAGCTGTGGAGGAGATTTAAAGGGAGTATTTAAATATCAGACACAAGATCTAAAGGCAGCATTTACATAACGTGTACAGCAACTTACAACTCAGCTTTCTCTGCCATTTGGATAAGACGACTCTCTTCAAACTGCACTATCCCTCCTGCCTGGAGCAGCTCCAGCAGGACCTGCAGAGATTGGACACCAGTTATTTATAGGGCAGCAGCAGCTGGACAGCCAGAGCCATTACAAGTACTCTGCTCCTACTCTTGGTATTAACATAGGGCTTATCTTCCTGACTTTTTAATTGATTGTCCACTAACTATGAAGGCCACGTGCTTACCAAGAACTTCTCTGCCTTTGTTCCTGCTGCTGCCAGGGCTCTCTTGCAGGAATGCTGGGGCAGGACCCTTCCCTCCTGCTCTGCACAGCACTGCCCAGTTCTTCACACTGGTGTCTTTGGCATGTGGCCTTGAGCCAACACCCACTCCCCCTCCCGGCCTTCCCTGGTGCTCCAGGGAGCGTTCCCCAAAGGCCATCACCTGCTGCCTCTCGGAATGGCGCGAGTCATCATCCGGACTGCACAGGAACTCCAGGACCTGCACAGGGGCACAAGGCGGGCTGAGTCGGGCCTGGACAGCCCAGCTGGGAGCACAAACCTCAGAGCAGATCCTGAGCATCAGCACAGCCAACAGCAACACGACACAACGGGACAATCTGAGCGTATTCCCTACCTGCTCTTGAGCCTAAACAGGGAGTACTGCAGTAACCAGGAGCTGCTGAAAGACTCCAGGGAGGAAATACGTGACTCTGCACCAGCATCTAGAACCAAACTTTGGGGAACCCAGAGAATGCAGAAGAGCTCATGGAACCCTGTGGTCCTGCCTTGAACTACACACCAAACAGCTGCAACCATTGGCCCTCTTGATTTCTCTCCTGGACTGTGCCATATCACCCAGAAAAACAGGAAAATGTGCAATTCATACCATTTAATATATCTGGAATTAAGGTGTTTAATCCAAAGCCGTGTAGCCTCCACAGAGTTCTTTGGTCTTTAATTACAACAAAGGACGCATATTTTATAATTTGTTTTTTATTAGTGTCTAATATATCCATGTTATCATCATAACACAGCTGCTGTAGCCAATGAAGCCTCCTCCCCAGTCCCAGGAATTTCTGGGACTTCAGCTAGGATATAAACTTAACACATGCAAGCTGCAGACATCCATTGGTGCATCTCAGACTATTCCCAACAGCAGACAAGGGTAGTGGCTACACAACCTAAAAATTACCAGCCACATAAACATGCTCTGTGACCTCACTCATGTCAATTTAGGTGACACCCCTTATAGAACCCCAGGATGGTTTAGGGTGGAAGGGACTTAAAAGACCATCTTGTCCCTGCCAGTGGCAGGGGGTTGGAATACCTTCCACTAGGCCAGGTTGTTCCAAGCCCCATCCAACCTGGCCTTGGACACTTCCTAGGACCTGACCCTCTTTCTCCCACAGTTCCAGCCAAGCCGAAACACTGAGCACGCTGTGCAGTGCTGCATCCTGCTTGGAATTTCACATACACCCCGGATACTTGCCTGGTCAAAAAGTGTCCTGTTGACAAACAAGGTGTTGTTGGGCTTGGCGAGCTGACGGGCCAGGAAGGTGAAGAGACAGCCAACCTGTGACGGGGTGAAGTCAGAGTTCTCCACCATGACCTGAGGAGCAGCGGAGAGAGAAGGGAAAAATAAACCCACAAATGGTTGATTCTGCAGCTGCCTTTGGGAAAGCCATGAGGACACTGCAACAAGAAATCCCTGTACAGCCATCATGTCTCCTCCTAGCCCAGACATCCACATCACCTCCTGGTGTGAGTCCATCCTGAGGGTGAAAACATAAGCCACCTTCCAAGGCTTCAGCTGTGCCACCTGAAGACACAGACAGTGGATGTGCCCTTGCTAAAGCACCTCTGTCCTGAAGCTGAAGGGACTCCACCTCTCTGCCATAAACTCAAGGGAAGAATTCTTGCATGTTCCTGGGTTTTGGGTGTGAAGGGGCTCCAAATCCACATTTATCCCCATCTCTGCAGCCTGTGTCGATCTCTGGACACATAACAGAGCTTCTAAACAGAGAAATGTTGTCACATGAGATAAAATTATTATAGGAGAAAAAAAGATACATTTCACTTCAAGTCCCAAGCACTCACCACTTCAGTTATGGTAGGCAGAGAAGTGCTCTAATGGCCAAGAAACAGTTGCAGGTTTGGGGAAAACCTTTTTCCACATTAAATTAGCTGTTAGTCTATTAATATTTTGATAAACTTGTGGCTGTGTTGACTTGAAATTACACTAAAAGGAAATATCTAAGAGTCACTACAAAGGGGATTTGAAACTCAAGAAGTGCTTGTCACTTGTCTGGCATATAAAAAATGAGCATGATGTGCCCTGACTTGGTGTCTCAGACTTCTAAAAAATCCTGAACACTAAGGGAGAGTGAAATGCCCCTGTTTGGAGAGTCCCCTCTAAGAGCAGCGGGTTTAGCTGGGAGGAAATTCATCACCTGAGTAACTCTGTCAGCTGAGGTCTCAGAATTGCTCTAGCAAAGCCCAGACAAGGAGCATCTCAGTTTATAACCCCAGTCAGTCAGAGCTGAGGGGATGCAGCTGATTTCATAAAGTGACCCAGAGTGCCAGATTCCCATGGTTATGTGACACAAGAGGAGGGAGGCAGGTCAGACACATTAAAGAATCAAGCAGAGCTCTGCTTGAAACACCAGCTAATGCCACCATTCTTTTTCAAGCTTCATTTTCTGTTTAAAAAGGCCATTTCATGCAGGAGCCTCGTCAGAACAGCGTTACCTAACAGCACTAAAAATATGACTCACTAAAACAACTGCAGTGTTTTCCTCAAAACAAAATGGTCCTCGTCAGCCGATGTGAAAGGTGAGAATACTGTACACCCCTGAAGCAGCAACCTCACAGAGGCTGCAGGCCAGCCACAAGGACTTGATAAAACACCATTTATTTGGCAAAGCTTAGATCAGCATTAGCAGAATGTCTGTGATGACCAAACTGTTTTGGAAACGCAGCTATTTCCTAGGTAGGTGTTTTTTGGTTTTTTTTTTGTTTGTTTGGTTTTTTTTTTTGCCAAATTTAAGTTAAAAGTTCCAAGCTTATTCCCCTAGCCAGTTTTTATCCAAAAAAAGAGCAGATTCCAGACCAAGGAACTAACACCAAACTGTTTGCCCGCAGATGCAGTGCTGCAGCACTCCTCTCCCCTCCAAGAGCAGGGGTGAATTCTGTGGTGATGGAGCACAGAGCAGGGCCACGGGACACATCCCCAGCATCTCTGGAGCACGGCTGCAGTGCCACCTCCTGCTGCCACAGCTCAGGGCACAGCAGAGCTGGGGCTGAGCCAGCACAGGGGGAACAGCTCCCTCCCAGCCCACAAACCCCACCAAGGGCAGTGTCTCAGCCCACTGCAGCACTGCCACCCCTGGCACTGCCTGTGCCCTCGCTCTCACCCCCCAGCAGTGACAATGACAGGGAAATGAATGCTCCTTGTGGTATGGTTAGCCATAAACACCTCCAAGTGGAGTCACTCATTAGCAGTGACAGCTCTGTGGGGAAGGAGAAGGCGCTTGGCAGGGAGTTTTCCATGGAACATCCATTGGGAGGAGCAGGGGCCGCACGTGACAGTGATTTCTGGAGCACCAGGCTGAGAAGTCTGACACTCCTCTCCCGTTTACTAAAGATAGGCCTGTCATTCAGGGAGTGCTCCATCCCAACCACAGCACTTACAGACATGGGGAGCAGGGATTTAGCAGGAAAGCATTAGCACCCTGCCAAGCACAGGCTTCCTGGGACCTTTTTTCCTGCTCAGAAGGAATCGGGGAGTGGATTCCATGAGATGCAGATAAAAACAAACTTTACCGTGCGAAGAGGAGAGATGTGACAACAAAGTACAACCCAGGTGAAACCAGACAGGAAAGGAGACCTCTCTGTCACCATATTTAACATGCACGAATCACCACTTCCACATATCCACAGGACAGCCCTGGCTGAGGTGAATCCATGCTCCTGCCCATCTCCTTCCCAGAGGTGCCAGCCAGAGTAGGACTGCAAACACCTCACCCAGCTTACAGGCTTTACTGCACAGTGCTGGACAATCAGCCAGATGCAAACACAGCGGTTCATTTTCAGGCACACTCACCTTCAGAAGAATGTCCACAATTCTCTGTTGATATTCCACAGCTTGCTTGTCATTCTTAAAGTCTTCAAAAGTCTGCAGGAGGCAAAACACTGACACCTTGAGCAGAATGCTCTCAGAACACCAGCAAACACAAAGCAGCCCCATCACAAAGCTGACAATGCTGTGAAGTCCTTCCTCTGCATATCCCTAAGCAGCAGGTTCCAAGGTATACTTTTGTCTTTTGTAACTACCAAAATGGTATTTACATATTCAGGTAAAAGTAACAGGTCCAAATAGACACAAGAAACTCAAGAAATCAGGAAAGGCAGAAAAACAGATCTCTGTGCAGGAGAAAGAAGTAGGTCCTGGAACACTCTTTACAAATCCATTTTGCTTGTTTTACCTGAGCTTTAAAGATGGCCTCTGCTATCAGAGCCTTCACTGTATTATGTCACGTTCATCAATTGATATTTAAGGACATAAAAGACTATTAGGATGCACCCTGATAGAACATCTCACAGAAGATGCATCAAAGCTGTTCCTGCACCAAGCGAGGAGGTACTGGTTTAGCAAGGCATGAAGTCACTCACAGGAATCCCACAGGTAGTGCAGCCATGTGATAGGAGAGCTGGCATTGCATTGTCCCCCTGGGGTCAGAGGTCTCTTACCAGAGCCAGGACATTGAGGAACTCCCGCGTGTCGAAGTGCAGCAGGGTCCGGACATAGGGATACACCTCCTCATCCACGGAGCCCTCAGCCGAGTGCAGCCGGATGAGGAACTCAAACACCTGCCAGGAGAATTCCAACACACATCCCTATGGATTTCACACACTGGTAGCACAAGTGCATGGGAAAGCAGCTGTTACCTGCCTTGCAGTGGAGCTTTAAAGACGCTCAGGAGCCCATCAGGGTTCCTACTGGAGTGATGTTTTCTGCTGCTTGTCAGCAGGAAAAAATTTTCCCCTCCTCAGACTCGCCAAGCAATTTAAGATCAATCAAAATTCAAGATCAAACAAAAATTAAGGCTTATTTATACTTGCAGATGGAAGTGTGTGAAATTAGAAAATTCCCTCCCCTTCCTGGCAGCTTTCCTGAGAAGCTGTGCAACTCCTCCTTATCCGGGGCACAGCTCTCCTTCTCAGCAGTTCCCTTGGGAAGAGCCAGTCACTCTGCCCCCTCACTTTGAGGCACAAAGCTTTTGGCACCGCAAAGACTGACTCTGAGGTGCTATTCAATTCCCTGTCTCCTCCACTGACTTTGCAGATCCTGAAATTCAAGGACGTCTTCCAAAATAAAGGAAACTCCCTTTACTGAGCCACTGCCAGAGGTGCCCAGACCCTCCCAGGGAACCAACAGGGCAGGGACAGCTCCGGGTGCCTGAAGAGCCTCACACAGAGCTGGCTGCCAGCAGGGAGGGAGCAGACTGCTCCAGGCTGGCACTTGGGAATACGTGTGAGAGACACACCGGGATCCCACGGACACCTGAGAGGCAGTGTGCTCTCCCAGCCACCCTCAGCAAACGCCACCTTCCCTCATTTCCTCCTATCCCAACCTATTTTCCCTGTCGCCACAGTGGCAGCAAAGCCAGCAGGAATTAGCAGCTTGACTTTGAGACCCACACCTTCCCTGCTGGCTTCTTTGATCCTGATATCCACCTGCCAGCTGGGAATGGTTCAGGAAGCAAACCCAATCCACCACACAGAAAGGTGTTACTGCAGCCCAGCTCTCAGGGGTCACAGAGAGAAGGGGCTGAGGGCTCCTCCCAGAGCTGCTGCTGCTGCCTGGGCTCTGCTTCCCCCCAGAGCCTGAGCCAGGAGACAACCTGGACACAATCCTGGGAGAGGCAAAGGACCGTGGAGTTTGCACAGCCTCTGAGGAAAGGGTTTGCAGTAACCCAGAGCTACCAGCTCTGGATTAGGGGAAAAAAAACAAACCAAAGATAAAAAACCCCACACAAACACAAACCTGCCCCACAGCCAAAAAATACCTGTGCCATTGTACTGCAAAGAGAAAGTGCAAAACACAGTGTGCTTCCTCTTACTGAAACCCTGAAACTGAAGGGGAACAATAGAAACCCCAAAAAACTTTCGTGGTAAAAGTGGACAGAAACTCTGGAAAAAGTTTCACGAGCAAAAGGGATGATCGGGAGCATCCTCGCTTTTAAGAAATTGTCAGAGATGACTCCAGAGGAGTCAAAAGCCTCAGAGAAACCTACAACCAAGAGGTACTTAGGAGAGACATTTCCACACCCTGTCAATCCCGTGTCACGTGCATTTGAAAACACGGAAGATCCTCCCATGTTTGACACATCATAGTCAAGTTTAGGAAGAAGAGAGAGCTACAAATTACTGGTAACTTTGTGGTCAAGAATAAGATAAAAACCCCCATCACCAAGAACTCTGCGTTCCTGCACCCCCATTTACAGTTGAAAGAAGAATATTAAGTTTAAATGTTCAGACTGCAACAACTGTTTGATTTCATTCTTTAAAAGCTAATTTGGTATTTACAGTAGGATAGACTTGGATCACAAGGATGCAGCTATTAGACTGATAATAGTTTTGGCTCAAAAACCCATGAAATAAGACATATGCTGCTTCTTGTAAAAATCTCATATGGGAAAGTTGCCTTCCAAAAGGTTTCTCACCTGATTTTTCACCAGAGGTACCAGATCTTCAGGAATATCTCCCAATGGATATGCACGGCCTGCCAAGCAGCAGCTACAGAAAATGAGAGGAAAGGCATTTTAATACGTCCTGCCATTAAACAGATTGAGGAGAACTGTTTTTTTATTTTCTGAGCTAGTTTCCAGGTTGATCTTAAAACAGGGCAAACCAATTTATTTTGTACATCATGAAAGCAAGCACTGCAGGCAGCACTGCTGTTAATACACACTGAGCCAACACACTGCATTAATTTGCATCAATAGTAGAAAAGTACTGGGGAAACTCAGGATTTCTCACAGAATTCTTTACTTTTGAATTCTAGGAGTGACCTCCCGCAATGACAGGCAACACAGCAAGGAGCAACTGAGCACAGCCCTCCCAACAGGCAGGGCAGCAGGGCCAAAACACGGCTGCTCAGGCTCTGGAGGCCTTGCTCCAGGAGCACCGTGTCACACAGGACTAAGCTGCCTCTAACCCAGTTCTGAAGATAAAAACATGGGGCTGGTACATCAGCAGTAACCTGAGCTCTGTCTCCAATTTGATCCTGCCTATCCCCTCACACCACGCGCAACAAGAAGGCATTGCTAATTTAAGTCAGCTGCAGTGATGACCCACTGCTGTTTTACACACCCTCCCTATAAGATTCTGCAACTACAGCACTCTACAGCTAAGAGTTTAGCAAGTTTAAACGTAGCAAGGTTAAAATCTGGTGCCACCACTAGGCAACACCTCACCCACTCCCTGAATGGCCTTACCTTATATACACAAGCAGCTTGTTGCCCATTATCACCTGTTCATCTACAAAACAGAAATTATTTGTCACCTTTTCTTCACAAGACAAGACAGATGCAAGTCTTCTCCCAGCTGTTGGCAAAACATCTCATCTGCACACAGAGTTCATCCCACAGAAAGCTGAGCAGCTTTACACACAGTAAATAGCACCAGAAGACTCTTCTGTTCTCCAAGACCCTTACACTGGATATGTATTCCCTTTTTGCATCTGTCTTGGAAGTGACTAGGAATATTCAAAACATCAAAACATCAAATAAAAAATAAAAAAAATAGACACCCTCAAAGGAGAAGAATTCTGTACCTGTGAGAGACTTCCCAGCATTCAGTGGAGGAGCAATGACTTTGAACAGTTTCTGTAATCAGAAAAAAGACAGTGCTCAAGCAGCTGGAAAAGCTCAAAGCAAAGAACCTGTGTGGTTTTAAAGCAGAGATCAACGGGTGGCTTCCCACAGAAACTCTCTATCACCATGTCTTTTAATTAAAAGGCACAGAGAACTCCAAGACATGGCAAAAGGATGCTTTTCCTAGCTGATGTTATGAAAAAACAGCCTTCATTCAATCAGATCTAACCCTGAGCACAGGCCACACTAAGAAAAAGCAACGTTCAGCAGTCCCAGAAGTAACAGTACGAGTATAAACCACCATCCCATTGTGGGTCATGTTCCTGCATCTCCAGCCACCAGAGATTGTGCAAACCTTCAGCCCACCCAGCAGGGTCACCAGAGCCTTTAGTTTGGGTGTGTAGAATGAGGAATTTTCCAAGCACTTAGTTGTAGAAAGCAGAAGGGTTTTTTGTACTCATACAACTAGTGCTTGGTTTCCCAAAGTTCTTTTTCAAATCATTAAAAAGTAAGAGTTTCTTTCCTGAGAAAAATCAAAGGAGATCACAGCTGCTAAAAACTGGGCACTGAAGATTTTCACATTCAAATGGCCCCAGTTCTTTGTTTCAGCATGCTGAGAAAACACCAGCAGTGCTTCCACAGTGAAACACAGGACTTCCCTTGAAATGGAAGAGGGCAAGAACGCAGAACACACGGAATGAGAGGATCAAGTTTTGGGTTTGAGCTGCTGTTTCTCAGGAGGAACATGTGCTGCACACCCCAATAACACCTCCCTGCACCCAGCACCTCTCCTACCTCCATGGGGCTGATGAAGTCGTTCATCCCACTGTTGTACACATAGATCATGGCATCATACAGACGGTTCTCCCAGCACAAAAGAACGACCTGCAGAGCAAAGCACAGTGTAGATACACAGCTGCTCTCAGCTCACAGCTTTCTCATTCCCATTTCCATCACCCAACAGTACCACTCAAAGCAAAATGAGACCTTCCACTTGCAGAACCAGTCCTGCAGGGACCCCAAATCCCCAAAGCAAGCGTCCAGCTTATTGCTCATGCAGCAAGCATGGAACTGAACTGCTGAGATTCTAACATTCATATGAGGTCAAAGAGCAAACAAATAAAAAATCAGTTCCTCAAAACCCTTGACTGCACTAGTTTGCCTTCTTGTTGGGCTAATGAATCAAAACATGAAGTTCCCAAGGAGTTTCGTCCTTGAAATGGAAAGTCACGTCACTGGCAAACAGGACTACTGAGCAGGAACACCTCCTTGCTCCACTACCTTTGTTGTGCAAGAGCAAAGCAGGCTGGCAGGCACCAAGCTGACAAACACAGCCCAGTGTTTTGTGCCTCCTCGGCCTCTGATGCCAGGCAAGGTACTCAGAATGGGAAAGGCTGATTGGGAATGTCAGACTAATTCTGAAGGACTAGAATTTTCCAACACACTCAGCTGCTGATGCACTGACCTTCACCAAGACACAAAGAGGGGGAGCAAAACACAGCCACACTAAATAGTTCCCAATGCACTGATTTTGATCCCAGGGGCACAGGGCTGAGCCCTGTTACAAATTAGGGATCAAAAGGCATGAACAGTTTGCACTACTTAAGTCTTGTCTGTGGTAAGGTGACACCTTGTTTCCCACATGTTATGCTGTGCTTAAAAGCACAAGATGTTGATTTATTCAGAGGAACTTACAGTGTGCAGCACAACCACTCACCTGCTGGATGTCTAAGCTGGTGATATCCATATGCACAATGCAGGCTTCCAAGTTTTCCAACCTGTTCTTGTCTTGGAAGTGAAGCAGCAAGTCTTTCATCACCTGAGCTGTGATTCCCATCAGCTTATCACTTAAGATATATGGCTCCAAGCACTCCAGAAAAATGCCTTTGGCTACAGAATTCTCACTCATCTTATCATATATCTGGTTAAATAATAGATCCCTGGGAGGCAAGAAGAGTTTAGTGATAAAATAATCTTATTAAAATCTCATTACTTATCTACATTCTGAGGGCTCCAAATTAAACTGCATTTGCTCTGTATTTCCCAGGCTCAGGAACTGAATGCCCTGTTCAACTCCTGTACTGGGACAAGTTACAGGATAAATCAGCTGTGGATGTCGCAGCAAAAAAAGTGCTGTTAGAGGGGAAGGGATGATGATGACAGGAAAATCTGTCAAGGCAGGTTCTTGGTTTGAAGCTACTTTCCTTCCTTAACACATCAATGAAAATTGAAGAGATACTCTGAGTACTGAGTCCCCTGGCTTTAGTACCAGTTTTTAAGCGTTCCTCTGCACTGCGATGTGACACGATACGAAGTGATGGGATAGGACTCCTCTCATCCACGCGGTGGCATGGGGACAGCTCTGGGGGGCTACAGAGAGGGTTGGTGGGGTGCCCTGGGACTTACATGCGCTGCAGCAGGAGACAGTAATCGACGATGACGGGCACCACGTCCTGCGGGAGGAACACACAAACGGAGGGGCTGACAGGAACCCTGAGCAGCACGTCCTGCCCAGCACACAGCACAGACAAAGAGGTATCTGGACTGGCTGGTAGCTGGCACAGTTCCAGGTTTTCCATATGGAAAAAGCCCCTGGTGACACTTGTGCAGAGGACAGAGGGCACCCAGCCATGCCCACGTCCTGTTTTCGTGAGTGCACACAACGGGTGAGAGTTGAGCTGAACCACGGCGCGATTTCTCAAAAACAGACAGGCAATGCTTGGAGCAAAGCAGAGTCTGATGAAAAAAAACCCCAAAAGATTCATAAAAGAGTTCTCTGGAGCACCATACCTGAAAGTGCTGCTCCATAACCTGGATTTTCCCTTGGTCAGGGCATTTCTTCAAAGTCCGATCAGCGTAATGGAGAAGGATTTCAACCATCTGAATTACAAGAAAAAAACATTAATTCAGATCCTACATTTAGGAGTTTTCAGGCTGCTGAACACACCCTGATGCACAAGGCTCACCTGAGCCATGTTTTTATCCAAGGCTTAACTTACAGTACCTTAAACAGCAAAACTTAGTTACCTCCAAATAAAATACACAAGAACAAAGTTCAGCAATAAGCATGTATTTTAAACACATCCCTCCCAGAAAAAGATTCCTGCAACAACTGAACTGGATCACTTGAAGAGTTTACTCCAAGCCCACATAAACATGGAGCAAAATTTCCACCCTGAGAGTCAGCATGTCATATACTGATGGTCACTTGCCAACCAAGGGTCAGGAAACTCTGGAGTTTCCTACACAAAAGGTTTCTCTTCACTGTGAGGGGATCAGAGATCTCCAGACCTGGATGACAGTGTCACCTTTTGGTTTGTTTTTTTTCACCTAATGCTGCAGATTTTGTCCCCACCTTTACCTAAATGGTATTTCCAAGTTTTTTCTAAAATCCTGCTCACAATCTTAGCAAGAGAGGCACGTGGACATGTTCCAGAGTTAGTTCTGGAGGACAGCAGCCATTCCTCATGGGAACGCAGCAGCACACATGAACATGCAGTTGGAAGAGCTCAGTGACTCACCCTGTCTGCAATGACTGCCTTCCTCTTGGTCGTGTCCCCAGTCAGGCCTGGAAAGAATGAGGGAGGGGGGTGCAAAATTAAGCTTTTCTCATCTAAGCTGCCTGTAGAAATACAACAACTCCGCAGCTCAGATGCCAATACCACTGCCCTTGAGGTGGTGAGGTCAGGATACGTAAACACACAATTTTTTGTTCTACTTTTAGCCCACTCTTCTTCCAAAAGGCTTAGTCTCCCAATTTAAAGACTGTTCCAGCACAGGAATGGTAAGAGCAGCTCTGAGCGCTGTTTAACACTGGGATGACAATTAATGGAGGGCTGTCAAAGACTGTACATGAGGGTAATTGCTGGAGGAGGTCTTGATGCAAAACAGCTGAATGAAGCGCACAAAAAGGGGAAAATAATGTAGATGTCAACTCAAAAAGACAGTTTTTCATTATTCAAACAATTACTATCTGTTAATTGTGTTATATCTGTGCACTAAAACATGACACAGCTTCATATATCAGCAATTTCACAGCAGGATCTTATCCTGGGAACTTGCGGCTCGTCTGTCAAAACCATCAACAGTTATTTGTTGTAAAATAATGTGTCCAGTACAAGTCAGATCATTAAGTGGCAGTTTCTGGCATAATTAACACATTTCTTATAACAAGCTAAGTGCTCACAAAGCATCCTCCTTTGGAGGAAACACAGGGCCAAACCCCAGCAGTTCTTTCAGCCATTGTGTACTCAGAGGAGACCTGAATGGAAGTACCTGCTTGGCAGAGCCAACAGAGAAACACACTGAAAACTACCCACAGCTCAGGCATGGCCTTCAGGAATATTTTAGCAGGCTGGATATTCACCTCCTGCATCCACCTCCTTCATGGCAAAGTGACAGCAGATTGGAGTCACAACACAGACCAAGTCTGATGCTTGTTTGAAATCGGCAAACTGTTAAAGGGACTGCAACTCAAATAATCAAACTGATCTGTTGCTTCTGCCAAACTCGAAGCAGCACATCCTACTTTCTCTTCTTCCGTTCAATTCTCTGCCTTTTTTTTTCTTATTCCCCTGAAAAAGTGATTTCTGTACATGCACAGATTTACAACCTTGCCTGAAGGTTTCAGTTAGAAACAAACAAACAAACCCAAACTTACCTACTACAGCCTTTGCTTTACCTTCATAGAAGGACCAAGCCAAAGCCAGGGCATCTGTGAGACGCTCTTGTTTCAGAAGGTGGTCAACTCTCTGAAATAACAAGGGACATTGGACCTCAGTCCTCCAGAAAAGATGATCCTCTCCTCCCAGGTAAGATCAGCACTTCCCAGCAGAGGGTCGGTCCCTGACAGCAAGGGGACAGGACACCTCAGAAGCTCTACCACACTGCAGTAAAGGCCAGTAACTCAAAGAGATGCTCTCAAATGTACATTTTCTGCTGAACGGTTCAAGAAACCTAAGAGATGTCAGGCTCCAGTACATCAAGCCCCTGTGGGTTACACATGTGAGGTCAGAGGTTTGATGGATGGAGACCCACAGCATCAGTGACTGATACACAGAGAACAGAAATGTTCCATGCCCCATCCTTGCCTCATCACCTGGAGCCCAACAAACCCCTCTGCCCTGCTCTCAGCACACGGGTGTGCTCAGCCCACCCTTTATCTTCTCCTGAGCTCACCGTCAGCAGGACTGAGGTACACCACAAGGATTTTCTGCCTCAAGGAATTCTTAGCACCCAAGGTCGAGCACCACTAGCCTTGGTAGGTCAGATCAAAGTGTTAAAGTATTGTCTGAGAGAAGAGAGATTCCAAGTCTCAGCCCAGCATCCTGTCCTGCAGCAAGAACTAACTCTCACCTTCACCCCCTGATCACCACATACTCAACTGCAACTCTTAAGTCCCCTATGACAGAGGCACAACTGCAGCACAATACAGGAACTTAGGAAGGGGTTGGCTCAGAGCACATAAAGCTTGCTTGACTTCTGATTTCTAGGAAAACCTGTGCCTGAAATCATGGGTCAAGGAAAGGCTTGCCATCACAGTTTACTAAACCAAAGTCAGTGGTGAATGGCTGGAGACAAAACCAGCAGAGAGAAGTGACTTGCTGAACTAAAAGCTCAACCAAGCTGAACTGTTCATATTCCATTAAAGGTTCAGAGAACAGGGACCAGGAATAAAGACAGGAGTGGGAAGGTAATCTTACAGGAGAAAGAGTTCTGCTTAGCCTTGCAAAACTAAGTCTGAGAGAGAACATGCACACACTGGATAAACATACTGCAGAGTGGTGATCCAGTAAGGAAAACAGGTCTTTAATTCAAGTGAAAAGTACTACACAGGAACAGATAGACACGAACAGATCACTAAGAACTTTGCTGTGGAAACTGAAAGGGTTTGAGTCCTCAGAGAAATGATGTTCTAAAAGAAAAAAAAAAAAAGCTTCAACCAACAAGGATCTAAAATCCTACAAACTTTCTCGGTAGCCTTTGATGGATTTTATGATGTAGCTCCTGCAGTAGGTGGAGACAAAATACAGCAAACCAGACTTCCTTCAACTCCTGGATGCTCATGAGGCAGACACAAGGGTTCCACCACACACTCCCCGAGTCAGGCACTGCACTATCTCTGTCTCATTAACAGGAGCTGACAAGGCAAGGCAGAGTGCCTGGTTTGGGAGAGCAGGGGCTCCATCCAGCCTGCAAGGTCATGCAAGAGGAGTCCCACAGTGTCCCCCACAAAAGTCAGGGTATCCTCAGTGCTGGCTCCATGTGGCAATCGGGGATCCTGAACACAGTGCCCAGAACATGCTCAACAAATGCTCCCTTCCTCCTCTTGTCCCATACTTAAGCAATTCCAACCTACTGAGCTGTGCAGTTTCCCTCTCCACATACCTCTCTCCAGCTTCTCAATGTCATGACGTGAACAGACTAGGAAAAAAAAAAGAAATTAAAATACTTATTTACTTACAATTGCTCCTGCAGCCTGTGGTACCCCAGACCCACCACACATGCTGGTACAGAGGAGCTAAGTAGAGCGACCCTCCAGCTGTATAAATTGCAGACGAGTTTTCCCTGCTGTCTTACTTCCTTCTGCCTATTTCCCAACACATTCATAACAGAGATACTGAAGCTTAGGCCAGAGGAGATGTCAGTAAAGTAATGCTGAGTCTACTCTGAAGCAGCACAAATCATGACACTGTGAAACTATGACAAGGTCTTACTTAGCCCATACCTTGCTAAAACCAAATTTTAGCACATTTCTTTAATTCCACAACTTAAGTACACAAAGAGCCCATTCCCAATACACATTTCCACAGAAGAAAAGCTGTCCTTCTCTGGAAGAAGAGCTACCATCAACAGCGAACGGCCTGCACTTTTATTTAAAAACTCCCCCCACTTACCTTAGTTCCAAGGTAAAAGATCTGGCCACCACAGCTGCTGATGGACTGGTAACAAGCTTTCTCTCCCACCAGTGCCTACAGGGAGAAAAACCACATGCAAGTAAACCTGCCTTTTGTTTTTGTAAAATTTCCCAAGAAACATAAATGCACTTTAAAGACCCTTTGTAACTCAGAAATCAAAATGAGGATGGGGAGAGAACACCCCAGATTGCCGGACAGTGGCAAGTCAGAGAGCTCTGTTGTCACTCCTTCCTGCTTGGGAACTCAGCTTAAACTGCTGCTGAGCTATGGCTACCCAAAAACATGACTAAGTAGGGCTCAGGTGCCAAAAAAGTTATGGGGACTCTTTCCTTGCCATCTGCTACTTCCCAAATCTCCCTCAAGAGCAAATGCGTAGGGCACAGAGATGGGAAGGCAACTGTTGGAGTGAGAGTTGCTCCAACACAAGTTTGACTGCCAGTAACCAGTGCTCCAGTCTTTGGGGAATAGTAAGTAAAAAAATCCCTTAAAGAATAAAGCACATCAGCTTTCATCCTGGACAGAGCATTGCGCAAAAGGAACCACAGGCCGTGTGCTGGCTGCCCACATCACCACCACGTCTGACTTCTGAGGTGCTCCAAAAGGGCTTTTTCCCTGCAGGCTCCCACTTGGGGTATGTCCCAAACACAGGTGCTGCCACAGCAGGTCCCTGGTGCCTACCAGGGCCTCGCTGACGTTGCCCCCCGTGGCCAGGGATTTGAAGTGGCTGCTGTTGTAGACCAGCTGCACCTCTGGGATCTCGATGGTCTCCAGCTCCTCCTGTGTCTGACGGTCTATGACGTGCAGCTTCTCCACACTGTCCAGCAGCACCGCGGTCCGGGAGTTGATCCACTGCAAGAGCGCCAAGTCCCACATTTCAGCAATGCAAACACAGAGACCAACGAACCAGGCTCTGGCCACACCCCAGAGCACCAGCACGGGGAGCCCTAGGAGGGCTTTGTTACTGCGCACAGTCACTGCACACAGACGGAACTCCCTCTGGAGAAAAATCACGTGGAATCTTCACAGAAACAGCAAAACAGACAAACGGCAAATCCACCAGAGCTCTTGGTGCACTCTTTATGCTCCAGCACACTTTCTATCCAAAGGGCTCAAACTCAAGATGATTACACCACCTGCTCCCAAATCTTTTAGGTAAATATAGCAACAGAAGGCAGTAAAAAGAGACATAGTACAACTGAGTTTAACTCAAAGCCTGTCACTTATGTTCCGCAGCTCCTACTTTTACATTCAAAACCTCACAAAATAAAAAGGCTTTTTTTCACCGTTTTTACGATTTTTAATTCATTTTTTTAAACAGCCAAATGTATTTTTACAAACTTCACATTCCAGCTGATGTGGATGTCCATACTGAAGTGGTATTTTGGCCTTTCATGTTTTGTTCACTGTATTCTGTAAGTGTTTAGAGCTGCACAGTTTTCCTGAAAGCATCAATTGTGGTGCTGTACCAAGCACTTATGTATGGAAACACTGGAATGTTACTGAGCCAATTACACAGAAGTTTGCACTTGTTTTGAAGACCAGAGGGTGTCTGGCAAGAAAGATTTTTATTCTGTATTCAAACTATTTCCTCAACAAAGCTCCTCCCCTCCTTCCCAAAAAAAGGCAGTAATGTTGCCTCCATGCTACTGATTTTTTATCCTCTAGCTACTACTTGCTATTTCACTTGTGCAGGTTTTCCACGGAGTCCCAGGTTTAAGGGCATTTTCAGTTAAGTTAGCGCTGGACAAACACAGCCAAGAGCACAGCACTGAGGGCTACTGAAATATATTTACAAAAAAAAGTGAAAAAAATTAACCATTCTATAGTATTGAGACTCACAGTAAAGTTGATGAGATCATAGTGCAGATGAAGCTGCCTCTGCTTAGTGACATGTATTGCACCAGTATCATCTCTCTTGACCTGAAGGAGAAAAAGCAAAGCTGACTCAGACTCCAAGACTTCCTTCAGTTCAGCCTCTCAGTTCTCCACATGACTCCAGGAGTCTGGAGCTCCCCCCAGAGAAGCATCTCAGCAAGACAGGCCTAAACACATCCTTTTCTTTCTGCCCAGTTTTACCAGGAGAGAAGGCAGAGGAGAAAGAGGATCAGTCCAGACAATATACAATGTCCAGGTGCTTGAGCAAAGCTTAAGGTCCAAGATGACAGCAGAGCTGGGAAACAAACTTAGCACTCCAAAGCCAAAACGCCAGATTTTCTGAAGCCTACGTACTGCTCTCATAATGAAAGCAGGCACAAAACCATCTTCAAGAACCATACCTGCATGTATAACTGCTGCAGACCTAACCAGGATGAGCAGCATGCTCGAAAGTCACACACCAACAGGACCTGAAAGCTCTTTTCTTAGTGGTTTATACAATTTTTTTCCAGACTCAAGTTTTAAAGCAAAAAATAGAATGGTATCTCAAATTCATGTGCCCTCCCTGAAAACAATCCACGCTCAAGCAGAAATCAGCTGCAAATCAATACTTCTGGAACAGATAAATCTCACACCTCCAGGTTCTTAGGGAAGGGCACCACTGCTTGCTGAGGAGCAGCTTATGTTGAAATAGTTTTGCCAAGCTGCAGCTGTGCCCAGCATGCTCAGAGATCACCCTGTCACTGAGACACAGGCTCTGCCAGCTGAACACGTCAGCACAAGACAGCCCAGGCTTACCAGCAGGAAATGCACGACATCTCCTCGACAGAAGGCCAGCATGGGGTTCACAGAGCTCTGCACAGCCACGAAGTGCCAGGCCAGGAGAGGGACACTCGAGGGGTCCATCTGTCACACAACAAGCACAGCAAGCATTTAGGGCAGGCCAGGCACATCCTGAGCTCCAGGACACATCAGCTGCTTCTCACTGACTTCACCACGCACACACACGGGCTGCAGCTCGTGCCCTTCGGTGCAGCCCCACGTTTAGTGGACACCCAGTCACAACCTCCCAGTGCCCTCTCTGCTCAGTGCACATCCAATCCCACAGGGACAGATGCACTACAACGAGCTGCAGCTTGCCTGCAGCCTTGTCTCCATTCTCCCACCCTAACATATCCCTCACCTGTCCCCTGCTGCTTTTCCAAGAGGAACTATACCAGCAACTGATGAAAGTGAATAATCAAGAGTTTAGAAGCCTGACTAGTGCTCTAATTCCACCCAGCTTCAGTCCCTTTAATTAAGGGGTCTGTTGTATGGTTCCTCTGTAAAACATCAGCCCGGTCCAAGGTGACTGTACCCCCAGTCAGGTGAACATCCCACTGTGGGTGCATCAGGCTGCAGCAGGAAAGACAAGCAGCTGAGGGGCTCCCTCCTACTTATCTGTGAAGTTCAGCATCTTCCCAGAGGTACAGCTGGAAGCAGCCTTCTCAGCCCCTCTCTGCCCACATCAGACCATTGGTTATCACTGCAATCCCACAGTGCAGTTGGCAGAGTGCCGACAAGAGAGTGACACCAAACACCCCGTTCTCATCTCACCTCCTGCACTCCAGACAGTTTGTAACCATAACCCAAAAAGCACCTGTTTGGCGTCATTACTCACCCGACCATAGGGAAAGGTCATCCACACCTTCAGAGATGGCTTCAGGCCAATAACCAGTATCTTCAAGGAGAACGAGACAAAATGAGATGTCTGAGTATACAGCAGAGAACTTCTCCTCTGTGACTTCTCACACCAAGCCTATGTTACCTTTGTGAGGGAGGCCATGGCCAGCAGCGAGTACTGGGTGATAGGATGGTCTCTCAGATCAACTTTTGCATGTAAAGGCTCAATACAGCAAACTTCCCCCTTGGAGCCACTGAAGAGACACCGAGATTCACAGGTCCTCACTCCCATAACCCTCCTGCAAAGAAGACAGATCAGTTCAGGGGCCAGTTATCAAGATGAGATCAGCCCAACAATCTCACGGCATCTGAAGCGTGATCCTTGATGAATATTCGGTTTAGCAAGTCCTTTGCACAGTGCCAGGGAACCCTTGTAACACGTCACTGGGAGCAGTCCCACACAGCTGCTCAGATACAGACAAGAACTCCCTAAGATCTTACCTAACAGTAAGATTTTGGAAACCGCTGGACATGATCAGACTCCCTTGATTGTCAGTCCTTCCTCCTTGTCCCTCCTCCTCTTGAAGAGGCCAAGAAGAAAATGAGTGGTTACTGCAGGGCAGCTCTCACTACTGAGCCAAGGAAAACCACGAGGCAGCACATCCATGAGAGCTACCAAGAGCCCACAAGGAATGCCAAGATCCTGGACAATGCACTGACCCCTTCACAACTAAGGCTATTACTCACCTACTGCACTGCCAAGACAGCACCTTGCTTCAGTTGAGAAACTACACTGCAGCCCTAGACTGCACCTTCAACATCACACAGCAGCTCTACTTCACACAGCAATTCTAAACACAGTGGGAGTGTTTTTCTGCTTGGGTTTTAGAGACTATGGGCCAGAATTGGTTTCTTGTACTTTCTATGGGTACTTGAGAGTTGTTGTCTTACTTAAAGGACAGTTCAAAGACGGAGCCTCCGCTGTCGTTGCAAATCGCAAGTGTCGGGTCATCTGTAAACTGAGCAGATGAGGAGATTAAAAGTGGCCCTAAGAAAAAAACTACCAAAAAATGGACATAAAAATATATGCTACGGCAGTATGAACAGCACACAGAAGTACAAGCATTGCATCTACAGAAAGACACCTTCAACTGGCTTTTTCATGATGTGCAAGAGAAGCAAGGTTTGTGTTTCCCCTTCACACCACAGCAAGCCCTGGTGATAGACTTTGGTACCAAGGCCCCACTATTTTCTGCTGCAGCTCACACCTACAGCTGATCAATCTGTGCTACAACTAGAACAGCTCACAGCCTTGAGTCTTTGGGCTGGGGCCAGTGCTGCTGAATGGGCTGCAGCCACAGACCCAAACGAGAAACCACCAGAACTACTAATTATACCAAACGATTAAGACAATGAAGGATCGCAGCCACAGCTCTGGGGGTCTTTGCAACACACAAGCACCTGGGGCCATACAAACCAAAGCCAGGCATAACATCAGGTATGATTTTCTTTGTGTGGCAATAACACTGTGATGAACAAGAAGCCAGAGATGATTTCTCTTTCAACCCAAACATTCCCAACAAACTATTTGAAAAACTGCTGACAAAAGCTAATTTCTACAGCTCAGACTCTTTTAAGTTTAAAGTTGGCAAGTCATGTGTCCAGGTCAAAACACTACAAGTTTCAGAGAAATGTGTTCCAGCAACTAAATTCTTCATACATTTTGGCATCAGAGAGAGGAGTTACAACAGACAACAACTGCTGTTTGTTGCAGTACAACTCACAGCCAATACTATTATGACAACTCTCAAAATACTGAGTTTCATTTTTAAACAGAATTCCTGCTCTTTTTCTCATCTCTGCATACCACTGCCACACAGCTCCTGGGTTCTGCTCGTCTGTAAATGTAAAGTGCTGCACAAGGGAAGTCCCCACACCCGATGACCAATGGTGGGATACAAGGAGCACCTGCGGTGTTTTTACCTTGATGTGCAGAATGGCTGTCCCTGGTGGGTGAGCATCTGTTATTGAGCGTAGCAGCTTCCCACTGGCCAGGTCCCACATTGTGATCTGCAAGCAGACTGTGCTCAGTACACAGGTACTCTCAAGGGTTCTCTCCACCACCTTGTGCATTGCAGTACCTCGACACATTCCCATATAGCCACGGTCACCCCGGGTTAGCAGGGTTTTCACAGCAAAGGAAAGCACCCTGAAATCTGTTCCTCCCATTTTTCCAAGCATTTTACTTATCTGCTTATAGCTGACAACATTAGAGTTATCTTCACAACTCTGAGCTGTCCTTTTGGCCAGCTGCCCCCCCTGCCCCACCTCACAGCCTGACACCACCGGTAAAGATTGCAGGATAACTCTGCTGCCACACCCCACTGTTCCAAGGGGTTCAGCGCATTTCTCTGTCAGAATCACTGAACAGGTGAAAAATCTCTGCTAACACCCATCAGCAAAACTCCAGCATGTCCATGGCTACCATGAACCTTGTCGCTCCTCTGCTCCTGTGCCTGCTCAGAGTGGCAGGTCAGGCAGGAGGATGGAGCTTAGCAATATCTCACCTAAGAAGCAGCAAGTCCCAAGCTACTCACTGCATAACTGAAGAGTGTTTAGCCCAGAAGAGCTGAGATTACAGTCTGAATCAAGTGTTTTCTGGGAAACAGTACTTTGTGTGATTCTATACATCACCTATCCACACTTCTAGAACTGCTGCTCCAAAATCATTTATCCAAGTATGATTTAAAACTGGCTGCTGTCCTGCATGGATTGAATCTCTACTTCCATGTGGTCTGGAGCAGGCTGGCATTTAGCCCTACAACAGGCACTGGGGTGTGTTTGATCTACAGTGAAAGGGAAAACCAAAGGAGCAAAGGGAAATTAATCCAAAAGGCATAACAAAGTAGCATTCTTTGTATTCCTTTGAATTTTACCAAGTTATTGTATATGCATTTTGATTTAGTTTGTCTTGTAACTTCTGTCCAGGAATTGCTTTCTCTCCTTTGGTTCTGAGAAGGGCAGAAAACTACAAAAACAGACTCAAACTCTTTTCTTCCCCTGCATTCCAAAGCTAGGCTACTTCAGTAGCACAACACAAGATATTAGTCACTTCATGAAATAAAAATCAAATGAAGTTTCATAAAATGAAATCAAACTTCTCGAAGGGACATGAAATTTAACAAAATGAAAAGTTGACAATTGCTTTTATTTCATTAAATGAACTTTGGGACTACACATGAGTTTCAAGAATTTCAAGTCATCACCACAGTAAAAACCAAGCACAGACCCTACAAAGTGACCCAGAAAGACTGAGCAGGTTGTCTTGGTGAGCTACTGCACATTTCCATTGATCAGGGGCAGGAATTACATCACAATTAAATCCTTTCACTAAACTTTGCATTAGTCACTTCCTCCCCAGAAACCTGCCCTAAACACTCCGAGCTGGCTCCCTGGATGCAGGGACTGGCTGCCAAAAAAGCTCTGGGCAGGTGACACCACATGTAACTGCTTCTGAGCACAAAACCAACCCACACACAGCTACACATCGAGGGTGCTCGGCCTGGAGCTCCAGAGAACCTCCAGCTCATCCCTTGGGAATATTACCTGTCCCTTGGCAAAGCCACACAGGAGCCTGGAACAGTCGTTGTTGATGCTGAGGGCAGAGACAGCCCCATACTGGGCCCCCACAGCAGTGCTGCCCAGGCACAGCCTCAGGGCCTGGTTCTGATCTAGGGCACAACAACCAGCAAGAAATTAAGGGAAGAGCAGTGAATAAAATTAACATCATGCAATTATTTACAGGTACACTCCACTTGGGGTACATTAACAACTCATAGGCTTACAATTAAGTTCTTAAAAAAAGAGTTCACAAGATGAGAGCACAGGTTAGTACAGAGAGAGTGGGACACTGGCTTGCAGGGGAATACAAAGATGACTTTTAAGAGTACAAACCAGGCACAGGGAATATAGAAATACAGATGGAACCGAGAAAGAGTTTCTGCTTATGTTGAAATATAGCAGAGATTGTTTGTTCTGTTCTGTTCTAGTAAAGATAGCAAGAAGGTCAACCTAGTAGTCATAAATAAAGACAGAACAGGCATCCGGAGAGGTAAAGAAACCGTGAGTCAAGGAGAGCTTTGCAAGCCCCTAACACATAGTACCCTGCCTAATATGAATATTGTAATTAGATGTCACAATCTGATTAATATGTATGTAGAAATGTTGCAATACCTCGCAGACTGTGTATAAAAATCCTGACTTCTCACTCAAACGAGAGAGAGCTTCTTTGTCCAGTGAGATCTGGGGAGCTCTCTAACGTTGTATGCAATAAATACCTTCTGCTGTTTAAAGGTTGAATTCTGTCTCTAAACAGTTCATTGAGCTTTTCTGGGCATCACAGAGGTATTACATAATGAAGAAGAAACTACTAGAAAAATCAAAGCAGTATCTAAGCATTCCTTTTACTACTCTGAAGCACTGAAGATGGCAGAAAACTAATTCTATCTTCTGAGCCTTACATCTCCATATTTGAACATCAACTGCAAAACCCCAACAGAGGCTTAACTCTGTGTCACAATTTTATTCTTATTTTGTCATTTTATTCCTTGGTTTGGTTAATAAAGGCCAGAAGCTGGAGGGAAAAGGAACTTGCTCTCCAAGGGGCACAGTTAAAATAGTCAATGAGGAAAGATGCTTTGTGAGGACTGTTGGAAATACATCAGAAACACCACAGTACTGCTGTGTGCAGGATTCACCCAGAGCAACGAAGGGAAAGGCAAGGATCCAGGGAAACAGAGCTGAGCACCAAAACCCCCCTGGAACGTCTGTCCAAGGCACAGGAAATGTTTTTTCCAGGCTGGAGATGTGCTAGATGTGAAACAGAGCATGGATGTATCCCTGTATCCTGCATTTCCCCCCCAAAATGATGGATCCATCAGGCAGCAAAGACAGACTGAGGGCTGAGCACGCAGTGGAGTCACCTCAAATTCTACCTGTATGAAGAGGCGTTAGGGGAAGAAATAAATATGAGCGAGAAGAGAAGCTGAACCCACAGACTACCCTAAAGCACTGTCCAGGGTGAGCAGAAAACATCCTTGGCCACATTACCAGAGAGCAACTTGACGTCCCTGGGACCCCTGACAGCACAGAGCAAAACAGGTCACAGAACAAGAAGGTGAATCACGGAAGATGTCCATGGAAGTTCAGACAACACAGAACAAGTTTCCCAGAGAAATATCCTCCAAATGGTGTCAAGATCCAATTCCTGTTCCAGAGGTCTGGAAATACAGTCCATTTAGAAAAATTCCACCTGCTAACCATAAAAATACGTTTGAAAACAAGGGCAATGCTGCAGCTCTTCACGTGAAAAGTAAATGGCATCCTGTACCTTCCACTGCAGCCCAAGCCCATCAGTGAGTCAAGACCTGTTTTCTTTAAGGCATGAAAAAGGAGAATCTTCCACAGCTTTCTCTGAAAAGGCTTTATAAACATCTTTATATGTATCCCCACAAGAACTTTCTAAAGCCCTTTTCTTTTCCCCTCACCCCCAACGTATATTCCAAACAAACATTCCAAAATGAAGTGATTTGTATGACCAATGCCAGTACTCGTTCTTGTTTCCAGCCAGTCAAAAGATGACACACAAGGAGCCATTAGATCAGATTTTTTTTAAAAAAACTGTAATATGGATGAAATTGCTTCCAAAGCAAATCAAGATCAGAGAATCAATGAGCTCCTATTAATTAGCTGGCAAAGTAATAAAAATAGATAAAAACAAAAGGTTATAGAAGGTGATCTGATGATTTTCCAGACTTATATTTTCAGTTTGGAATTAGGGCACATTTAGGATTAAACATGAAAAGCTTTTTTCAAATACTTGAAACAAAGGTGGCTATCAATTGTCCAAAAACGGCTTTAATTTTGCAATTTACAAAAGGCAATTCCTCATCTGAAAGTTCCCTGGTAGTAACTGTGTTGCTCTCAGTCTGAGGTCAAAGTGAGATGGCCCTTAGACACAGCTCTGCAAGTACAGACTCAAACCAAGTTTGTGAACGTGAAACAAGTCACTTCCCAGACCAAAGGAATGAGCAGAGCACTCCAGAGGCTGATACTGCTCAGAGCACCAGGTTGTCACCAAGATCCTTCCCTTAAGCCCTGATTTTCCTGAGTTTGAACTGATTTCCTGCAGAATTACTCGAATATCACAAATTCTCTCAGGCAGGGTGCCAGAACTGCTCTGGATGAAGGTGAGCTCATGGAAGAGGCTTTTTCCTGCCCCAAAACACCCTCACAAACAGCTGTGGAGCTGCTGCCCTAGGACAGGACAACAAGCACCTTTACCTGTTCCTGCCTGGGGGATTTGGGAGGGTGTAAGGCACATGCACCCCGTAAGCAATTCCCAGAGTGGCCAGCAGCATTATCCATCATTCCTGCACTGCCTGCTGCTGAGCTGGCACCTGGAACCCCAGCACAGACAACATGCAAACTGGGAGCACAGGAGCTGGGCATGCAGGGCACGTGCACAGGGCTGTTACTGTACCTTTTCCTGTTCATCCACACAGAAAGGGTCACGAGAGGAAAGAAAAAGCCAGAAATCAATATAAAAGAAAGGAGTGAAGTAACAAACAGCACATTTGTGACAATCTCCAAAGACAGAGAGCCTTCAGAGGTTGTTGAGTGTTTCCTTTGGTTAACATTTCACCTTCCGATTTATTCAAGAAGTGATGCTGTGAGAGTGGTTTAAATCCAAGCAGTTTAAAAAGTGAGTTCATAAATTTGACTCCATTTTGTACTGAAGAGCAAAAAAACCCAGAAATCTGAGAGGAAATAAAACTGGTAATGTAACAGTAATATAATTGGTAACATTGCTTTCAACCAGTTACCACCAGCCAGCAAATCAACTCCCCGTGAATTTAAAAACACACCTAAGGGTAACCATCCCAAAATTTAGTTTTAATGCTGCCATACCTCAGAGACTCAGGACACTCACCAGAAGTTTTACAACCAACAGAGAAAATAAAACACAAATCAATAGTTGGTACCACACAAATCAAAACAAAATTTAGCCATAGAGAAATTTTTTTGTCTGGAACATCAAGTCTTTATGAAAAATGACACACTTCAGTGAGTCGTGTTTGAGAGCTGATTTTGAGTAGGGTAAAACCTCTCATCTCTTCTAGAAAAATGAATAAAGAAAACCCTTAAAGAGTATTTGTGTGCTCCAGACATCCCTTCCTACCATCACTTCTGCAACACCGGAGAGTATGTCAAAGAATAGGCAATTAATCCAACTCTAATCCACTAAAAAATGTTTTTCTAATGTCAGATGCACAAACTGAGAAATGTCCGGGATCATTTCTCAAGAGCCAACAGAAGCTTTCAAAGAATCAGAATGAAAGTTTCCCAAGTCTTCCTTAAAAAGGACAGAGCAGACAAGCCAAGAGCACAGGTGGACTCAGGAGAGACAAACAAAATAGCTACAGTCAAATATATGAAAGAAAAAACAAAGTTTCCGAGTGACACAACTACTCAGAGTTCTGTTCAACCAGAAAATGGTCCTACACTTCTGCAGGCAAAAAACCCTCATGCTCCCATTGTAAAGTATAAACCCTGCACACAGTTTACAAGCCTTCAGTAGTAAATCTCACCCTAATCAACACATCTGGAAGAAACATGTTTTCCTAAAAAATGCAAGGTATTGATCAGCCTACAGACAAACTGCTGCTTTAAAGTGCAGAAGAAATCCAAGCCAGAATGTAAGAATGACCCTTTACATGGTTATATAGAGTCCCAGAGTCCCTTCTGCAACGTGAAATGCTAAAAATTATCTATTAGGGCACTTGTAGAGAACAGCTTCTTATTTAAAAGCTTCCTGACTTCCTTGTGTCTGCACAGAGAGAGCAAGAGCAAAATCAGAGTAACAGTGTGTTCCACAGGCGTGATCCTGGAGAGCCAGGATCCAAAAAAAACCAAAAAAAAACCCAAAAAACACACACACACCACAAACCAAAAACCAAAACCCACAAAGATTTAGTGCTAAAAACTCAGTAAGGTCCTGTCTAACCTGCAGCAGATAAGAAGTTACTTATATTCAGATTAAGCACACGTCCTGTAACTGTTTCAATACTGAATTAACCAAATGTTTACTGTCTAAATACCCAGGGAGGTGAGTCTTGCACTGTCACAGTTTTTCCCACCCCTCTCTTGTATCCCATCCCCCATAATTCTGGATTTCAATAATTTCACCCAGCTTTGAAAGAGAAGTGGAGAAGACACTGAGATTTCTGAAATGGTTGAGACGTTGGTGCTGCACAGATAAAAGGCACAAACCCCAGTGTTTATGGGAGCAGATCAGGAGCTGGTAACCTGGACAAACAGAGGCACAGGCTCAGAAACCTTTTTAATAAAGTTTCGTGATAAAAGACTAAAAGCATGAAGGGACACAGAGCTGGGTGACAGTGCAGGGAAGGGGACACCCCTGACACAAGCCATGGTCAGAGGCCCCACTTCCCAAGGAACACATTCTAATTCCCCTAATGCTGACAGCTATTACATCATAGGGCAGAAGATTAATACTTTGAGATGATGGCTACATACTGCTTCTGGTTTCTCCCACATGAAAACAGAGTATTTTCTATTTACACCCAGAAAAGTCTCTTTAGACAAGTGCTACAGAACTAAATGTCTCAGTATCAATGTGCCAATCCCCACCAAACCAGAAGGAATATGTGAATAAGGACAACTAAAATATTACTTGCACTTTATTTCTTTGCTGAAAGAAAATCACATTTAGCACAAACTTAGAAGCACGTTCCTTCAAAAGGAATCCAGCCTACAGTTTTAAATCAGGCTGGGGTTTTTTTGCTTGTCTTTGCAATTTTTTTTAAAGGTCATTAAAACAAAAAAAAAAACCCTCCAAACTTTATTTTTTAACTTACCAAATATCAGTGCTAAGCCATGGGAAGTCCCCACTGCTATCAGATTTGATGCTGCCTGGAAGAGTCACACAGATAGATTGAAAGCAGAAGAAATCATTCACAGATCCACCATTTACCAAGTGAAGTTTGCCAAAAGGGGAAGATTTCAAAGGCTGTATAAATAACTTGTTTAATTTATAAGTGACAACAATTCCTACATGAAGCCAGATAAGCACTACATGTGAACGAGCATCACACAGATTTCTCAAGATCAGAGGGCTGCCTTTCCCTCTGCTGTTGGACATTCCAATGCTCTCAGTGGGACCCACAGTGAAATTCCCTCTCTCTAAAGTCAGTCTCATTCTTTTTGTGTAGTTTCTGAACATAAATACTCCAGATTTTTTCCTAACTCAGCTGCTAGATCCACATGTGAACTCTTCTACAACCCTGTGCAGTGCTGGTCCCCTGAAGAGACAGTCCACAGCAAGCCCAGAGATCCCAGGGGAATTAAACACAGCTCCAAGATCCTGCTGCACTTGCAAACCTGCGCCCAATTCAATAAAACCTAATAGAAATCACATAATGCTGTAGATGTATTAATGTTGTTCTGCTTTATTTATTAACAAGTGTAAATCAGGCTTAAAAAATTCCAATGCTTTAATGCCTGGATGTGCAAGTACTGGGTTTTATTCTGTGTGCAGGGTCACAGCTCCCAACTTTGCTGTGCAGCCTTCTGCTTAGACTGGACTACTTTTTTTTCCCCCTTTTCTTTTTTAAACAAAAAGTATCATTTCTTATGGACTGATGCTACTACAGTCAAAGTGACCAAGCACATCTTTAGTTTCTTTTGTAACACATTAAAACTCATTTCACAAACACAGAACAAATGCTGCATTTCACCTCCTTAAAGCGTTTCTCATCTACCTACAGGCAGCTTCGCTTCTGACGTATTTTAATTAACATGCTTGACTTCAAATTGCTAGGCCGGAATATCCTTTTTTTTAGTGAGAAATTTGTATTTTAAGGACATATTTCAGACACATGAGAGGCACAGGGATGCTGACCCATCACGTGGAGCACGTCAGTTTAAGTTTCTATAAGAAACTGTGAGGAGTCAAAGCAATAACTGGCAAAGAAGAAATACCCAGGGAAATTCAGTGTGCACAGCAGATGGGGACAGGCTGGGTGCTCTGCCCAGGAGCCCTGAGGAGGAGAAAGAAAAGGGGAATGCTGGGGGCTCCATCAGCAGAGGGGCAGTTGGGCACTCCCCCAGGAAACAGAGCCTTCATGCTCCTCCTCCCACCCCTCCTGTTTGAAATTCATTATCAGGTGTCTTAAATTACTGCTTTAACAAACTGGCATAAAAACTAAGTACACAGTCCTTGAAAAGTGTGGGAGTACTTACAATTGCAGTGGGTAAGCCAGCGTCCACCTTGTCCTGGGGAAAGAGGAGAAGCCATGAGTGAGGGAGGCACAACTCCCAGCTCTGGGCACGTTAATTATCAGAACTACAGCACAGAGCAAAATCAACACCAGCTGCGTTTTCACAGTCCCACCAGGACACGCAGAGCTGAGGGAACCACTCACTGGCTAGAAATATCCAGAGGGATGACAAGCGTCCAGAAAGGGAGAGCAAGCAGCACTTCCTGTAATTCCATAAGGAAGTTCCCTGTGTACTGTGCCTGCTGCAGGCACCAAGCAGACCCACCAGGTTTAATGACAGCCAGCAACACAAACCAGTGCTCGAGAGCACCTCCCACATTGCTGCTGCACCGAGTCAGCTCATCCCTCATCCGCTGCTGCCTGGGGACTACGAGTTGGTAGTTTATGGACCAAGCAGGGCAGTACTACCAGAACTAACAGCAGGGGAAGGGGGGAGATCACACACACCCCTACACACCAAAAGAGTGTCAAGTTTTTCCTCACGGAGGTGACCAGAAGGCAACACTTACTGCTGCAGACACTATTTGGGCAGAAATTCCTTTCAGGAGTGAGAGCCGGATCACTGATCCATGGAGTGAGAGAGAATCTGGGAGCTTTTTCTTCCTAAGGAAAAAGAAGTAAATCAAAGGCATCAATAAAACTTTGGAGCTTTGCCTAGGCCACGGCTAAAGCAGCAGGTCAATTCTGCATGCACCTGTAACTCTTGCAGCTTCCATTCTTATTCTTGGGGCCCCAGAATGAGATGAGACATGGGATTATGAGCAAAGCCTGCTCTGCCCTGCTTGTGCCTGCACACTCTGGGTCTAACTCATCTCCCAGAGAAAAGTAAGTAGCTCTTCAAACAATTGCTTGGTTTCAAGCAAACCTTAGAATTTATCAATAAAGCCTGAAAGCAACACTTGAGCTCTTTAAGGAGTCTTTCAGTGAGTCAGGAAGTTTTAGTCCGTAAGGTGAATATCTAAGCAAAAATACACAATTGGAAGAGGTTCATTCGCAGAACACAGACCCCCAGGAAAACTGGGTGTATGCTTAAATAATAACCTTCAATTAAAACACAGCTGAGCAGATATGAAAGCTAAAGTGTTTCTGTTTATGGACACATCATCTTTTGAAACTACCTCGTGTGCAGGAACAGTTATTTCTAAAGAGAACTGGTGCACTCCAGCAACCACAGTAGGGGGAAAATCCCCAGGAAAGTTGCAATTTTGTTGCCACACTCACCACCAGAGAGCTAAAGTCCCAAAACTAAGTGGGAAACACCAGGTTCTTACCTCTCCAGAGGTGCACAAACAAGGAGTTCACACATAGGCTGAAGAAATAAGTTGTTAATAACTTATATTATGGCTAAAGAGCCATAACTATGGCAACCAGCCTCACTCAAAATGACAGTAACACTTCCAGGTTCTTCTGCCTGCTCTGTACTGAAAATGTTTAAGCCTCTCCAGGTAAGATTTCTCTCAATACAAGGCATCTTCTTTGAAAAAGAAGGGACAGTGAGTCCATAGACCACCATACACCAACAGAAACCACCAGATTCGGAGTGTTTACATCCCGTGCAACTGCTCATGCAACAACCACAGCTTCCCACGGCACACCCGGCAGCCAGGGGAGTAATTACTGGAGTAATTAACAAGACAGGTCAGCAGTCCTGGAGCTAATTACCACATTTTAGATGTCAACATCAGTAGTCCACTCAAAGGAGTGACAGCACTTGCCCTTCACAAATAACCACCAGCCACTGGCAGACTCTGGAGGTCAAGCACACCTTTGAAAGATTTTCCTTAAAGTCATCATGGTTCAGCACTACAAAGGCTTCATTAAAACTCAGAGAAACTGAGAAATTCTGTCTCCCATAAAATGTGACCATTTGTTGCTCAAACAGGCCAGCCCTCAGTGCAGCAACAAATCCCACCTTTGCCTACGTGATCCTGGAGGAATAAGAGTGTTCTGCCAGACAAAGGAGGATTTGTTTTTAACGGCTGCGAGCAGCACCCCCATGTTATGCGTGATCAATAAATTTGCTCAATCAAACAGAAGTTGGTATAAGCACATTGAAATAGTTAAAAGTAGATGCTGTAATTGCAGGTCCAGATTTGCAAAGGGAGGGGGAATGGGGGTTCGGCTTGCTGAGCAGTTTGTGTCTTATCTTGTAACGTTGTGAAGGACTAACCACAGTGACAGTTGACCTTGTGATTCTGTAAGTTCTTTGTTCTAAGTCTCTTAATAGAAATAGGATGCATTCACAAGTGAGGAGTGAAGGATTGCAACTGCAACAATTTATTGGAAGCTTCACGGACTGAACCCCAGCAACGGGACCTGGCAACAAGGCCCAGCAACAGGACAAAGCCTGCAAAACCAGAACCAATGTTCTGGGAGCCCGTGAAATGGAGTCCAGTGATAGACTTGAGGGGGGAGGAGAGTAAAAGGGGTATAAAAGACGGGTCCAGACTTGTACTCGGGGTTGACTGCTGGCGGAACAGGAGGTTCCCCCGGTCACCCAGCGCGATGATTTGCTCATTTGTCTTTTTAATAAACTTTTCCTATCTTTTTAAATTACAATATCTGGTCCCTTGACTATAACACCCAGGTGTAAGTGGCAGGGGGTGGGGCTGCTGTACCTCCTGAGGTGCGAGCGGTCCCCGCTGTCAGAGCTGGCCACCGACGACGTGTCGTAGGAGTGCGCGTCCGTGTTATCGATGTTCAGGAGGAAGGGATCCTCCAAAATGAAAGACTCCTCTTCATCATCAGTCTGAGGGGAGAGAATCACCACAGCTTGCTCAGTGTTCAAAACACACAACGCCACAACTGAAACAGCAGCAAAACAGCACCAATTCACCCAAAAAAAAAAAAAAAAACAAAAAACATCAAGGAAAGGACAAGATTGTCTCCCATCTAAAACCCAGAATTATTTACTACTTCACTGGACTGATTCTGTGGAAGAGCCAATTTCCAGAGTTCACACTAATCACAGGAGTGGGCTGGAGGGAAACCTGTTTGACTAGTCTTCCTTCCCCAAATATTATCTACTTCATCAAAACAAACTGACCTTTGACTGAGCTGTTCTCAAGTCTCCCAACAGCCAAGAGAAGGCCTAGAATTACCATCATCTACTCCAGCCCTTCACCAAGTGGCACTAAGAGCCCAGCACTCCCTCCAGCTGCTTCAAGAGTTGATTTTGCTCTGCTCTGTGCTCTTCTGCTGGCAATATCTTTCTCCTTTCAGTCTTAGCCTGGAATTTTTCATTACAGTATTTTTTAATAGCCATTTTCCCTGGTGTCTTCTAAATTTGGTGCAGTTCACGTTCTCTCCTCACAGAGCTAGAGAGAGCAAACACAACACAGTAGCTGATGCCAAAGGAGAAGAGAGCAGAGCAGGTGCCCCTCATTTCTTACAGCCCTGTGCCCACTGAACATCCCCTCTTCCACTGCAGCTGTGCCTTTTTGGCTCAGATAGGTTGCTCTCCACTAAAATCCTTCTCAGCAGGTACTCTACCAGTCATTTCCATCCCTTGTGTAACAGAGATCAAAAGCACTGGAGGAAGACTTTGTGTTTGTTTGCACTGCACTACACTTTTCTCACCATTACCTCTCAGGGTTTAAGACTTGCATTCTACTCCTTTCACACAGCTGTCAGTGCATCTCCTTTGGTATCACCCAAATTTACTCAGTTCCCTCCAGATCCATCACTCAAGGCACCAGCAGAAACAGGACACATCTCTGTACACTACCCCTACTACTCCTCTCATTCTTAGTCTGGATCTGTTTGGGACACCTTACACCTGTATTTTTAATGCAGCTTTTTAAAAGAACTACGAGCCCTTCCCAGGCTCCTTCTCCCTCTACGGGAAAAGGAAATCCAGCTACCAATTTCCTCATTTTGTTAAAAAGCTTGTTTTCTTTGAGTCAAAGTTTACTTCCACACCCCTCTTTTCCTCTTGAGAGATCATACTGTCCCACAGCTACCGTAAAAAATACACGGAGTTAGACACAAGTGAGACAAAGTCGGTTCTTTCCTGCAAGGTACTACAGGTCACACCAGACGCTGAGACAGTTCATTGCTCCTGCCAGAGGACTAAATATGTAGTTCTCACAACCTCTCACAACTGAGGAACTACCCACAAACTTTGCAATTACTTTTAGCTAAAACCAGCTGTTTGATGCCCTGACCTTTAACAGACTGTACAGGCTTCAGGTGACCGTCCAGATCCACAGGTGAACATACTTAGACTTAATGGAAACCTTTAACATGTTGCAGCTGCGGATACTTTAATTCAAAAAAAAAAACCCAAAACAACAAAATTCTATATCATGCACTATAAAGCAATTACTCAACTGAGCACACACTTCACCAGCTGTCACTACCAGGACATCATGAAGTTACACAGCTTTATTTCCCCAGAAAAACACAGGAGAAAAGGAGCCAAAGGAGCCAGTGCTGCCTCCCCTTCCCGACACTCACCTCATTCAAGATGCTCTCCAGCGTGGGGGGGGTATCAACCTGAGGGATGTCGAATTCTTTGTCATCAATCTGTACAGCAGAAACCACAGACTGAGTTTAGGTTGCCTACTCCACCTTCCAGACTTTATTTTAACTAAACAGTAATTAAAAGCAGCCACACACAGACACTCTCCTGCCAACACTCCGCTGCCCGGAGAGGTCGGTGAGAGCTGAGGGCTCACGGTTTGCCCTGGCTGAATTGAGGGTATTTCCTCCTTGGAGGCCGGCCGAGACTTTTAATATTCTGAGAATAAAGACGCTATTGCACTATCAGGTGCTTTGCAGCAAGAGAGAAGTTAAATGGCTGACAATGCACCTGCTACAGCAGGCACCCACCACGTACAGCGGGGGTGTTGTTTGTTTAGACGAGGCGAAGAACGTGAACTTGATGTGACCGGGACAGAGCCCGTGGCAAGGTGCTGGAACCGGCACAGAGCAGCCTGGGCCCACCCGCCTGCCGATCGCCCTCGGGGCTGTGCGAGGGACCCCCCGACCCTCCCTCGGGGCTGTGCGGGGGGACCGGACCCGACCCTCCCTCACACGTGTCTGAGGGACTCCCACACACCCTGAACCCGGCCCTCCCTCCCGGCTGTGTGAGGGGCCCGCACCGGACGCTCCCTCCCTGAGCGGCTCCGGGCCCTGCGGGAGCGCTCGGGCCGGCGCAGTGCCCGCGGCCCGGCCGAGCCGCCTGGGCGCGGTTCGCGCCTCACCAGCTCGCTGCGGGAGTCCAGCTCACGGTCGAGGTCGGCCACGCTGAGCCGGTGCACGGGGGGCTCTGGGGGCGGCTCAGGCTCCGCTCCGTCCGGGGCCGCAGCCATGGCCGGGCCGGCACCGCCGGGACTCGAACCCGCGGTCCGCTCTCAGCCTCCGCCCGGCGCAGCCGCAGTGCCGAGGGGCCGCCCCGGGCCCGCCTTAAAGGGGCCGCGCGGCACCGGGGTCGGGGGACACCGAGAGACAGCGAGGGACAGGGAGGGACACCGAGCCAGCGGTGCTGCCCACTAATCCTTTTATTTAGCGCAAACCTCGCATCTCCGCCGCGCTGCCGGCCGTGATCCCGGGCCCGGGGGGCGCGTCAGTCTCCGAGAGAAGGAAAGGGACAAAGTCAGTGATGAGCAAAGACAGGAGGCACAGCCCGGCACCCGCCGGGACCTCCGGCCTCGGCCACAGCCGGGCGGGTTCCGCCGCGATTCCCGGGCCTTGGCGAGCACAGCGCCAGGCTGCAAACACGTTCCGGCAAAGCCTACTAAAAATGTCCCCCATGGGACCAGAGACAAAGCCTTTGGGAATAGGTGGCTAATTTAAACAAGGCAGGAGCCGCTGTAACCACATTTGGTGCCCAAGTGTTTGTGTTTTCTTTTAAAAAACACCGGGAGGGGCAGGGGGAGGTGGTTAGCAACAGTTGCAGCTATTTCAGTGTTTGTGTTCAAGATAGAACAAAGCCAAAGAGCCCTCACCAGGCCAGGAGGTGAGGGGGGTCAAACGTAAAATAAAACACACAGTGGAAGGACAAATACTCAGTTTCAGGATATCAGACACCCAAGCTACCCTGGGTTCCCAGGGGACGTTCCCATGTGCTGATCTGCCAGGGCTGGGCAGGGCTGGGCTGTGCCCAGGGACAGGGATCCTCCCTCTGGTGTCCCAGCAGAGCTGACCTCTGGCTGGAGGTTTCAGCTTTAGCAGAAGCACTTACCAAGGCACAGAGAGCATCCTACACTGTCCCTGCCTTACCTGTTTGGCCTTCCCGCTGTGCTCCCTGCAGAGCAGCTCTGCTTCCCTCCTGCTCACAGGGGGCTCTGTCTTGCACCTGCAAGAGCGTGTCCATGAGCAAGGAAGGCCCCAGGTGTCCTCCTGCCCTCCAGGTGAGCCCCTGCCAGGCAGGGCCCCCCTTCCCACCTCCCCCTGAGCAGGAACCAGC
This sequence comes from Oxyruncus cristatus, assembly GCA_013399855.1. Classification (NCBI taxonomy): domain Eukaryota; kingdom Metazoa; phylum Chordata; class Aves; order Passeriformes; family Cotingidae; genus Oxyruncus; species Oxyruncus cristatus. The sequence continues at coordinate 116,782 of VXAY01007024.1, forward strand.
CCTCTGCTGCCCTCGGGGCCAGGCTCAGCTCAGCAGGGAGACCAGAGGCTCTGCCTGTCCAGGGTCACCTGCTGAGCTCTCAATCAGCCGACCAAGAGCTGGGGAAAGCCTTCCCAGGAACAGGACAGCCAACCTCACCAGAGGGAGCCTGCAGGCTTTGAGATGCCTTCAGACTAGCAGGTCACACACGGGGTTTGGTTCCTCAGAAATGTCAGTAGTTCGGAGCACACACAAAAACCCAGCTCCTGTGGCAGTGGCTCAGCACATTGGCTGGGCTGGGGAGAGGATTTTTGCAAGGAAGGAACTCTGCTTTAGAGCTGTGCTGGCCCTGGGGAGCTGAACCTCTCCTCTGAGGTGCACATCTACAGCTATTTAAGGTTTTAGTGACTGATTACCAGCATTTGCTCTCCTCCATGTTCTAAAACCTTTCTTTGCCCTGCCAGGTGTTCCAGGATGGTTTTCTGCAGCAGTGGTGCATTGACTCCTCTTACAACAGCCACTAATTCTCCTTCCTGCAAGGTGGGGAAAGCAAATCAGTCAGTTAGTGCTCAGATTGTGCTCTCTGGACTCTGGAAATCTCCCCAGCAGCACATCACCCACAACATTATGTACCAGGCCCTCCTCCCCGACAGAGCTGCTCTGCTCCACAAGAGGGAAGCCTTGGAACAACCTTCTCCGTGGTTCCTCATAAGTCTTAGGATGAAGCAAAGCAGCTTGTGAGAGGAGTGATGTCCTGCACAGGCAGGAGGCCAAACCTGACAACCCCACAGGGCAAAACACTGACTATATTTTAACTCCCACAGCACTTGATCACCAGTAGATACAGAGCAAATAAAATTTGCTTATCACACATTAAAGAAATCGAATATCCCTCCAAAAGGCCAGTTGTCCCCACCAGCAGGTCATGTTTGTTGCTGTGCATTTACTGGGAAAACGTCTGCACTCACGGCATAAAACAGAAAGACAGGCTGGCATTGTCCTCTGTATCCTTCCAGAGCATCAATGGAATCGACTTCAGCCTGAAAGGAGTGGGAAAGAGAACGGGAGTTCCTAGGAAAGCCCTTCTGCTCCACAGCGAAGCACATGCCTGGGCTCATCCCCCCTCAGCTGGCTGGTCCTCACCCCCACACAGGGAGTCACCTCCAGGCCCAGTTTTGGGAGACAAAGTGATACCGGTCAGAGCCAGGGCCACAACCAAGTGCCAGCTCAGCAGCAGTGACCTGAGAAGCAGGCAGATCTCACCCGCAGGAGCTGGAGCAGCACCTCTGCTGGGACAGGGATGTCTATTCCCAGCAGCTTGTCTGGGTGAATCCCACAGAAAAAGGCTGGAAAATTAAATGGGGGCCTCTTGTCCATGAGGAGAAAAGTGGCAGGAGGAGCTGTGGTGGCAGCAGAGGCAGCGGCAGGAGTGGTGAGCTGTGACAAACCTCCCTGCCCTCAACCCAATGCACAGTCCAGAGCTGCCTTCAGCCAGGAAAGGCACTTACACATGGAATCCCAGCAGGACTGAGGAAGGGAGGAACCTCTGAAGGGCTCTGGTCCCATACTGCCCAAAGCAGGGCTGGTCTCAGTGGTACAGGAGAGTGTTCAAGGCTGTGTTAGTTTTGAGCATCTCCCAGAATCAGCTCTCCATCTCTGGGAACTTGTCCCAGTCCTACCACTCCTACACCAAGTACTTTTTCCTTCTCTTTACTTGGATCTCTCCCTGCTGCAACTTACCCTGTTTTCTCTAGTCCTGTTGCTGTGTTCCACGAGACATGTTTGTCTCTGCCTTCTCCATCAATCCCCCACTAGACACCTGTCCCCTTTCCTCCTCCAGGTGACCAAACCCAGCTCCTTCAGCCTCCCCCTGCACACCAGAGGGACTCTGTGCTAATGACTCTGTCCAGTGTTGTTTGCTTCAGCAGAGATCTGGGAAGTACAGATCAGGTAAAGCCTGAAAATTCTTCTTTATATGAATTCTTACAGATGTACCCAAGCACCTGTATTTGGCAGGTTCTCTCCCAGCAGCTGCAACCCCTTTGGGCTGAATACTGGAAAGATAAAGTCACTTCAGCCTTCAGGCCCCTGCCAATGGCAGAGGACTGGGTATTGCAGGCAGTGTCAAACGAGATCTTACCACAGCAAAATGCAGGAGATTACTGCCAACTTCATTCCTGATTTTTTGGAACAGATCCACTACTGTTCTGCACGGGCCACACCAGGCTTGAAACGCATCAACAACTGTCAGCAGGAAAATGAGTGAGAAGGAGGTGAAAATGGGTCAGTTTAGACACAGACCAATAGACCAAACACTGGAAGGGCTGGATTCAACTCTGAGGTGGCAACTGTCCTACCCTTGGAAGGTTTGAGATGCTGGGTCAGAGGATGAAATCACATTGTAAAATATCAAGCTATTAATTATGTGGAGGAGCCTTCAAAAGAAACATGGACATGGCTGTGCCCTTTGAGAGGGACCAGATTTTCTAGGGACAACTGCTGCAGAGGGAGAGCACATGAGACTTACAGCACCCTTGGGAACCAGGGCTGCTCCTTTGCCGGGGACAGTCCTGCTCCAAGCAGGACACTCTGGAAGCTTCTGGACCAGTAGACAACTGTCCCCCATGAAGAGGACTACAGCCTCCAGCTGGTCTCACCTCCCTCGGAATATTTCTTCCTTCCATTCAGGGCAAGAGGAACAGAGGGACTGACTAAACATCCTTAACACTCGTAATTCCTAACAGTCCTGGGGTCCTTTAAACACAGAACAAGAGCAACCCAGTGTGCTGACCAAACCTTACCAATGAGTCCTTTGAGACACAGCATTTCTTCCCAAAGCTCCTGGCTAGTGATGTTAATCTGTGTGAAAATGTAAAAACACAGTAAAAGCAACAGTAAGTCCAAAGGTACCATCCAGTTGCTGCAAACATCTGGACAAACTGCAGAGGGACACATCTGCCTGAAGAGGAGTTACCTGAGCACTCAGAGGACTCCTCTAACTGATGCTCTCACCTCTGACCAGCTGGGCACAATGTCTCATAAGATCCAGGGAAAGGCAGCTGGAAAGGCAGCAGCACCCAGCCAGGAGAAAGCACTCCCTCATTTAGGGGCACTACTGGAAGAGTGGCTGCCAACGGGCCCCAAACTCTGTTTGCAGAGGAGCCAAGAGTTGTTTTGGGGGTTGACTTCCAAACTGGGAGCCCAGACCCACAGCCAGGGCCTGTCTGACTGCCCAGAGCTGGAGCTGAACCCACCAGACCCTTCACCTACCGTGCAAGGGGGAAGGGCTGTGAAACACCCATTACAACCTCAGGTTTTTCCTGGCACTCTCCTGCTTTTCTGGCAACACAACTCCTGGTGGGGCCATGCAGCAAGATCTGAGAGCAGGACCCAGCTGAGCAGGGCCCTCCCATGGGAGCCCCGAGCAGGAGGGTGGGCTGGGCTGTCCCACAGCACTGGTGCTGCTCCGCAGCCTCCCCTCCCCACACCCAGCTCAGCCCAGTCCTCACGGGGACTCACAAGGCAGGTGATTCTCCAGCAGCAGCTTCTCCCCTGGCCTGCACACGAGCTGTGCTACTTACAGAGGTTTCAGTCTTGGTCAAAAAAAGTAGTAAATACACAGCTCCTGTGACGTGTGGGCACCAGAGGGGGGCTGAACCCAGCGTGTCCTCACCTGAATCCCCAGCTGTATCTAAAGACTTCCAAAACACAGCGAACAGAGAATACAAAGTTCCAGGCTGGAAGGGATCTGTGGAGTTCTTCATCTAATGCCCTGCTCAGTTTAAGATCAGCTTGCTCAGGGATTTACCCTGTCAAGGATGCCCTAGATAATTCCATACACTGTGCCACGTGCTGTACTATCCCACACTTCCAATACTGTGATTAGAAAGGAAAAGATCTTTAGCATCTTGCCCATCTTACAGGACTTGCCCCTCAGTAGGTACTCAGAAAAAAAGCATGTTAATAAAAAAAAGGCTTCTTGAGAAATGAAGATCTGTTTTTGTTCAGGCTGAACAATGAGGATTCCCAATTCCTTCCTCAGCTGGTCTCATCAATCCCAACTACATTTAGACTACAATGGAAGACAGGAAGTTGCCCCAAGGCAATTATTTCACAATAATTAACACCAACGGGTATTGAAGGGCTGCTAAAATCCCACAGTCAAGAATTCCAAGAGTGGAAACTCCAGTGGCCTCTCAGGTTTTCAGGGATGTCACCGGGGCAGCTTCTCCAGGACCTTTCTTACTCAGGGAAAGGGAGCTGTCCAAACACCTCTGTCTATTCAGCACATCACCCCAAGCCTCATTTTTTCAGAGAACACCTGCAGAATTAAGACATTTATTTGTTCCTGGCGCTGGGACCACGCTCAGGGTGTTTCACAGAATGTCAGTGAGTCTAAATGGTTGATGACAATAATTTGTGATAATGAGTTCAGCCATGGACTCCAGTACTGCTGGCACCCTCCAAGGTGCTTTGCTAATTTGGGAGTCCTGAGGCTGCTTGGGCTTGGCTCTTCTCTAACATAACCAGAGCTTTTCCAGGACATCCCATGGTGTCCAAGGTTCAGCTTTCATCTGCAGATGTGACCAACCAGAGCTGTGCAGCCCCAGCCCCAGCTTTGCCTTGGCTGCCCAAGGGGCACAGTGTGGTTGATGCTCCTCATCGCTCAGGAACTGAGCTGGACAAGCAGCAACAGAGACCATTCTTACCTTAATAGAGAGCTCCTCCTCCTTTGGTGCACATGTTCACATTTTCCAATCCCAACAGTGAATAAACAAGGTCAGAGAGCCCATACTGTCTTCCATTATTTCTCTCTTGAGAAGACTGAACTTAAATTTTGAAGCAGACCTTCAGAACCTACTTCAGGTTTTCAACATTATTTTCTCACAGGGAACCATTCCCAGAACCCCTCTCTCCCCACACAGTAGTTATAAAGCATCAGTAGGTCACTTGTGCAGTGTAAACAAGGAATAATCCCTTTACACATCACTGTGAAATCGGTTTTTCACCCCTAGAATTTTTCTTGTACCTCCAAACTTTTACAGGGAACCTTCTGAATACGTGACCTGGTCAGAGATGTTCAGTGACACTTGTCACTCAGGAGAACCCCCCCTTCCCCAGTGCCCTACTCCTCAATGTCCTCTGAGCAGTTATCCCATGAGCACAGATGCATTTTGATCTCTGACGGCAGCCAAGCCTGTGCCAGGCCGGAACAGCATGGAACACAACCTGCAGCCCCACAACCCCCTTCCCGTGCCCCCCCAGCACTGCAAGGGGCAGATCTGACCTGCCAGGCCTCCCCATTGTTCCCACCTGCCTTCAGGAATGTTTTCCACCCCAAGGACCTCATAGCAGAGCTTTGGCAGCAGAATCTGAGATACCTCCAGACTGAATTTCGTCCTTTGCACTTGACGGTGAGTTCACAAGGTCTTTCAAAAGCCTGGCTGCTACTGACCTGCAGCACTACCTCCTTTTTCTTTGCAGCCATCCCTCTGCAGGAACAGGGTCCTGTGAGCACTGCCCACGTCCTCTAATCACACGGATCCAACTGCTGGCCAACCTGCACCACAGAGAGAGCTTTTCACCTGGCTCTGCTCCTCCACCCAGGACAAAGCACGCACAGCAGCACCCTGGCCCTGCTGCAGGGAGAGGGGCTGGCTCAGCAGTGCCCAAAATCTGGGCACAACTTTGCTCTTACCTTCACAGAGTCGAGGTGCTGCTGCAGGGCCTGACCTGCCGCTCCCTTCCAGACAGCAGCCTGTCCCCCTCGCCCGGAGGGTGGGAGAAGGGGATGGGCCCGGCAGGACCTGTGTCCAGCTGGCAGGGCCCCAAGGCTGCCATGGCAGCCCTGGCTGTGCCAGGGCAGCGTCAGCCCAGCCCGCCCCACTCCCTCCTCCGCGCCCGCTCCAGCCGGGAAGTTCAGCTCCATCTCCCCCGGAACTCCCCCTCCAGCAGCAGCTGCACTTGGAGCCTTTCTGCCTCCTCTGTGCCTGGCACAGCCGCCCAGCTCCCCCTCCACCACTCACCCCCACTGCACTTATCCCATGTCCCTCCTAAACTGGGGGCTCAAAGCGAGGTCTGGCAGCCAGACCCAAGGAAGGGGACAACCCGCTGTCCCGGCCCCCAACGCGGCTCCGTGGGGGGATAACCCGCTGTCCCGGCCCCCAACGCGGCTCCGTGGGGGGATAACCCGCTGTCCCGGCCCCCAACGCGGCTCCGTGGGGGGATAACCCGCTGTCCCGGCCCCCAACGCGGCTCCGTGGGGGGATAACCCGCTGTCCCGGCCCCCAACGCGGCTCCGTGGGGGGATAACCCGCTGTCCCGGCCCCCAACGCGGCTCCGTGGGGGGATAACCCGCTGTCCCGGCCCCCAACGCGGCTCCGTGGGGGGATAACCCGCTGTCCCGGCCCCAAACGCGGCTCCGTGGGGGGAGGTTGGTTGGTTTTTCCCTTCTCTGCAGAGAGAGCAGTGCCAGTGCCCAGCCCCTCCCAGGTTTTGGCTCACCCCATCCACGCCCATGGGGTCCTGGGCTGCAGGGCAGATGCTGTGCTGCATCTCATCACACAGCACACGAGGTGGTGGCCTGGTCCTCCAGCTGACCGTGGTCCCTCCTGGGTGGGGGTTCAGTTTTGGTACATCAATGCCCCCAGCATGTCTCTTTTTGCTGAAATCAGCCTGCAGAAGAGCCCTGATGATTTCATGCACCACTGTAACTCTACGCATTGACACATCTCACATTTCAGGAACCAAAGACAACCCCTTTCTACTCGAGAATCTAATTTCATGCCCCTCAATTATTCCTCTGTCTGTCGTGTCACTGCTTCAGCAGTTCTGTGGAGGCACAGCTTCTGCTGCAATGGGTGAAGCCTAGAAAAATACATTTTAGAAAATGTGAAATGTCTGCCTTAGGAAGGTCCTGGCACAAGCTGCTCTAAGCAGGTCACTTGGCTTCTGTCACTGCCACAATGCAAATCTGTGACTGGAACAGCCAAACATTTCCTCACTGGATTCTCTGTGTGGGAGAGACAGTCCAAAGGTGGAATGAAGGTGGTGGGGAGCAGCCAAAGGTCCCACTTGTCTGACAGCTCCTGTCCCAGATTCACTTTGTTGACAGGTGTATCCTCTGCCATAGGAACTCCCAGCACTAGACCCAGACATAATATGAAAATTCATCAGGATCAGTTTTCAGCAGAGAAAGGGCACAAGAAGAGCAGAAATCCTGGTGATTCTCAAGATGTCCAGACAAACTTTGCTTTGGTTCTGCAAAGAGCCCTGGCACTCACAAGCTGCTGCCACCTCACTAAGGTGGGAAAGCTCTGGGTGACCAGCAAAGTCTGTTCCCACTGTGACCCTCAGGCTGTAGAGAGGCAGGCACAGAGAGCTCAGATTTCTCCAGGGAGCTGAGAAAAATCTCCATGTTCTGGTAAAGTTCTCTTTATTTACAGTATTCTTCTTTTTGTACATACCTATAGCAACATCAGAAATTATTCACAAAGCTTAACTGAATGTAAAAATGTCCTCATCCAACACTTTGTCCTCTCAATACCTGTGGAAAATTTCAACTGTTCTCATGCAGCAACAAGATTGTCTGAGCATTGGTTTTTAGTTTTTCTGGCAGAATTGTAGGAAACCACCTCAAAACTTGTAGAGATACTTTTACTCACCTTCTTTCTGAACACCTTTAGGCACCAAAGTTCTATAGAATCAAACTCAGATTTGCTTTTAGGAATGTGAGTTGGGGAAGGAAGAGAAGAGATACAGAAGAACTTGAGCTCCTAAAGAAACACAGGGGTGCAACTGGAGCACATCGGACAGTTCTTCATTTACAACACCTGCCTCAGAACTTCCTTCTCAGTTCAAACAAAAATATATTTGATTCAATTTTATAAACAAGACTTTGCTTCTGAGGTACTGAGATGTAACAAGTTCTCACACATTTTTACTTTCCCTTTTGTTCAACCCCCAAAGTCCATTCATGAAACATTCGCAGAAGGACGTTAAACTTCCAGTCACTTACTGCAGTGCCTGGGGAAAAAGTGTCAGGTGCTCACCTTTATTTGTCTTTGAGAGTGGAACAAGTTACATGAAATGTAGATATTGTCCTTTGCAACCAAGTGATAACAGTTATCTGATACACAGCACATTCAAATTCCAGGCCAAAGTGTGGTCACATTTTCTGACACAAGTAGTTACCTTGGAACAAAAGTAAGGCTGTCACAATTTGACCTTCTGATCAGGAACAGAAGATTTAGATACTTATCAAAATTGGTTAGCAAAGTTACAGACCTCTCTTCTTGCTGCAGCCCCCCTAAAGTTCAGTGTAGGAGGAGAAAGATCTGGTTTAAGACATTGGCTGCCATCCCTAGTGCCTGTTAGTGCTGTGGAAATACAGTGTCTGCAGAGTCTGGCTCAACCATGGGCTCAGCTGAACGCCGAGGCAGCCAGAGCCCGGACTGCATCCCGGAGCTGCCCTGCTGCTCCAGACACACCTGGCTGGGAAAGCCCATGGCTCTCCCAGTCCAGCCTAACCTCCCACAGCCTCGATCTGCACTCGTGTTTGCTTCCCCACACCTCCAGGCACAATCCAGGCACAGTCAAGGCCTCCGGGGGCAGTCCAACCCCATCCCAGTCCAACCCCATCCTCATTATCCAGGAATCTAAATCCATGCAAGTGTGTATCTGCCTATGTACAGGGATCTGCAGCACCACTGCTGAGCCAGAAAACTAAACCAAACCAAAGCCCTGGTTTTTCCATCCCTCCCCCAACTTCATGCTCCCAGCAGATCCTTTGTGGAGATGATGTGGAAGTCACTTAACTCTTTGTGGAGGTAAAGGATGCAGAACAAAAGCAATTCCTTAACCACTGCCTGGCAGCTCCTTCTGCTCGCTGCCAAGCTAATTCTGCACCACACTGTTTGCTCTGCTGGTACCAGTGATCAGCAAATCCTTCTCCCCTGAACAAGCCAATCCTTCAGCAATTAGCTGAGCAAGTTCCTGGCTAGGAAAGCAAAGCTTATTCCTGCTGATCCTGCAGCCACCTGCTCCTTCCCAGAAAAGCCAACAGTCATCCTAACCCTGAAGTATGAGCTTGTCTTCTAGAAATGCAAAGAAACCCAAACCCAAACCCAGTCCAGCTGCCCCATTCCATGGATTTGAGCATGTCATCAGTGACCTTGTCTTGTAGTAAAGAGCTCTTTGATCTTGTCAGTACAGAAAGTGCTGCTTGGAATTTGGGGTCTACTGCCTCCCTCTATTTCTTTCTTTAAAAAGGAAGTATAATGTAAGTTAAGCTGAAGTTCAGAAATGCATATATTTTACTTAAAAACATTCATCTGTTCAAAATTCAAAATAAACTTTATGGGATACAACAGTTTGGTTTTTTTTTTTTAAATAACATTTCATTCAAACTGTATATAATTCATTGAAGTATTCGTACAGCAAACAATGGTTAACCCTTGAAAACCTGTAGAAAAAGATTTTCACACAAAAAAAAGGAAAACCAAAAGTGAGGTCTCACACCCACCCACACTCACCCAAGCACACACATACACCCAAGCACACACCCACGCACACAGGCTGCAGCAAAAGCAGAAAATTGGAGGCCCAAAAGGAAAACAATGACTGATTGTTCTATCCAAAGTCCAGGTAGCTCAGGAAAAAAAACCAAAAAACCAAAACAACCCCCCGAGAGTCCTCTGAGTAAAGAAACTACCTCAAGAAAGTTCTCAAGTGCACTGGAGACCTGATCATTTGAACTGTTTCTGCAAAGCAGCTCCCTGCACCTGAGAAAAATGCAGCCCAAGGTGACTTGTGCAAATATAAGGAGTCAGGAGCATCTCCTGCTGTTCCTTAAGGAGACATGAGGGGTGTCCACGGATTCAATCAGTCTTTGATCATGCAAGGTACTGCTGGAGTGCTGTCTTCGCCCTGCAGGGAAGGAACAGCCCGTTAATCACCGGGGCTTGGCTTCACGGCCAGACTGTGCCAGGAGGGGAGGGAGGAGGGAGGGGACAGGTCTGGAGGAATCTGGCAGTGGGGCAGAACTGCTCTGTGGGGGCTGTGACTGGTGAAGAACCCACCTGGCATCTAAAATTCAGGTGATTACCCAAGTCCAAAGTGAGGCACTCCCAGCACTGGGGCCCGAGGGTGAGCATCATGCACACCCTACAGACCCCTGAGGAGCAGGTGAGGAGCAGGGACTTTGTCACACACTGTACCGGGACAAGCAGGTCTCTGAGCTGAGAATCCAAGAGCTGTCATGACTCAGCACACACCAGCCCTGTCAGGAATCCCGTTAGGAATTTTGGCCCCCACCAAGAACATCCAGTGAGGTGGGAGGGAGAAGAGAAGCAGCAGCCAGTCTAACACTGGGACTGATGTGATCTAACACTGTGCAACATTTTTGTTAAGAGAAACACACCTCCCAGCAGTCTGGGCTTACATCACCTCAGCTAACTCGGGGCTTCCTCCCCCCTGAAGTGAGAGGTTTTGCTCTTCCTTTGTCCCCTACAGCTCCCAACCTTCTACTGGGACCTTGACAGACTCTTCCAACTTCTCCAACTCAGCAGCTTGGAGGAGGATTGTTGATCACAACTCATATTAGCTCATGGAGGGGGGGGAGGTGGGTATCAATATATTCCTGATTATCACCTTCAGTGCTGATACTCTGCCACAGATTTCAAACAGAGCAGCTCTAACTTCACTGCAAAGATGTCTAAGAGCACTGCGACATCTTTCCTAAAACCAAGAACCCCAAATTTAATGCCTTTTAAAACAATGCACGGTTTTGAGTTGTGTTGTCTGTGTGTGACTTCTTCCAAAACTCAGATCATCTCGTTTAGTTTGTGGAAGAAATAGGAGCTGTTACTAACTGTAGGTGGCATAACTGCAAAAAGTAAACATAAACCCACAGAAATTATCCAGAGCTCTTTCTGTTCCATGTGCTTGGGAAGCAGCTGGATGATCTGTGCAGGTACAAAGCGGAGCAACAGAACAGGTACGTGCAAGGCGACCGTTGAGCTAGTTAGTTTAAAAGAATTTAAATGAGATGAACAACTGTGATGATCCTGTATTATCCTTTTAATTCATAGTTATGTGACAGTTGATCATAGTTCCAACCCCCTGGAACTCTGTCAGTAGTCCAAGTTTACACAAATATTGTGTGTCAGTGAGATTTCAGAGAGGACTCTCCATTGGTTTAGAAGATTTTAAGCGTAGTTACTTTACACTATTAAGAACTTCAGTAAAATTTGTTACTCCTGAGCAACACAAACCCTGCTCTTTAAGTAAGGGCTTGTCACCATTTCTTTGTACACTGCAAAGCTCAGTGCAACGACAGACAGTTTTCCTGGGGCATTTTTCCGTAATCATAAGCAAAGATTTCCCTTTCATCACCTCTTTCGGTTTTTCTTGATACTCACTTGTCACACAGATTTGGATCTGATGACTGACTCAGTTTATGTAGAATATCCACTATTCCCATGTCTCGGAGTTTATCCTGGCGTTCCTGGGAACCTACAATGACAGAGCACATTGCTGGCAACTCCACCAACCCCAAATGTCTGTGGGACAGAAGGGAGGAGTGGCAGCAGCAACCAGCCTAGAGGAGGGCTATGGAACACAGCTCAGTCAGGGCACAGCCATGGAAACACTCCCTTCCCATCGGAGTCCAGCTCCTTTCCCTGTTGCCCCTGTGCAGATGTTCAGAGAAAATTCTGAAGGCAAAGATCTTTATCCTAAGGTAAGAAGCTTGGCTTGAGTTGGTTTGTTCTCATCTCTCTGATTTCCCAGGACTTGGATGCAGAGAACATTTAACTGGAGGTGATTCTGAGCTCTCTCTACCTCTCCCCACAGTTGTATCTTCCTGTGCAGCAGCATCTTCAGCCCCCTCCTGTGACCTCCCATTCTTCCAGGCCAGGACCCTCCTCCCCAGATGCCTTCTTCAATTCCTTCCAGTTCCACCCACAAATCCTTGGACTGCTTTCAAGTCTCACTGCCCAAGCCAACCGTGCTGAGGAAAGTTTCTTTGCAACAAATCCCCTTTCTAATCCATTTATGCTCTCCAGTGCTGGAAGGACCTGTTCCTTCCAGCAACGAGTTCCCACAACCTCTCCAAGACTTGGAAGCTCCTACCAGGATTCTCTTTCACTCCAGTTGTTTTCAGACCTCACAGAAATGCTGCAAGTGAAAACCTGCCCCTGTGTGACTCTCCAGCTTCTGTTTATTGTCCCTCTGTCCCCCCAGAACAGCTCTCTACACTCTCCTCAATGTCCTGACCATTCCCACCCATTCCACATCACATCTCTAAGGATGGCTCCCATTACACTTTGGATCCCATTGCAAATATTGATTACTATGCAACAAAAGCCTTTTGGCCAGGACAGTAACTTGTCTATGCATTAATAATGAGGCTTTCTTACCTTCCTCTTCATTCCATATGAGATTAGATATACAGAACATGGCAGCAAGCTGAAGTTTAGCATTTGAATGACTCTAAACAGAGAGAAACAGAACTCGAGTTTAGATGAGACATTCAGAATTTCATAAGACTTAGATTTTGTCATTCATCCTGTCATAACTACAGTAGCAAAGCTGGGACTAATTCTCATCTACAACTTCCCTCAAAGATAGGGTCATAATATAAGCACTTGAGTAGTGCTCAATCACTTCCTTCCAAATATTTATTGACGCCTGCTGCAAGATATGCCTTTTCGAAGATCATCAAATGTTTTCCATGTGCATTTGGTATTGCTGAAGTCACTGTAACATTCTTATGGGAAATACCCTCTGCATTTTCCTTTTAATCAGCTCCTTAGGAACTGCACCCCAGGAATTCTGAACCACCACTGGGTTCCTGGCCGCGAAGTGCATGATAGTGAAGAATTCACACAACAAAATCCTAAAGCACCTTCCTCTCCTCATTCCTGCAAAAGACCAACATAAAACCCTAAAGAGAAGTCGCCCCTACCATGTAGTATTTGATTTTCTGCAGGATGTCATCATTGGTCATAATCAGTTCTTTTGCTGTCGTGCCATCTGCTATATTGGCAAGGATACATAATGTCTGAAAGAGAGAAAAACCAGGAAGTTCTTTGGCCACAGATCACATCCCATGATTTTTACAGCTTCCCTGACAGTTCTGAACTCTGACAAACAATTCCTTCAATTAGTTTTAATATCTTTAATCTGGAGTTTCCAGCTTGCTTCCATCTGGGGCCAATGCCAAGGAGGCAACAGCTGTGGGGACAGCCCTGGCCAGAAACAGTCACTGCCATGTTAAAATGAAAAGCAACGTTCATTAATTCATTGTAATGAGGAAAACTGGAAGTCTCTCATGGAAATCTGCAGCTTATAGAAAAGACTGACTACCCTGGAATACAAAGCAGTCTGTTCTGTATCAGGGGCTGGGGGGAAAGGAAAAACCAAACAGCAAAACCCAACCATATCCATCTAGTTCTGCAGGCCAGTGACAGGAGGGACTGAGGCCTCTCTGCTGACCTAGTAGAGGAATAATTTGGTTTTGACAAGTCTAATCACAGTTGTTGCCTGCAGAGGTAACTCAAACTGTTAATGCAACTCAAACTGTTTTTTCCTGAAAATCAGAGAGGCCATCACACAGAATTCCCTGGAAGCACCCTGGCCCATGCTGGCACTGCCTTCTGATGGCACTGCCGGGCACAGGCAGCTCCCCTGGCTCTCAGGGGCACCAGGAGATGCTCAACAAGTTCCTTCCCAAAGAGCTGCGGAAGAACTTCCCCCTCATTTCTGGACATGCAGGGAGGGCACCAAGCAGGACCAGCACTGGTATGGTGTGTGCCTGAGCTGCACTGCACTCCTGTCAGCACCTGCAGACACTAATTACTGCCAAGCTGCTAATCACATCCTGAGGAGCCAGGCAGGGGACAGAGCCCTGCTGGAAATCTTGTGTGCACACAGGCAGGGCTGCATGTGTGACTTGGTGCTGACAGAAAAGCAAGCTGCACCCCAGGGAGCAAGGAAATGCTCTGTGGATAAAGGCCCCAGACTCCAAAGGCCATATCCATCCCCGGCCCTTTCCCAGAGTATTTCTCAGCTATCCTGATCCTCTGCCAAAATAATTCTCAGAGGCTTGGCAAGGTAAATAACCTGCTGCTGCAATAAAGACCGCTCCTGTCACCAGAGCTTTATCAGGGAGAACTCTTTAGAAAGACACAACTGGTTAACCCTCAGCTGCTTCAGAGCCATGGTGTCACTGACCTTGCTGGCTGCTAAGAGTCTTCAGGTATGTTCTTTGCTAATTTTGCACTTAAATCACCATCAAAGGCTTGCCTGTCTTCAACCCATTCTCCAGGAGCACAGGTTCAGACCAGCTGTATTTCTGACCCATCTGCCAGGCTGTTTGCTGCCCATATCCACCCCAAGTCAAGGCAATCCTCTGGAATCTCCCACAGCTTCTCACTGTCCCCATTCTTCATCACCACATGAGGAAGAAACAGGGTTCTCCAAGTGACTGTCTTGTCTGGCACAGGAGTTAACCAGCCAAATTCTGCCCATCAGTGCTCTGACTTTGGTTGTAGCATCCCCACAGAGGTGTCCCCGTACATGGGTCTCCTTACACTGTACCAATCCAGGTTGCTGTTCTCTACTGGTCATCTCTTTCCTTCTGCCTTTCCTCTGGCATTTGCTCTTCTTCAGTTTTCATTTCTCAGGGCAGGTCCCTCCCCACATTTTCCTGCTCTTTCCCTGCTAGTGCCTCTGTTCTCTTCCTACCGTCCCCTTCCTGCCCTGCAATTGCCTCATTTAACTCTTCTGCTTTCCCATCCAGCACCCTCCTCTTTACCAAACCCACATTTACAAAAACATTTTGAATTCCATTCAAACACCTTTGTAATAATCCATCAGAAAAAAAGCATTCTTGCAGGTACTCAAGTTATCCATCTGACATCTCAGTAAAATATTCAGAGCACATCATAACCCCAAACAAAAATGCCATGTCGTGAACAGGAGTCATTCTTTGCCGCTTCTGACATTTTATTCTGCCAAGACAACACAAAACAAAAAAGGTACCTGCTCTTTGACTTCTATATTGTGCTCCCCTTCCAGAATGAGGGTCACTGCTTGCATGATTTGCTTCCCGTGAGTGCTCATTATGTGGTCTATGTGCTGCCAAAGCAAGGAGGAAACACGTTTAGTTGAACTCCCCAAAGAAAGCACATTCCTACTTCAATCACTAAGGGAAGAGCAGCAACACCGTACGCACAGCCCAGCTCCTAGTGAGCTCTCCCAAATCCAGGAATTCATCACAGCAGGAACACTTCGTACCACTGCTCTTCATGGGACGCCTGGTCCTGTCTGAGGGAGCATCACACAGGCCTCGGTTGTGACATCCCTGTCACCTGGACACTTCGACAGAGGCCAGTCTGGAGACCAACTCCTGCTGGCCTCAAGCTCTAAGTATGATGCTGCACTTAGAAACAATCCCTTCTCTTCTGGTAACAGGGGGATAATATCAGAGAGGGGTAAGAAAACTGCTGCTTCTTATCTGGTATTTGCTACTCTGACGGGAACACTGTGACCAGGTCCCATATCCACATTTCCAAAGCCTGAGACAGAGCTGAGAAATGAGCCATGTGCACTGCTTACGTCTGGGAAAACTGTCCCAGGTGCACAGGATCACAGGGAAAAGGCCATTTGATGACACACCTACACCAGAACAGAAACCATCATTAGAAGTACCAGAAAAAGATAAACCAGATCTACTGGATCGACTGATCCCAAACCTCAAGGGCGACAGTGAACAGGCACCAGAGGTGACCAGCACACGGCACATCACAATTCCTTAAGGCTTTAGGGACTTCTCAAAATCATTAATAATGAGATTTCCTTGGAAAGCTGCTGGATGAGTGAGTTTTGGGTAGAGCATGAGAATGGCTGGTTCTGACTCTGAAACACAGCAAAGGAAGTGGGTGAAGCTGGCACGGAGTTCCAGATGAAAAACACCTTAAGTGACAATGAGACTGTGCTGTGAAGAGCTCAGGGTGAATTTAACGAATGACTGGTTATTAAGTATCTTTTCACATTTAGACAGAGCTAATTTTCTATGAAGCTTAATTGAGACTCAACAAGTACAAACATCAGAAGATTTTTTGCAGTGACCTTTTTATGGTAGAAACACAATATGTGATAAATGCACAAGTAGAGGCTTCGTGGTTTTTTCCCCCCACAAAAACGCTGGCTTGCTAAATTTTTGCTGCATGTTTTCCCTCTGTTCTTCACAGGGGATTACCCCTTTCTTTTCTTCCACCAATATCTCTTTCTCCCTGTCAAAAACAATTCACGGGTTTACATTTTATTTCGGGGTGCAAAACGAACACAGGCATTTTGTAAGGGCACAGTCCCCAAGTCACATTCACAAAGCCAGTACTAGCTATACAGCTGGGTAAGAACACAAGTATTTCAGGGGTCAAGAAAGAAGAAACACATGTGTCTTTAAGATATGGACCTCTCCACACACCAACTCAACAGTTTCACAGAGAAACCGTCAGGAAAATTACGTTGCTGAAAGGTAATTGCAATGGAGTTGAACGTCAGTGTAAATGTCTAGCTCTGCATTTTGTAACAATTGCAGTGTTTCTGTGGATCTAGAGAATTCTTTCAAATGTTTCCTTACACTGATTTGTACATTTGGTTGCAGATATTTGAAGAAAACCAAAAGCTTCAGGTTTTAGCAAGATATTGAACATCAATCTTACACTGAAAGATAATTTGTCTTATAAGGAATGTGTAAAGACTGTATAAAGCTTCCAGAAGGGCTGTTTGCAGCTCTACTTACTGGGCGAGTAGAGAGAAGATTCCTGAGCAGCCCCAGCGTCTTCATCAGAACATTGACATCGGAGTCAGACAACAGCTGGAACAGCTGCTCCGTGCTCAGCCCTCGCAGGATGTCCGACTTGATCTTCTGTTCCGCTTGAAATGCCATGTTCTGGAAGAGACAGACACTTCTTCACTGATTCCTTACCTTAACCCTGGCCTTTCACTCTTCTCTGCAGGAATATATCCATCCTAAACTGATCTTGCAAAGGTTGTAATTTCTGAGCAACTGCTACACAGTGAATTCAATTTGTACCCAGTCTTACAGCTGACCTGGTTATTACCTGCTTTTATTTGTCCCCTGGCATGCTACTTAACTGCTGCCCTGAACGAGCCTGGCAACAAAATTGGTATCAGAACTGAAGAATTTGTTTTACTTTACAGACTAACAGATGAAGTGTTCCAGGCTGATACTGTTTCTCTTCTGCAGTTCAATGCAAAGACAAGCCAGATTTCAGCTACTTTTAATAACAACTGACAAGTTCTTTAAGTTACATTCCCAAACATTTTAAGGAGCTAAATCCCAAGTGGAATTCCATCACTGTGCTCTCAACTCACCATTAAAGCCCAAATGCCGTTCACTCGCAAGGCAAGATTCTCACTTTGTGTTAAACTACATAGAAGTTCTATGGCTCCTGATTCTAAAATAGGCTAAAAGAGAGGAAAAAAACAGAGCTTTAAAACACTAGACTAACTGCATATATGAAAATGCAGATACAATAAAATATATAATAAATATATAATAAAATATAACAAAAATGTGTTGCTTATATCTTATTCTTGAGCTTACAACACATCCAGTGCAATCCCACGAGCTGGCCACACCACAGCCCATATTCATGACTATGAATAAGCAGGTTTTTATGAAAAAATTCAGTTAAAATGAAAAAATTTGGTTAAAATCAATCAGCAAAATGTCAGCATAATAAAAAAAACTGGAGACTTCTTCACAACCAGACTGAAATACAAAACCTTGTAATATCTTTAAATGACAAGATATGGATTTGAAAGAAGATCAGATGGCCTGGAGAGGCTTTCAAATCTAATCATTCCTTCATCCTGCACAATCAGTTTTCTTTTGGCCATGATGCTTTTGACACGAACCATTATCCCAACGGAAAAATCAGTATTTCAGTCCAATCTGAAGTGGAAACACTGTGCTGTGCCCTGCAGAGTGACCAAGAGAGCCCACGACCACGGACCAGAGAACTGTGCTGGGCATTATTGCAGAGAACTTTCTGTCTCACAGACATGACTGACACCACCAAGATCAAGTGAGCAACCCCAGGGAGTCCACAGTGCCCTGCAGGATCCCACAGACGGCACAATCCTGCACATGTTTTCTGTAACTGAAACATATTAAAGACCTGGGGAATTGTTCCCTTGCTATGAAGTGCTGCTGTGTGGGTATGATCTGTATGAAACACAGACTCTGCAGAACTCCAGACCAGATATCCTGTACTGTTCATCTGAGAACAATAAAAACACAACACTCTGCTGTGCCAGCATTTTCAGGGTACAGCAGCACTAATTCTCCAAGACAATGGATCACAGTTTGGTTTCTTCTTGTTCAGGAATTTTTTAGATAATAGTGTTTTACATGTAAAAAAAAAAATGACACAACTTCATGTCTACTTCTTTTCTTTGGAGACCACATTTCACTATTCAACCAAACGGAGTGTCACAGCACTGTAAACATGATTTTTTTTGGTATTCACAACCTACCAGTGACCCAGGCTGTCTCCCATCACAGCTCTGTAACATGGCACAAGCAGTGGCTGCCAATGAAGACACCTTTATGCTTACTGGACCCTTGTATAACATTCCCCTTCCTGAATAAATACCAACCTCCTTGCTTGGAGAGAATTCCAGAAGAAGATTGCATAGCGTGGAAGATGCTACTACGAGAATTTCATTTGGAGCATTCTGTAAAACCTGCAGGCACAAAGAGGGGAGAGGAATCCTGGTAACTGAGATAAGGGATCACTGTGAAATGGGATGCCTGGGATTATGCTGCACTTTGAGACTCCGGGAGATGCTTGGATGCAGATCCAGACAATGATACCCATCCCATGAAAGGTGGAGCAATGCATTGTTTCACAGAAGCCATATTTGGGAGCTTTCAGGTCCAATTTAGCAGAAATCAGTGAGGACAGTCCCTGCTCTGCCAAGGACACGTGCAGAAGGAGCTCCATGAGGAGCCTCTCCAACACCTCTGTACCTTGTGCAAAGCACAACGTGACAGATTTCCCCAGGAGCATCCCTTCTGAAAAGCAGGTTCTCTAGCAGCACCAGAACATGCCATTCCTAAACTGAGCAATTCCCAACGTTTTGGAATGAACATACACGTTCCTGACTTCAGCTTATTTAACACAAATCAAAATTAGCAACTGCTGGCAACTGCATCTACACACAAGTCTGACATCTCAACTTGTGGTTTCCCCCAGGCTCTCCTTTTACACCAGTTGTGCTTCTTCAAGCAATCCTGTTGGCTTTCTGTTTTACATTTATAAAGGTTTGATATTTTCATGTTTGGCCTTTCACAAACTCTTAAAATATTCAAACCATTCCCATTACAGGATGAGAGATGACACAGACCTTACACATTTGGGTCTCATTTGTCCTTGGGGATAATTGCATTATAGTAAGATGTGTCTTTAAAGGTCTTGCTAAGCTCTTTGGCTTCAGTTATAGAGTCTGCAATGAGATCTACAAGGTAGAGAATTGCAGGAGAAAATGCAGCTCTAAATTCTCTTGCAGGGCTCACAGGCCAAGTCCAAACTGTGCCATCCACTGATGGCATGAAATTAAAGGGCATCTAGTCCTCCTAGCGTCCTGTGTAAACATTAGGAATAACTTCCCTTCACTCACTGATCACAAAAAAAATGGAAAAAAAAAAAAAGAAAACAAAAACCCCTGCAAAAATCAAGCATGAACCACAGTTCTCTTTGCTGCTGTTTGGCTTTTAGGGATTTCTGGCTCTCTCATGAGAAGGCCATGGAATTTTGATTTCTAGGTAATTTCCATCATGGTTCTACAGCAAGGCATGTAATCTGAACAGACACCACGTGCTGCTTAACTGGCACAGAAGCTGCTGTCGCTGAGACCTGGCTCCTCTTCCCTTACCTTCATTAAAGGCTTCCATACAGCATGATCCTGAAAACTTGTCCTGAGCTGCTGTACAGAACGGGACAAACTGTGCAAACATCTGCAACAGAAAGGAAAGCCTCCCTGTGAAACAGGCACACCCACATGGACACTGCTGGAAAACATCCACTGCTTCTGCACAAGGACTCAGCTTGGAGTTTGGCAAGTGCCAGGAAAGAGCAAAGAGAAATGACTGCACTAGTGCAGGGAAACTGCCCCCTTCCCCCCATACATCTTCCAACAGCAGAAATGAGTTCAGATCAGCTTTCAGGACGTGAGCAGGACTGGTAGCAGGGGCAGCAGGAGACAGAAGGCTGTGAGTGACGGAACAGGTCCTACCTGACTGCAGCCAAGCGCACCTTGATGCTCGACTCGGACAGGCCGTTCACGATACGGTCCATCATGTTCTCAGTCTCAATGATCTGCAGCAAGAGCAAGTCATGGCAAGGAATAAAACACTGAGCTTTTATGGGCTCTTGGCTTTTTGTCTGCAACATTTGGGTTATTGCATATAAAAACTGTAGCTAAAACCAGCAAGTCACGTTCTCCTCCCAGATTCAGTGGAAAGTTTTGTGTATCTGCAGACAACTTTGAAAAAAATCTCCATTCTATGTTCCACCGCTGCTTTTAATCACCAAAGAACAGGAGGGTTATATATATATGAATTACCCTTAAAGCCATATTAAAGCTAAGGAGAGTACGTGTGGTTGCACACAATATATACAAACTACAGACCACAGACAGGCTGTAGATCTGTGTGGATAAAAAATACCTTCCAGTTCATCTGTCATATTTAGACATGGCCAGCACAAGCACTTAAGACCAGGATAAAAGGGAGTTAATACCCAGATGAAAGATGGATTTGGTATAATAAATCAACTTTGTCATGTACACACCCATTGCTTATTAGAAACAGTGTAAAAGAAGGATCCTCGCTATTAACTACAGCAACCAAAGAGAGGTTTATGGGTTTGAATTCTGTAGATCTTCACTGATAAAGTTGCCTAATATTATCTTTTCAACATGTGTTTTCCTGCCCATACATTTTTGCCTCTTGTTTTTCCCCTTTAACCAGCAAATCAACTCGGAAAACTCCTGCCTCCCTCCTACTTGCCACCTCTGACACAGCAAGCCCACGCTTAATTTAAAAAAATGCTACTTTTAATCATTCATTGTTCAAGTTCCCTCCACTTTGCACACATGAATTTTTAATTGAGTGCTCCCATCAGCCCCTCTCTTTCCTGTGATGTTCGAACCCCCAACTGCTTTGTTATGACTTTGGTCACTTGAGAATCAGGAAACAAATTCTGACCTTGCTTCCCAATACGACCGGACTTTCCAGGGTTTACTTTTTAAAAGCCATTTGTTTTGCGATGGGACAGGATGAGAAGAGAGGTGTGTTCTATCCCTCAGAACACAGGTTTCAGAAATTACTCATATGCCACAACAACATTCCTTATGAGGAGTCAAGGACCACAACATGTCGAAAGCCAACTTATTGCGAGGCTCTGGTCCACCACCGTGAGGATGGTTTGTACCAGTGGAACACACGGGGCCTTCTCCTTTCAGCCTCTGGACATCACAGTGGGGAACACGAGGCTGGCAGGGTGCCAGTCCCTGCCTTTCACCTGCATTTTGTGCCCGCTGCCACCTCCCCGGGCCCACCTTTTTGCGAATGTCCTCGTCGTTGGCCCCCAGGGACGCGTAGAGCTTGAAGGCGGCCTGGCGCAGCTCGTGGGCGTGCTTCAGGTCATGGTCCAGCTGGGAAAAGAGCACAGCCACCACATTCAGGCACTAAGAAGTTGCAGCTGGGATATTCTTATTTGTTGCAAACCAGTGCTGACATCCCAGGGGTTCTGGCTGCCACCACAAGGGCAGCCAGAAGCACAGGGAACTCCAGGAGCCCACGTCCACCTTTACCAACTTAATGCAATAACCAAAGTTAAGAATATAGCTAATTTCTCTGCTGAGTTACAGAGAAGCCAACTTCAATTTGAGGCCAAAACAAGGTTAGGACTCTATCCAAGCCAAAATCAGGCAAAAACTGTTCTTATCTTCCCAACAAAAACTTACAGGAACAAGCCAGGAGTGAAAAAACATCGTGGGAAGTTTTATCAAGAGAACTGAAGCAAAAGCAAGAGCCAAAGGTGGTCTCTAAATCTCAGGACCTCTGCCTTAAGGTGGGTTTTAACCTCTGCTGTAGGGGAACACAGCAGGTGTTGGAAGTTTCTGGGAGGTCCCCTCTGAGCAGAGATGCCAGAGGGGGGAACGTGAGGGATGCACCACTGCTCACAGGTCAGGAACAAGTGCTTGGGGGCGTGATAACGGCTGGAGCTGTGTCAGGGCAGGCTCAGGTGGGATCTCAGGAAAAGGTTCTTCCCCCACAGGGTGGTTGGCACTGACCAGTCTCCCCAGGGCAGTGGGCACAGCCCCAAGGCTGCCAAAGCTCCAGAAGGGTTTGGACAATGTTCTTGGGGACAGAGTGGGATTGCTGGGGTGTCTGCAGGGTCAGCAGCTTGACTGGATGATCCTGTGCGTCCCTTCCAGCTGAGGAGATTCTGTGATTCCATAATCAATGGGAGCACCAGCTGAAGGGATCGTGGTGTTTGAGGCTGACCTGCTTCAGACAGAAAATGTGGCCTCTCAGACCTCCTCACGTTCTCTCCAGTGAGAACAGTCCTGTGATTCTGACTGCCCTCCAAACTCTATACCAAAGGGTTCCACAAAACAATGCCATCCCCAAAGCCTACACAAAATGCCAGGAAAATGCCAGTACTAAGTACTAAAGTGCTGAAATAAAAGAACTGTCAAAAATGAAGGTGTCTGAGTAATTCTCTCCAGTGCAGCTACATTAGAGCACAAGTGTTACCTAATTGGTATAAATATTTAAAGCAGACAAGCTCTATTTGGCAGAGCCCTCACTCAGTGCTCAGGCAGTTTTACCTTACAGGGTGCAGTTCCAAGCACTCTGTACAAATCCTGCATTCCCAGCTGGCTGCTCCTACAGACTCTCTGCACACTCAGAGCACTGTCATAATATTTAGAATTGCCCCACTCACATTTGGAACCTGATCATATTTTTGATGTTAGAGCCAATGTCCATTACTCCACAACAAGCTGCTAAACTTTTTTGCTTAGTTTTGTGCTGTAACTGATTTTTTTTATATTTAAATTTGCATTTTTCCATGGAATTACAGTAGCTCTACATGCAGAATCAATCCCATTCCACAAAAGTCTGGGAAGTCTTACCTCTTGGGCAGTTTCAGAGAAAAACCAAGGCTCTGTAATCCATTTTCTGGGGTACTTACTGAAAACCAGACTCAGTAAGAGGGAGGGGAATAGGCAATGGTATTTCCCTTTGTGGAATATCAAAACCAGTCTTGCCGCTGAGGCTGATTGATGCAGCAGTGCTTTGGAAAGTGTCTGAAGATCTTATACAACCGTTTATGGATGAGAACTGGTACAACACCTTTGGAACTGAGCCTCCAAGGTGTATCTGGGCTGTGTTCATCCAGCCTCTGGCAAGTGCAGACAGCTCACAATATGAAGTGCTGCCTGACATGCCCACGTGTTGCTGCTTTAACACAGCAGAACCACCTCTGAACTTCAGATTTTCCACAGCCCTGACCTAAGAACTGCAATCCATCTCTCTTCACATGGACCACTGCCTCTTAGGAGGGTTTCCTCATGGCAAGACTTCTAAACTTACAGCATGGCGAGTCCAGACACACACAGTTTGAGTCTGGATAACGAAGGCTCCAGAGAAAGCAGCGAATGAGTGAGACCTGGGGCCTGTGAACATCAGGAATCAAGTCCTACTAAACCCTCTGGTCACCTTTCTGCTGAGGAACGGTTTAAACATACGGTTTAAATAATAAAGAAAATACCCTGAGCTCATTTACTGTTATCTCTGGGCATTTTTCCAGCTGCAGAGGCAGGTAAGGGCACGCACCCTCTTGATGTCGGTGATGGCGCTGACGGAGCTGGGGTACTTGAAGTAGTCAGCCAGCATGACGATGAGGTGGTCGGTGATGCTGGCGATCCGCTGCAGCTCCACGTCGGTCTCTATCAGGTAGGCCAGAGTTTCTGCCCCCTCCACCCGCTCCTCCAGCAACCTCTCCTTACTGCACATTCGAACCAAGCATGGCAGAGTCTGAAAGGTTTTAAAAACAAACAAAAAAACCCCCCAGCCACAGTGGTTTAGTGCAGCTTTGTTCATAAAAAACTCAAAAAAATCCAAGAGCTGTCCCAGGGCAATGCTCAGCATTGTGCTTCAGAGAGAACCTTCAAATACCCCACTCTGGGGCTTTTAAAGACTCCACACACGCAGAAACGGCTCAGGCAATACCAAGTATACAGTGCACTGCTTTTAAACAACTTCTCATGCAGCCAAAATGATGAAAAGTTTAGGAGTGACCACGGACAAAGTTTTGCAAAAGGTTAAAAAAAAAAAAATCCTCTCAGAAGTTCGTATTTGCAGGTTTGTTCTTACTACGCACAGGAACCAGAAGTATCCAAGCTGCCCACAAGAGGTACTTGATCCCTCCTGCCCTCCTGTGATCCACCATTAACTAAGGACAACACAGAAATAATCTCAGGTTCCTCTCACACACCGGCTGCCTGGAGCAGCAGGGAAGGCAGGAATTCTCCTAAGCAGCACGTCTGGTCACCCAGAAATGAAGCCCACCTGGAGTCCAAGTCCACTCCGCCTTACCCTGATGTACCCCCTTCCTTGGTTACCCTCACACAGCAAGATTTTTGTCGCACTTTCTCTACTCTGAACATTAAAAACAGTGGTCTTTCTTTACCTGAAGCTCAGTGAAAAGCACTTAACTCTGGAAAGAGCAATTCTCCAAGGGTTGGGACTCTGTTCACTCAAGCCTCACCAACAAAAGCAGGAAAATGGATGAGGAATAACACCAAGGTTTGTGCCTGTGTAACTCCACTGACTTCAGCAAATGACTCCAGTAAATGTTTCCCAGAGTTATGTTTTTGGGGACCTGAAATACCATCTACCCACTGACTGTTCAAATGATCAAATGGATAAATATTTCACCTCCACTGCACTGGTAAGGAAGCAGAGTTTGCAGGACTTCTCTACATTTATGAAACAACAGATGCTACCGGCAGGATTACCACTGGAGTTGTGAATCCTGCAGCTAATCCAGTGAGCCAAAGCACCTCCTCTCTGCACACCTGGCACTTCAGGCAGGTAAGACTGAATGTAAGCTCTCCAAAAACTGCATTCATGTTGAGTGAGAAAGAAAAGAAGTGGAATTCCAAGTCTAAATCACAAAGACAACGTACTTCCTAAATCTTTCCAAGGTCAGATGGTCTGAAAGGAGCTCTGTCTTGGAATTCCGGGTTGGGTGTTGTTAAGTCACTGGCTGCATGCACCCAAGAAACACAAATCCCATGGTTTTCAACATTTAGCAATTCCATCTGTTAAAATCAAACAAAATGAAGAATTCTGACAGACACATTTTAACTGTTCCATTGGACCCAGAGGTCAGTATAATGTAATCCATGCACAGGACTGTGCAGAGGTGTAGGATGAAGAGGCACAAAGCACACCTGGCCAGCAGATAAAAGTCTGGAAATGGGCTGTAAGATGGAATACCTAATTCCCAGGGTATTGCTGGGATGTGTCAGTGTTATCTGGACAGTCACTTTCATTATTAGAACTCCAGAGAAATAATTTCCCTTCCAATCAAACCCATTATTTACCACCTCCTCTGCCTTCTCCCTACCCCAAGTGATTTTATTTTTTCACGTTCCAGGCCGACCCACTACTCAAATTGGGCAACGAAAATAACACCGTTTTGGGAGCACACATCCCTGAGTGGCCTCCAAATGCAGAAAGTTTGATAGCAAAGATCAGTAATTCCTGAATACCAAAGGGGTCATTGCCTTTCCCTCCCCAGAGAGGGTTTGTGAGTGGGGGAACCACAGAGACACTGTGTAGAACCACGAGCTCCTGGAGAAGAAATCCCTGGGACTGTTTGAACAAGGCAAGGTTCTGTGCCTTTCTTCTCTCCTCATTCTTTCATTTCCTCTCAAGTAATACAATAAATGTATTTATTTAAATTTATTTATTTAAAACATTTATTTGTGCTGAAGCAGCTTCCACGAAGAAAAAAAGTTCTGCTGCTGCTGTGAGCTGGGAAGCAAATCCATTCACAATGGTCTGAAAGGAGGGTGGTTATCCACAGCCAGCTGTCAGCAACCACCTGCCAGTGCTGACAGCAGCAGTCCCTGCTCCCCCTGCCCAGAGAGAACAGTTCTGGAACACACATGGCCTGACCAGGACACGGCCCGGGGGGCAGCAGACAGGGGGGATTTATCAAGGGAAGATATTTTCCAGAGAAGAACAAGATTTGCAGAGACAGGTTGGAAGAACGGAATGTAGCCCTCAGTTTGCAGGTGTTGTAAGGAGAGAGAAGAGAGAGCAGGGAATTAGAGTGTCCACTTGGAACAAAGCTGAGGAGGAGGGAATGAGGCAGAAGGATGCAGCTTGTACAGAACAGATGCCACTATCCACCCTGGAATGAACTGTACTTTGGACTTCCTTGCACAAAAAGGCAGGAGGGGTGGGCCTTTGTCTCAGCCAACACGTGGGTTTTTCACCCAGAATGATGGATACCAAAATCCCACTCCTAAAACCTACTGCCGTGGATACTGAAAGGAAGGACTGTGATTTCTTGGTGTGGTACATGACACACAACCTGTTCCTTCCCCTGCCTCACCCAGGAGCAGCACTAAGGAGCAGTTCCCGGCACTCTGGAGGCAGTTCTCCAGTTTCAAATGCAGGCCTGCAGGAGCTGCTATGGCTTTGCAGCAGAGCCTCAGCAGTGGCCCTCGGAGGGGAGGGTTTGCTGTGTAAGGGCTGTGCAGGGACAGGGACACAGCACAGCACACTCCTGGCAGCTCCCTGAACACCACGGAGAGCCCTTCCCAGCCCTTTTCTTACTGCAGCACTACACCAAAACTTCCATCTCTCACGGAAAAGCAAGCACTGCTGGCATCACCTGATCCCTGGTTGATTCACTTGTTCATCAACAGCTTTTTTATTCCTTTTTTTTCCCTACCTATAGAAGTGTGACTATTAAGAAAGAGACTACATTCCTATGGCATTTAATGAGGTTTCCTTTACTGGATGCCCTTATAATGGCACATTCAGTATAAAAATCAAAGCCGATATTTCACCATGAGGTGTTTGTTTTTTTTAATAACAAATTTCCCTGGCCAAAGCATGAAGAAAACAAGTATACACAAAAATTGTGAAACCTGAGAAATCATCTGCTCATGACAGGTTCCACATATAGACTGTGCAAGTATTCTGACTTCAGCCCTGTGAAATAAGCTGCTGAAAGACAAATCAGTGCCCTGGTCATCTACAGAGAGCAGGTTAACAATGCTGTTTCCATGGTACTTACAAATGGTTACTGAAATTTTTACAAACCTCAAATGGACACGAGTCAAACTCTGGGATATTTATTTCTGGATCCTGAAATTCTAGTATGATTCTTTACTTAAAGCTTCTTAAAAAAGTCATGCCACCATAAATGCTTAAAGACACAAAGGGAAAGCAGGCAACTACGTTTTTAAACTAAAGTCAAGAGAACTCAGTCCTTTGGAGTCTTTGGTGCAACAGATTTTGTGCCTCTTTTAACACAAGACAAATAAAACCAGGATAGGCCTACATGAAAAAAAAAACCATTTTGAACAGAAAACTGTTTAACCAGCTGTCATGGTTAGCACAAAAAGAGGTGGTTTTGAATATTAAAGAGGCGGTTTAAGCAGGACACAGCTCACCTTGAGGACGATGCAGGGATCGTCTGTCCGTATTGCTCCGGCTCTGCACATGGAAGTAAGGCTGCAACAACAACACAACACAGTCACCTGCCGGGGCCTTGCAGGCACTGAAGATGTTCCAGAACAACCCCCCGTACCAACGGAATGTCCTCCCCTTTGTCCTACCGCTGGTTTAAATCCATCAGTGCTCACTAGACTTGGGCACACAAACTACTGCAGGGGTACTTTTAGGCAGATCTGTGCTCAGGACACCTTGCTGGAGCACTGGTCAGTACAAACAGCACACATTGGTCACAAAGGGGCAAAGCAACAGCTCTGATTGGCACACAGACCTCTTTTACCAGCTAAAACCCCCCAAATTAACAACTTGCATTATGACAAAGGAGGAATATACCCACACCCTCCTTAGTTTAAAGTACCTGCCCATGCTGTGTGAGCAATGAGGAGAGATCCAGCACAGGGCTGGTGGGGTCTGACAGCTCAGACAGAAACCACTCAGGCTCTGCAGCAGCCCAGGAGATGTGGGATCACTGGGATGTCTGTCCCCAGCAATCAGCACATCCTCACTAACAACAGCCCAGTCAAGGCTCTGATACTGACCCAAGGCAGCACTTGTTCTTTATTAGACAACAACTCAGAGTGGACATGGCGGGCCCAAGGTCTCACACTGCAGTGCTGACACACAGACAGATGCTAAGTGGCTCTGGTAATGTACCTGTGAGTGTGCCCCAAGCTACCACAAGTGCAAAGTCCTTCAGCCACCACTACAAGTGATTTACCTTGAGGTGGTTTGTTTTGTCCCTGCCCTGCTTCGAGGCAGTGCGTACAGCTGCAGGGAAACTGCTCTATACCAAGGATCTTTTGGGTTAGCTTCTGAACTAACCACTGGAACTGCCTTCTATCCTGCCACAGTGCAGGTTAAAAAATATAACTGTATTGCAGTAAAGTGACTTAAAACAAACATTTTGACCCTCAAGTGGGCAAGTGGAACTTGTACAGAGGCTCAGTCAGAACTGCTCAGCTAAGAAGCAGCAATATCCTCACATCCTGTAACCACACCGTGCTTCACCACAGTCCTGAGCTCCTCCCCAGGGCCCAGAGTGGGTGCTTTCATCTCTTAGAGGGCAACATCACTGATCCCGTTCCAAACACAGCCACAGCTAAAAATCCCACCATCAGAAGTCTCTTGAAATACTGTTTCTCAGAAGGTAAGAGATAAGACTTGACTGCTGGCACAGAGCTCATCTAATAAACTTCTACTGCCCAAGCCTTGAGCTGACAGCAGGAAACTCTCATTTTCACACCTGAACAATCTCACAGCTGCCATTTAGTCCAGGGAGACCCCATTTGCCAGGCAAAGTAACTCTATTTCAAACATGAAAGAAAGTAATTTTTTACTGCAGGTAAAATAGACTTGGCTTAGCTGGGGGCAATTCTGGTGGGTTTAGCAGAAAAGGTTACTGCTCCACTTGCAGCTGCAAAGCCCTTTCCCAAGAGGCCTCCTGCCCTTCCTTCTGTGCCAACACTGCTGCTCAAGTGAAGGATCCATTTCAATCAAGTCATCCAGGTCTACTTCAGTTGTTGGGGAAAAAAAAAAAGGAAACTTCTTAAGGTAGCCTTGTATGGCAGGGTGGATTCAAACCGAAATTTAAGGGAAGGTTCAAAAATGCAGGAAAAAACCTTTCTAGATCTGTATTCCAGGAACTCCAGTAATAAATCAAAGAGGAACTGCAGATTAATTGACTGAAGCTGGCAGGGCAGGAGTGAAATCTAGTTTAGAAGCAGAGAAAGAGATAACCTGTGACAATTCCACCTACAACTCACATTAGAAAAAAAGAAGAGAGAGTCTGACTTGGAGGGAATCAAGCAGGGACTGCACTCATAGAAGAAAAGCCAGTAAGTCTTTACAACTGCCAGGACTGCCATGAAATGGAGGCTTTGGAGCCCTAAATAGGATGAGTGCCCACAGACTAATTAGAAACCCCACCTGGAACTCAGGATACTGGTTTGTCTTCCATTTTCCTGCAACTTTCTTTTTGCTTTACACCACATCATTTTGGTCCACCTCAGCCAAAGCTCTGCAGAGCAGCAGCAAAAGATGGGATGTCCACCCAATTCCTGCCAATCTGAAGCAGGTCAGCAAAAATCAACGGACCTGGGAGTGTCCATTCCAAAACAAGAACAGCCCAGAGCCAGACAATTCTCTGACTTCTCAAAGAAACCCATAAATCAGTCAGAACTGAGACTGCTACAGTGTAATTAATTCAACTTGCCTTCTTCACTAAGAACTGCTTAACACAAGCAGTAAAACCAGACTGTACAGACCAACTGTGGCTGGAAAGGAGGGTGGGAGGCCCCAGGACAGACCTCCCACACGGAGGGGGATTACCTAAGAAACCCCCCCCACACCTACACATCTTCATAACTGCTTTTAGGAATGAGTTAGGCCATCACAGCCTGGCAACATGACTCAAGAGGCCATCCTGCCTGCCCCACCTGCTCCTCACCCAGAATCAAGAGACCCTGCACTGAGACAAGCATCTGTGAAACTGGCTGGTGAACTCTGAGAACTCACTGTTACTGGTCAAAAAAGCCATCAAAAACTAAAAGAATAATCAAACAATACAACAGTGACCAAACTCTTGAGTTAAACTTCAGTTTAGTCGTTTAACAGCAATGGGCAATTTTATCTCTTTAACCCCCTGAAGTGATTTGTTCCATTACTATCAATGCAAGAAAAGGAAAATGGTCTTAAAGGGAGTCAATTCCCAGCCCATGAAGTGCTGCTGTTATGGAACTTGGGCACGTTTACTCACAGGGTGGAGAGTCATTATGAATATGAACACACCGAGGTGCCCACGCCAGCAGGGAAAGTCTGATGTGAGCCACGAAATTAATTAATGACATTCATTCTGCTGTACGAGCACATGAAGCCTGAAGAATAATCTATTCTAATTAAAACAGTTGGGAAGAGGGACTAACCCTGCTCCCTCATCACCTCAGTGCACAGTCTCAGTGCACTGAGACATTACAGCCCCAGCGAGCAGAGTGCTCTGAGCTGGGGTTCAAGGAGGCCATTACCAGGTACCAGATGTTTCAGAATTGTGCTCTGCAAGGACACAGGAGGGACCACAGCTTGTTCAAAGCAAAACATCATAAACTCCAAGCTATTGGTGAAAATCCACATGGCTAAGCACACATTCCTCACAAAACTGCTGCCCAGCAACATTTTCCCTCATTCGTGCACAGCAAAGAGTGAAAGTTATGTTATGAAATGAGGTGGGAAGCACTTCTGCAAGGGCTTAGATAATGCAAACAGTATCTATAATTATTGCTAAGACTTTACAGCACACATTACTCTGGAAGAAGCACGGAGGGAGCAGTTAAGCAGCGAGATTACTCTACAAGCTATTTTACCCTCGTTCCTGCAGACAATTACCATTTGGCTGACGTGAGCTGCATTTCAATGGGCTTGTCCCTTTGTAACATCTTCACAAAAATCTGTGGTAACAATTCTCCATCCACGGACACTGCAATGAAAGAGAACCTAAAGTCATTCTGATTCAGCCAGTCAATAAAGGGAGTGTCAAATCAGCAGCAGCAGCATCACACTCACCATTTACCAGCGTCAGGGAGACCTGGGGGTTCTCAAAGGCCAGAACGGAGAAGCATTTCAGGGCCTGCATTCGGACCTGTGTGCAAACAGAACAGAGAGCAAACAGAAATGCCAACTGCAGAGCACAACTGCTCCACACTGCTGGACAGGCTGGCAGGAACCAGTGCTGTACAGTCAGCAAGACATGAAGACGGTGAATGAATAAAAGGTAGATGGAAACATCTAACTCACACCTTGACTTCTTGCTATCTCCCTGGTGGAATTATCGTCATATGGGATATGTTGTGAACTATTTGTGAAGAAAACCAGCGAGGATAAAACTTGGGAACTAAACAGGAAATACTGGTCTTACCTGTGATGCCCCACAAAGCAAAAAACAACAAAAGAATGGAAGGATATCAATAGTAGTTTTCCTTCCCAGGACTCATAAGTATGTCAGAGAACCAAAAATACATGTCCTTAAGATTTACAGTTCAGAAGCCTTTAGAGGTCAGCTTAGTAAAGTGCTCAAAGAGAACCATCTGGTTGAAGTGATTCTAAAGTAATGTTAAAAGAAATATACCCCATGAGTTTTACTGCACAGACTCAGGTATCACCCGTGTGACAAGGACTGACAGGTTTCTTCATGCTGGATCTTCCTCCTTCAGTCCAAAATCACGTCTTGGTTTAACTGAATAACTTACTTCATGGTTGCCTAGGTTTTCTGACAACAGGGAAGACGGACCATGATCATCTTCCCGGTTGTAAAACCAACTGTTACTCTACAAATGCACATTATCCCTGTTTATAACTTTAATTCACAGGCATAGAGAGAATTTTTATAATTCTTCATCTGGATTCCTCTCATAGATGTATGTTAAACACAGAACACTTTCAGTGTCTTACTTTGTAGGAGGTGGAGACCAAGAGATGTGCAATACTCTGAACAGCTCCACGGTTAAATAAGATTGTCTGGTGATCTGGACCCTTCAAAGGAAAACACAATACCATTAGTTCTTTAAAAGAGCATGTAAAAGGTTTCCATTATCTGCAATTCACTGTCAAGTATTTAAGACAGATCTATGAAACTTAAGATAGATTTACTAACATTTACTTTGTAATCAGCTGGCATAACATTTTTTAAATAAACAAGTCCAACTCTTATTTTTATAGCATTTGTTCTTTTCTTGGTAATCATTTCCACTCTTTCCTTCAATAGGCAATGCCATTAGTTCTCACAAATGAATAAACATGGATAGAGTACTTCTGTTTCTACTCTTCCTCTTGGAAACAATTGAAAGCTCCCGATTTTCTGTACAAATCACATAAAAGATCCCCAGTCACTAATGTTTTCTTCACTATCAGTATTAAGCATTTTCAACAATTCTAACTTCAGAAGGGGGAGGATTTCATCTGAAATGGGTTCCACACAGAGAGTGGCAGTGCTCTGAGGACAGACTCACACGTTCCTCCAATTTATTGTTCTTACTTTAGTTTCAAACACATTTAGCCATAAATCCAGCCAGCCATGACCTATTTACTGACCTCAGGCTCTAAGCTGGCAGTGGCTGATACCTCAATATTTTTTCCAAAAGAGCATTTGGAATTACACACAGATACTGGGTTTTGCAAGAGAAAGGTCTCAGAACTGCTGTACTATGAGAAGGCTCAGTGAGGCTGAAGAAACAACGTGCAACCTCAATACCTGCAGCCCTCCGCAGTGTCTGGGCACAGCTGATCTGTGACTTGCAAAGCTGCCTTTAGAAGGGGGTTCATGACTCTGGTCAGCTCTGCATTAAGCACGGGCTGTGCACAATTAAACTCAGCTTTTAGGATGGCCCAGCTTTTCTCATCCCTCCATGCACTGCCTTGACTAATCCGCAAGCGAAGAATGTCTCTTCACTGCTTCATCTCCTGTTCAAACCCAGCTGAGTTTATGGTACTTCTCCACACCCTGGGAGGCATCAGAGACACTTTATTCTCACATTTGAGATGCAGCTGAAATCAGATTCCTCTTATAATCAAAAGAACATTTTTAGAGTATCTCTTACCTTTTTAAGAAAAAAGCATAAAATTACTTTTAGATGTAACATATCTGGTGCTTTAAGAGATGCTTCAGCTGCTACTGCCACCAGGAGCTTTCTACCAAAAAATGCAATTCAAACACAGGGTTGAAGGAGGAAAACCACTTACATTGGCACACAGAAGTGGCTGAGGCAATGATTTAAAGCCGCAGCTATGCCAGTGTTGGAGCTGAAGAACAGATATTAAAATACGTGAAAAAAATGAATGAAATTCAAGGAAAAGAAATCATATTGCCCCAGATTCAGTAATTCACAAGTACCAGTGATTCTTCCAGGAGGTGCAGGTGGTGGGTTCTGGGCAAACAGGCCAAAGGCCTGTCCAGACCTGGGTGTGTCTGAACTGCACAAGGGGAGGCACATGAAATATCTCCTCTGTACAGGCTGTGTTTGCACCCACCAGTCAGTGCCAGGGTGAACACCAACCCAGAAACAGGGACAGCTGCAAAGACACAGGTGAAAACTGGAGAATGAAATTCCACTCCAAAATGAAATTCAAAAAGCAGGTACCTAAATGCAGTCGCACCTTGGATCAGGGATCCAGCCCAGGTCTAAGGTCACACAAGAGGAGGGGCCTGGGAGGAAGCTGCCTTGATTACAGGCTTTATCCTGCACCCTTCCCAGACACAGTGTTTTAATTTTCAGCTGGCGGGGAAATTATGCAGAGATATCACCACTTTCAAATCTAAGTTCCAGAAGTATTTTTTCAAATTATTTATACAACCCTGTGTTTCCAAACACACACCTCCTTCTCCTGAAATCGATCATTAAAATGGCGAAGTTTACTTACTCACACTTGCTCTGAAAACAAACGGACTGAGACAAACTCTTGCATAATAAACTTTGACTGGCATTTTTGCAGCCCGTGTACATCAGCCTGATTTCAGTTTACCTATTTGCTTCTCTGTTAATAGAACCCTGGATGTTAAGAACTGCATCTGCTCCCCTGTAAGTCAACCCTTGCCCCGCTCAGGATGGCTCTTCTCCAGGGTCAGTGCTTCCCACCCGCTAATTTTAACCCCAGCAGTGCAGGGAGGAGCAGTCAGAGTAAAAGCAGAAACCAGCAGCAACGTGCCAGGAACCCAAACTATGGATTTCCCAGCTCAAGAGAACTGGTCTGAGCTTTTCCAGGCGAGTACGACAGAAGGCTGAGAAGCAAAACAAACAAGATGCTGGCAAGGAAGAGAAAAAAAAAATGGATGCACCAGGTGTGAGCAGAGAACAGGATGCAGGGACAAGGAGCAGGAGCTGTGATATGTCACTGTTAGTTCAATTAACAAATCTACTGCAATGAGGAAAGAGAGACATAAAAGCATCAATACCTCTTACAACCTACACTGAGCCTTACCTAAGTATTTGTGTAGGAACTTACTGCTTCAGGTAAAAAACATGAGAAAGGTTCTCTCACTCAGGGGGAAATAAAGGTTCTCTCACTCACTCCCCTTTGGGGGAAGGTGTAGTCTTCATTTCAAATGTAGTGATTACAGAAACTTTCAGTATTTCATCATTTTTCAATTATAAGAATGCACTTTGCCTATCCATGTAAATCAGAAAGTGCCCTGCAAATTCTGCTTTACCGTATGAGAAGTATTTTGTTCT
The DNA here is from genome assembly GCA_013399855.1 of Oxyruncus cristatus. Classification (NCBI taxonomy): domain Eukaryota; kingdom Metazoa; phylum Chordata; class Aves; order Passeriformes; family Cotingidae; genus Oxyruncus; species Oxyruncus cristatus. Next base: position 151,846 of record VXAY01007024.1, read on the forward strand.
GTCTAAAAATACAGTAATTGACCATATAATCCTGAAACCCAAAAACCAAACAAACAAGAAGGAAGGGGGCATTTTAGGTTTTTACTTATCAGCTGCATTTGCCCGGGCAAGAGAGAAAGGAGTTCCTGATCAATTTGTGATGATCTGTTTACTCAACCTCAAATATTTTTCTTTGTTATGAAGCTGTTTATTATCCTGTAAATGCAACTATTTCCTAACACTCCTTCCCCCCATCCTGCCTTTCTTGTGCAGTCATGTTCCTCTCTGCTCACACAACCATCAATTTCTTTCCAAAAACTTCTGCTTTTTCCAAAGATTCGCTGTAAAATTTGTTTGAGAGGGATCTGGGGGAGGCATTAAGAGCAGAACAGCGAGTTCAGGAGCTCCCCTGCCCTGCTCTTGGTTACTGACTGGGCTCTGTTAACAACATTTGCTGGGCAAGCCACCAGGAGTTAAGGTAGCAGCAAGGAAGTAACTCATTTGGGAAAAGATGACAGTAAGTGTTTTCCTCTCGGATGAATTCCTCAGCAGTTCTCTCACAGCCATAAGGGTTTGGATTGCCACAGAGTCAACCCTGAGTGTATCAACTGCCTCCTCTGCCGCCCTGTAATTAGTCCTGGGTTATTTCTCTTGAAAGCCCACATGGCCTGGTTTTTCCCCTCCTCCAACTCCTCAGCCTGTTATTGAGACTTTCAAGGGCCACTTAGACAGGAGATGCCTCACTGGTGCATTTTTCTTCTTAAAATACCAATTTTTTTTCCTCAACATTATCCCAATATATAGATCTGAACTCCCGCAGTCCAGTGTATGATTTTGCCTTAATGTTTTCTTTAAACAATTCTATTAATATCAGCAGCTGAGTTATACCTTTATATCACACTCAGTTTTCAGTCCTCAGTTTCACTTAATGACAGAAATGCAATGGGATGAGTGAACATAAATAACAGTCAAGGAAGAGGAAAATAGATACTTAACAAAGGAATAATTCAGAGTTCCAAAGAACTCATTGCAAGTGATAAGGTAGAAAGATATTTTTCAAGGTAAATACTTACAGATTCATAAACTTGGGAACTTTCTCATTTGTTAGTCTGGGAGACAAATACAATTTACGATCCTCTAGTTTTAAACTGTTTCTAAGGGGAAAAGATGCTGTAAAAATCTTATTTCCTACACTGATTTATTTTGATATTTTGTTGTATAACCCACTGGTACAGTAACTGTCAAAAAACTGCAACAATAATACAAAAATGAGTGTTGTGTGGAAACTTGGAGCAGGGGGAGGGAAAGATAAAACCCCGTGTTTGGGGTGGGGTTGCTGCTGGTTTAAAATTAGTTTTCCCCTACGAAGAGAACTGCATTACACAGCAGGAATGAACATGTACCTGGATAAACCTGTGGCAGAGCTCAGCTCAGAGTATTTCCCTTCCTCTCAACCTACAGCACCCCTCAGAAAACACTCCCTGGGTTTGGGAGAGCTCCTGAAAGCAGCTGTAGGACCTCTGAAGAAGCTGCTCACAGTCTTGAGGCTTCTGAGGAAAAATAAGAGTCTTCCAAGATTTATCCTGCTAATAGTGAGGACTGATATTTGCCCAGACTGTTGGCTGGGTTTGGTAGCCAAAGCCTATAAACCCCCCCCCTTATTTGCCTATTTTCTTGTACCGTAGAGAAGCCCACACGACCCCAATAAATCTGCAGCAAATCCAGAGCAGTAACACTTCAGTCACTGCTGTCCCAATGTTCCTGCCACAGAAGGCAGCACATGCACAGGTTTTTATAGGCCAGAACACAGGAATTTGCACAAAGAACACGTGTTCTCTTCCTTACTTTGCAGCAGTGCGAGAAGATCTGACATATGTATTCTTGTGTGTATCGAGACCTACTGAGCAGTGCCATGAGGTGGGAGATCACTGTAGCATCCTGCAAAAAAGGGAGAGGGAAAGAGGATTAACACTGTATGTCAGCACACTTTCCTCAGTTTGTTACTTAAACAGCACTCCAGATTCTGCACTCAGTGTCCCTCCCTCCACTGAACTTCTGTGGACACGCAACAGGACCAATAAAATAGTTCAGGAGAGACTTGAAGCTACAAGTGACAGTTCTGAGCTAAATCCTCCTGGAAAAAATAAAAGGTCAGTGCAAGTTAGGAATGAAACTTCTGTGATTTGTGTCCAGAATATTTGTGACAAAACACTGAAAGAAGCAGGGCAAGCACACCAACTGCAAACATGGGCACTGAAAGCATCAGTGCAGGAGCTGGCTGAGCATGTCCTACTACAAGGGGGACTCACCCCTTTAGTGCAGCTCCCCATAGAAGGGAGCAGGGAGGGAACAAGGTGCCAGGCTGGACAATGCCCAGTGCCCTGCAATCCTGTGGCACTCTCTCTGTCACTGATTCCTGGGGCAAGAATGTCCTTTGTCTTTCAAACACACTGTAGACACCATTGGTGAGTGTGACACTGATGACAGAGAACCCAAATCAATCAGCAAAAGAAAACCATCAGACTCAAGTGGAAGGTTCCCTGCCTGTGCAGGGGGTTGGAACCGGATGATCTTTAAGGTGCTTCCAGCCTAAACCGTCCCATGATTCTGTGGTAAGTTCTGCTCTGCAAACACATCCAGTTACTCAAGCTCTGCGGGAAGTCACAAAACTGTAACATTTTAGAGCTTTTTTACTTTTACCAGTACGTTTCAGTGTCACGAACTGTGCTGATATTAAAAGAAACAATGGTCATTTCAGTTTGGAAAGGGGTAAACTAAATTAATTCCATGAGATACAGGAAGTTGAACAGAGGGAAGGATTGAAAGAGCCTTCCTTCCCTAAAAACATGTGCTATATTGACCCTACACCCATAAATGAGACTCTACTTCACCTGCAGAATGATGAATTACAGCCCTCTGATCAGGGAGAGGGAGATTAAAATCAAAGCAAAGCCTTCATCCCCAGCTCCTTTGCCAGCAATGAAAGCAGCACCAGCCTGACTGGAGCTCTGAGTGACTGGAGCTTCAGAGACACAGCTGCTTATGAGAAGTTTTATCTCAAATTACCTGAGAAATTTCCAGCCACACTTTTTGATACTATCAAAATAAACACGTGTAAGTCTCCCCATTTGCACAGATATTTGAGATTAGGCAAAGATTTGCAGCATTCACTTTTTATGTTTAATATTTCACATTTATGTACACATACAATTATCATACTTGTTTTAGGAAGCTTTGCTGCCAACAATCCAGCCTTCTCATTCTCAGTGGAAAACAATAGGACAGCAGAGCCAAGAGACACACTGAGAATAAACCCAGTTTGTTTCTACTGCTGGTTTCTCAATAACTGGGAAGGACTAATGTGCAACCGCCTCAGTTCCTATTCCGGCATCCTACAGAAAGTTACTTGCCCAAACCTTCCTCCCAGGCACACCAGCCATCCACCCCTGCTCATCTCATGCTGATGTGCACAGCAAGAGCAAGGGACAAACTATTTTTGGCAATGTTCTCGGGCTCTGCCAAGAGTGGCTCCATCTGATCTGCCTTTTCACGTGGCACACTGACACACACCGAATTTCTTCCAAGTCCAGAACCCAAAGGCCAGCAAGGGACCGGTTTGGTGGCCATCAAACCCACAAGCCATCAAACCCACTGTAACAGCAGTGATGGTGAGGGCCACAAGGAAGCGTGTCCTGACCTTCTCTGGTAGAGGGACCCTGCAGCGGGCTGTGAAATAAGCGGGGACTGGGCCCAAGCCAGGCAGAGCAGCAAATTTCCAAGAGAAAGCAAACAGAAGCAGCCAACAGGCCAACCTTGCTCTCAAGATACCTCCTTACAAAGCACAGCAGGTCCCCGAAACTTCCTAAAGGTCTCCTTGTTTGAGGCAAAGCCAAACAAACTGACAACATGCTCAGGATTCCTCTGTGGTTCCACACACTTGACCCATTCAAACAGATTCCTGTCCTTTTCTATAAACCTTCAGGAGGTTCTAGATAAGAATTCACAGGTGCCAGTATCCACTGAGGTTCCTGGGGAGAAAAGCAAAGCCAGAAGAGTAGCACCAATTTATTTACTAGACCAAGGGTGACTGAAGTGGTCCTGTAGAAGGCTTTAGGACTTGCCCTCTTTCCCGTAAGCTGTTAGAAAGGCTTTGTATCTCATCTGTAAACCCGAACCGGTGGAACTGCTTATGAAAATCAGATTTCAGTCAAAATACACAAGAAAAACATTTAGATTACTCTTTATTAACTAAGAAAGTATCTGAAGAGTATAAAGAGTGCAAGAAGGCAAGCCAGGAGCCCCTGAAAATCAGCTGAAGCAGAGAAGTGGACAAGATTTGACGCTTTCACAGCTTCTACTGGAGCATATCTTCCCATATCCCAGTTTTTGTCTCCCAAACTACTAAAAATACATTGCTTTCACTTCTGAATAAAATAATTATTCAGTTAAGCTCTTGGAAAGTTGCAAGAGTGCCTGTAAGAAAACTGTTAATTTTGCTCCTTGATTTTGCTAAAATATATCCAACTTGTGTAATTATATTGGTATGTTTATCAGAAAAGAATCTAGAAAGAGTAAAGGGATGTGTGGACATTACTGACTTCAACTAAATGTGAATAGTGATTCTGTGTCAATATGAGGCTACAGAATTCCACTTATATTCATATGAATATCCAAGTACAAAGGACCTGCCTGCAACCCTAGCAAGTGAGATTGTGTCTACACCCATAATTGACAGTTAAAACACTGAGATTCACAAATCCATTAAAATATTGTCTGCTAACAAAGTAGTTCCAGGCAACTTATGACAAAAATCTCTACATCACACGTATTGTAACAAAATCACCCAAACAGAACTCAGAGGGAATTAACAGCTGCTTGGATCCCAATACCCAATTTCTTCATATTCCTTTTTAACACTAAAACCAAATTTGTAAGATCTATTCCTCAAACTTTTCTTCATAGCAGAGGATTGCTCTTCTTTTTTCCTAGCAAGCAAACTGAAATGCTTCTATCCACCCAAATAACTGAAATTCAAGCTCCGTGAGCTACAATTGATTATTTTGCAGGTCTCATTGTCAGGAAGCAGTTCAGCCTGGAGAACATCCAGCTCAGGCACCACAAAGAGCAGGAGGACAGAAGGAGGCAAGCATTAGGAGGTGACCCAGATTCCTCCTTAGGTGGCAGCAATCCCTGAGCAGTGTGGGATCACTGCTCATTAAACACCTGGGTGTTAATCACTGTAACACAGCCTGATGCTCTCCCTTTCTCCAGGTGACGCCAGGTTTTCCAAGCCAGCCGCCCAGGATGGAGCAATGAATGCCTTTCACTTGGCATCGCCACTCACCTGGAGATGGAGATTGCTCAGACTGATTCCTCATCGTCTGAGCAGCACAGGCTCATCCTGCTGCACTGCCTGCACTCTCCCGTCTCCCTGGAAGGACAGACTCATTCCCAGCAGGGAAGGTACCTCTTCCTGCCAGGCCAGCACAGCTGCACAGACAGCAACTGCCTGCTAAAATTGTACCTGGGTCCAATGAGGAAGGAAAATGGGATCACAACTGAGAACATCTGCCAGGAAACACGGGCTAGAAGTGTTTTCTGACACTGAATCCATTCTTTTTGTTTTAAATAGAACAGTAAGATTGGTAGTGACAGGATATCACTCCAACTGGATGTGCCTCAGTGCTTCAATCTATTCAGCAAGTCCAAGCACCCCCAGCTGTGGTGAGCTGCTGCTTCACCACCTCCCAGGATCACCTCAGAACTCAATTATCTTCACCTCAACAGTTCTCTCACCCCTGGACTCCACGTCACTCCTCATTTCCATGTGCAGGATGGGCACTCAATCCCTCACAGCTCCAAGGCCTGCTCCCTTCCCATGCAGGAATTCTCCGTAGGATGTGTTCACTTGGCACAGCAGGTCTGGATACAACCTGCTGTCATATCTCAGCATCAGCACTAAACCCCTGCCTGTTCTGAGAGCTCAGGGTTCATCCAGCTCAACACATGTATGGGTGGGGCTGCACATTTTCCCAGGACAGATCCTAAGTTCCTACAGGAAACAGCCCAAATGTTTCCACCTCTGAAGAACTATTTTGTCCTCGGAACTGAACATAATTAATTACACAGAACTGCCAGTATTTTATCCTTCAAGCTCCTGTCCATAAGGAAATGTTCAAGAGCAAAGGTGTAGATCTGACACACAGCTTTTCTGCTGGGAGAAATATCCAGGTCCCTGTGGATGACGTGGAGCTGTTACAAACACAAAGAAATGCTTTAAGCAGCACTCTTTGAAGAACTTGTATTATCCTGATGTTAACTGAGAGCTCCTCTGAAACCTCTGGAGTGACTGTAACACCCCTAGAGATGTGGAGCTAACTCAGAACTCCTTGTCTTGGAAACAGTCCTGGACGAAGTTTGAGAGAGAGTGTCCTCAGTGCAGTCACACCACAAAGAAATTCTGGCGGTGTCCATCTGGGATACTCAGGATCCCACCCTTCAGAAGTTTTCTCCAGAACTGCTGGGCAGGAATGAAAAGCCATTGACAAACTTGGTCTCCTGCCTTTCAAAATAAACCTGACAAAGGCAGAATGAGAGGACTTGAAGATGTGAAGCTGCATGGAAATGGTGACAGTCTCCCTGGAGCTGCTGGGTTTGGAAACAAAGAGGGAAGCAGGGAGGCCAAATGGGAACTTTACATTCTTCCTATTATTCTCAGTGTGGCAAAGCAGAGTGTCTGTCATGAAGTGCTGATTAGGCCCATAATTACTCCTTTAATTGCAAAGCCAATGTCTCAACTGCTGCCTTATGAAACACAGCCTGCAGCAGTGTGGGCTGTGGCTGCACCTTCCAGGAGACAGGAAAAACACCTCTCCTTTTCAAAGGATCTGCATTCATTACTTTTCAAATCACAGCTAGAAAAAAGCAGATTTTTTAGAAATAGGACCTTCAGCACAGCCATAAAATAATTAACTTCTAGGTGTCCAACCAGAATGCAAGATGGGAAAGTGGGTATTACAGTTGGAACTAAGGAGCAAGGACCCCTCACCAGATGGTCATTTCCTGTAGTTATGGCTAATTCCAGGACATCCCACTGGCCTGAAGGACTGGGGTAGCAGTTCTGGTGTCACTGTTGTGCAGCAGAGAAGGCAAGGGATGAACCATAGACCCCAGTACCTTGGGCACACTGTTCCCACTACTTCAGTGGTAATTTCTATGCTAATGCTGTTCTTTCCCATTTCTTTCCCAAGTCTACACACTTCCCTTTCCTCTCTCCAAGATATCAAATCTCTCCTCCAAGTAGGGAGCCATTAATAGTCTCTACTGAGCACTGATCCCCGGGAATAGGGATGGATGTTAATGGACACAGTCATCTTTAGCCCTGACCAGAGGCTGAGAGCAGGAAGCAGATGCTTCTGCAATTACCAACTCGAAGAGGCTGATTTGGGGGAATCTGGGACCAGGGAGTGGAGCCAGAGGAAGGAACAGACATACAAAGAGGAAGCTCTTGGATCACTCAGGAGAGGTGCCTTCAGTGGCCACACGCACAGTCTGCGCTGAGATTTGTTTCCTTGCTGAACAGCCCAAAAACAACTGGGAAAAGGCAGTGAACAGTGGAGAGCAAAACTGGTTGATTACCTACACACTTGACACACAAGGTGTGAAGAGCTGCAGGAAGACCTCAGGAGACAGACCAACTAGCAGGCAAAGCTCAGGACAGATGTGTGGTAAGATTCAGCCTACAGAAAACTGCAAGTTTACATACCTACTTCTGGCATGAAAATGTAGGAAATCATTGGAAAAGGAAGAAGAACAAAACAGACATTACAGCACAGGAATTGGTTTTAGCAATGACAGACACCTGACTGTGGAGAAGGGCTGATATCAGAGGCCAGCTGTGCCTCCTTCTCCTCCTTCCAAAAAAGAGGCAGTGCCTGAGTTTGAGCAAGGCCAGGGGACAGCAGTGCCTTCAGAGACGGCTCTGCCCAGTCACCCCACCAGGGGCAGCACCAACAGCCCCCATGTCACACACTCCCAGCTGATCTCGGCATAGCAACAGTGCAGGCACATTTCCTACCCTCCTGTCAGTTAAACACAAATCACACACAGAACAACTAAGAGCAGTGACATTTTGGAGGTGAAGCTCTTCCACCGGAAGTACAAAAACTAAGCAAGCCCCCTCCCCCTTGGAGTGGCAGGACTGCGTCAGGCAAAATTAAGTTTCAGAAAGTAATGTTGCCAATATAGCTGTGATACTGTAAACACCGTTCAGAGACAGCTTTTTTTCTTAAGATTGCACAGAGGCCTGAAAGTGTTAGTTTTGTTCTTATCAGTGTGCTGTCAACCATCTCACATCAAACATTGCTATAAATGATAGGGGAGCCAGATACCTTCACTGTAGGTGAGAAACGCTGCTGCTGTTGGTCAAACACGCCCTTGTTACTACTGCACACAACGAGATTCTTCACTGCCACCACCTCTATAGGTTTTAAAAGGACATCATAATCTGCTTACAACTTACTGTGTACAGCAGATCCTCTGGAGTCACAGGACTGATGAAGATGGTGCGGAGGCATCGCAGGCAAGCTTCAATAAACTTCAAATCTGGAGACAGCAATCCTACAAGCACAGGCAAAAGGGACCATTTCATCTTTGCTTATTTCAGTCCTTTGGGAACATCCACTGACACGGGGTATGCAGGAGCAATACCTTGCAGTAAGGCTGGGATAATATGGCAGTCTAGGAGGGATTTGACATTGTTCTCTGTGCCCATGGCAAGGCTTCCCAGGACCACGGCACACTCCGTCCTCAGCTCCGTGCTCGAGCCCTCCTGCTGAAGTAAATACAGCAACCTGCAAACAGAATGATTTGCAGAGGAAAATTCAGATAAAGACATTATAAATCTAAAAAAAAAAAATAAAATTATCTGAATCCTACTACGTAACGAAATGGAAGTCCGTAATAAAAATACCAAGATCGAATAAGGGTAGATGAACACTTCATCCGTAAGAACCTTTGGACACTTGTTCCCACACAGGTTTTACCGGGTATTAGGGCAGACAGACACCACAGTGCTTTTCATCAAAAAGGCAGTGTCACAGTCCTGATATCCGGGATGCGGCCTGTCAGGATACCAGGGAGATCCCACATTTCAATTAAAGGAAACGAGGCTGCAATATGATGTCAGTGGAAAGGGAACCGCACGCACTCCCCTGACACCCAGGGACATGATTTCTGCTGACATGATGCTCAGTATCTTTGGCAGTGATTTTTCTGGGTCACAACTGCAAAATAACTCCATCGTCAAGCACAAGCAGGGGGGTTGAGAGTACTCTGAGTTTGGAACACCAAGAAATGATCCCACATGAAGATGAAGAGAGCCCAGGAATGTTTTATGTGCAGGAAGGCAGCTGAACTGAGCTGAAGAGAATCACTTGGAGTCTAAAGCACATCTTTGCCAACTATGTCTCCATCAATTAGGATTCTTCCAACACTATCAACACATCCAGGAGTCCCTTCGAATGCATGGCAGGTTACATCCGTAGCACCTGAACCATAGCAGAGATCACCACAGTTGAGACATGCAAAGAGCCCAGAGAGCAACCAGATTCCTACCTCCCTTCAGCACAGCAGATAATCACTAGGGCTCACATCAGCTTAAGATGAAAACAGTTTAACTAAAGGCTCCCACAATATATACATCAGCAAAATGAACAGGTCAGATGAGCTGTAACTGAGACAGAATTTCTCTGTACCTGCGACACAGACAGTCACTGAGCTCAGACAGAAATATTGTCCGTCTGGTAACACACTGCTGTGTCTGGTTTGAAAAGATCTCTCCTCAAACGTCCTGACACCTTCCCAAGGAGCAACAAGGAGCCAGAAGCCAGCACCTACCCCAGTGCTGGGCGGGACAGAAGAAGGTACTCAGGTAAACAGATCCCTGAACAAAAATGCCCCAAAACCTGACTTCCCAATCCAAGGCAAGGGAAAAATAACCGGAAGCACAGCAGCCAAGTGCAATGTAGGAACATGCGTGTGGAATGGGCAGCCGGGGAAGTGCAGGCAGCCCCACAGAGACAGTGACACACAAGAGGACCTTCAGCACACACTCCAAATGTTTCCCACTCACTAGGGCAGAAAGCGCTTCTTGGAGTCAGTCCCCTACATTTCAAACCTACAGTAAAAGGTCAACATAGCTTGGCCTGGCCCTGGAGAACGCTGACACCTAAGGTGTCCTCCCTACCTATAAGCTGCACATTCACTCCATAAAATCCAGGCTATCCCAGGCAGCAGATGATTTACCAAGCCCTTGGAGAGGAACAGCAAAGTAACTCCCCAGAATTCCCTAACAATTTATTCGGATGAAAAGTTTTCTGGTTGTGGATCTGTGGGGAACCTGCTTTGCTCCCAGCAGCCAGGGAGTGCTGGGGTCACGTGTGCCACTGGGACGGGACCAATCCCATGGAGGGAAGATCTCCAAAACACAGGCACATACTAAAAAGATTAAATATCATTTCTTCCTAAACACAGACAAAACCGTTGAAATGTGGCAGGAAATTAACGTATGTGATGCAAGAAACGCCCAAAGCACAAGTATCTTTCCTCCTTTCAACTCCCTTTGGATTCAAAGGATCAGACTGGCATAAATTCAGGACAGCAGAGATTTCCCGAATCATTGCTGTTTTCTTTAACCTGCTCCTTCCACAGAGTTATCAGAGGCATCCAGGCTCTTTGTCCCTGGTTGTCTAGTTTATCTGAAAGGCCATTTATTCCTGACACATGGCAACCTCTTCTAATTTCTTGTATAAATCTATTCTTGATTGACACCAATTTGACACAGCAAACATATTATCCTTTTATTTGTACTAATTCTTCCCAGTTCCCACAGTGCCCAGCTAATGGTCCTGAGGCACTTTGGTCCAGACCAGCACATGGTCAGTGGGGCTGATCTGCTGCTCTTCCTCTCCCTGAGGGTCCCACAATACTGACAGGGCAAGGGATGCCAAAAAGGCTCAGCAGATCAGCTGCTCCACAAAAGCATCTCACACGTTTGTGCAAACCCAAAATTAACCATACCTACATTATCAGCTTCTGGGAACAAAAATGATACTGCAGGCAATTAAATTACATATTTCTAAAGCTCCAAGTTCTGGTGCTGTATTATTTGAAGTATCAGCTGTGCCATGGCCAAGGGGAAGATCAGTGCTGTTTCTGAGGGAGCACAAAAGAAGCAAAATACATAATCACTGTTATGCAGAATCATCACCCAGGAAACACAGTGCTCCAGTTGCAATCCCAGTGGGAGTGGACAACCTTGCACTGCTGTTGCTGCTACACACACAGCTGGGTTTGTTCCTGCCTTGTACATCAGGTAAGGACAGACATGGACACACAAATGCACTGAGTGATCCCAGCTGAAATTCACCCTGGAGAGGATGTGAAGTATTTACTGGACACTGAGCTCCCTCCCATATGGAAAGTGCAATCTCATCTACTGTTCTAACTCTGACTGACTCCTCTGCTGTATGAGTTGGGAAATATTGATCCAATTACTAATTAAAAAATGTCAGTAGCCATCACCTTTTTTTAATAGCTTTCAATAACCCAGAGGTAAATTTGGAAATTCAAGAGTATTTCCTTCACTTTTCACTAGGAAGTCCTGAAAACCTGCTCTGAGGTGCATCTTCCCTGTACAGATCACATCAATAGCCTTCTCTGATTACTGAGGACTGGGAGAAAAACTCTGCTCCTTATACCCAGAAATGTTCAGTCACAGAATCACTGAGGTTGGAAAAGCCCTCTAAGGTCGAGCCCAACTGTTCCCGCAGCACTGCCAAGGCCACCACTGTCCCCAAGTGCCACATCCATGTGGCTGTTAAATCCCTCCAAGGATGGGGGCTCCACCCCTGCCCTGGGCAGCTGTGCCAGGGCTGGACAGCCCTTTCGGTGGTGGAATTCTCCCTCATACCCAACCTGCCCCTCCCCTGGCCCAGCTGGAGGCCGTTCCCTCTCCTCCTGTCCCTGTTCCCTGGGAGCAGAGCCCGACCCCCCCCAGCTCCCCCCTCCTGTCAGGGAGTTGCAGAGCCAGAAGGTCCCCCATGAGCCTCCTCTGCTCCAGGCTGAGCCCCCTCAGCTGCTTCTGCTGCTCCAGCCCCTTCCCTGCACATGCCCCAGCACCTCAGTATCATGTCCTGAAAAGACCTTTCTTTTTTTTCCCCCCAAAAGGATTTTTACCAAATTCAAAAGCACCCTGCATTCTGAAGGTTGTTCTCTTCCAAGGAAAGTAGTTGCTATTTTCTTTCCCATTAACACCCCACACTGGGAACAGATGTTACAGCAATGCTGCTGCTAAAGAGTGAAAATGAACCACACCAACTACAATCTACAGTCTTTCTACGTGCTTAAAATAGAAAGCCTTAACTGAGCTTTATAATTAGTGAAGATCAAAATTTAAGTTCAGATTTCATATACAATAAGTTTCTGAAATATTAATAATATCCTTTTCTACATCTTTAAAATAAGTTTGTGTTTCAGACTAGGTTTTCCACAGAGCTAGACAACCATATTATAATATTTTCTATTTCTGTCTTTAAAAGACAGAACTGACACCAAGTAACACCGAAAATAAAGGAGTTACATGACAAACTATGAAACTACAAAAAGTTTCAAGTCAGGAGAATCCATATAACAACTGAAGATGAAACTGTGCATTAATAAACTACTGCCAAATATTAAAGCCCACATGCTTCTACTGCCCCAAGGAACATCCTGGACTGGTTTGCTGTTTCAAGGGTCTGGCCTAGACAAATCCAGCAAAGATGGAATACATTCCTACCATACATTAACATCAACAGGATTAAAAGGTAGAAAAATGGTATATACTTGCAGAGGTTAATTTGGATTATGGAAAGTTCCAAAATATGACTAAGTACTTGTCCACAGCCCACATTTTAAGAACAGGCTGTCCTGCATAACCTGGATCCCTGATCTCCAGCCTTATCCCTTATCAGCCACCCCTCTGACCTGCAGAAATACTGGACCAAGGCTCTGCTTTGAAGCATGACTCGCTTTCATAGAGCCCAAGAGCTTCAGGAGAGGCCAAAGGCACAAGACAGATACTGTGAAACAGCAGAGAGGGGCTCCTGTTCTTGCTGCCACTCTGCAGCCCACGATCCTGCAGTGAAGCTCATTACAATGAGACAGGACAGGAAACAAAGCACTGGAAAGATCTCACAACATCTTCATGAACTTTAATCCAAGGTTTTACAATGCAATACTTGGACTTTTTTAAGGCTCCTTAAGATATTTTTCTCTAACATTTATATAGAGTACATGGTCCTCCATTTGTCCCTGCCCTTCTAAGGGCAATGAACTGATTAAAGCCTCTTCCTCAGATGTCAGGAATGTGTCCAGGCAATCATGCCCACAGGAGGGAGGTCAGCAAATCCATCCAGAAAGACACTTCAACGAACTCCAGGGACAACCGTGCCGAGAAACCACAACTGAGAAAACACACCTGATGTACTCCCAGCAACTGCTCAGCACTCACCTGGGAAAGCCACGGATCTTCTGAAGCAGAAAAGGAAAGCAGCTGCTGAACAAGAGGTAACTACAGTGCAAGGAAGGTAAACAGCACAGGTTTTCCTTTTTTTGAGGATGACTGAGTTGGGGGAGGAGCACCAGAGTTCCACAGACCTCATCAATCCAGCCTGAACACAGACCTCATTGAGTTAAAAATACCTTCTCTGTCAGAAACTTCCTCTCTGACACTCCAGCCCACTTCCAAATTGCCACAAAAGCCTCTGAAGTTCTTAAAACACCTGGGAAGGAGATGGACCTCAGCACTTCCTCAAACCCCACAGTGGGCAGTGGAGACAGAGCTCAGGGTAACAGTTTGATGAAGCTTAAGACACCTTTCATCAAAGTATATGAATCAATAAGATCTTTAATTCAGCCTTGATTATCTGAATATTTATTATTAGTCCCCTCGCTAAAGGGATGAAAACACTGTTTGCTGGAATCACCACAATTCTTATTAGATCTTATTCTGCCTGGAAGATTCTTGTCTTCCAGTCCACTGAAGACCCAGAAACTCTACCATGGAAGGACAGGTGATGGAAGCACTTCTGAGGTGTCTGATTTACTGCTGGCTGACATGGAATAAAAAGCTGCCCCATGCATAGAGGTTGAGCTCTGAAGGCGCTGCAAGTCCCAGTGAGAGTCAATCCCAAACTGTGGACTCAAGCAATGGATGAGAATAGCTCAAAAAAGACAGGATAACACACTTTTTTTCAAAAAAAATTCCTCTTTTTAAGCACTATTTTTCAGACAAAACAGGAAGCAGTAACTGGCCACAGAATTTCCCAAAACCAAGAACGAAGTATCATTTAAAAAGTACTCAGAATAATTTCTGAATTACCTGAAGTGACAAATTAAATAGTTACGGATTCTTACACACAAGGACTCAAAAATATGAGTGATTTTTATGACTCCTAGCCAAAGAAATCTATCCTGCAGTGAGATGTCACAGTCTCACTTCTGGAAGCAACAAGCCAATTCCAAATCTCCAGAGGTTGGACCAAGGGCCTGGGCTAACTCTGCTACCTCAAAAACCTGCAAGGCACAGATAACTGAAACATTTCATACACCATAAACAGGACTGTCAGCTTCCTAGAGGAGCCAAGTGGAGCAGTATCCAGTGTATGAGTAGGGAATTTAGCTGCAAAGAAAGCTTTTCCTTTGGGAATAACAAAAGGAGTCTCAGCTTACAGCTCCGGTAATTTACCTTAATGCTGAGACATCCTCATCTGCATTAATATTCCATGAGTTGTTCTGCACACACCACAGAACCTGCATCCAATCAGACTCTTGTTCACTTAGCTAAATCCAGTACTGAGGAGTTTTGACACCTGAAGTTGTTCACACACGCACACTTTCGGAGGGACTTGAAGGATATTCAAATTGCTGCAGAACAGCCTCTCCTCTTGGTTACTCCGTCAAAAAGCTCACATGCATTAGCAGTCAGATCTGCAGTCTGTGTGAGCTAAATTTATTCCAATTTTTCCCCCCTAAGACCACTCCATGAATCATTTAGCAAAACATAAATACATCCTGTCTTTGCAGCCATTTATACAAGAATATGTGGGATCAACACGCAGCCCCTGAAGCCAAACATCAGTGCACTCACACTAACAACACTCAGAGCTTTTTAACATACACAGTGAATTACACTGGTTCAGCTTAGAATTGTTCTTGAGATGACAAAAGCTTTGTGCTTCACATAAAATGTGTTAACAGGCATTATATAGAGCAACATCTTCATCCAGTCTTGCTTCAACCATCTTATGGCTTTGCTCAACGTCCTGTAAGCTCCTCACTGAACTGTTCAAGCCATTTACCTTTATAAAACACCAATATTAGGGCTTTATTCTATGTCTTCCAGAAATTCTTGTGTGGAAGTATTTTTTTCACGTTAGAACATCAGCCAGCCTATGACCACCACCTGAAAAAACTACTGCTCATTTAGACAAACCAGCTCTAAAAGATCTTTGTCCGAGGGTGCCAAGTGACCTTAAAACAAAATCCAAGCTGTTTTTACTGCCCATTCACCTGCAGCTTGAAAATTCTCCATTGTTCACAAAAAGATTAAACTATATTCCCAATGAGTTTGACATCACCATCCAATATCAGCATCTGCATGTGAAACAAGACATCAAGAACACATTTTTTGAGTATTTTTGGACAGATTTGACTCTTACAGCACCTTAGAAACAAATACCACAATATAGCGCAAAGCTACTTTGTACACACAACGTTTTTAAACCCGAAACTTAAAATGCTAACAAAAATACACAACAGAAAAGGTGCTATCAGAGGTACAGGTTCCATTAGAACAGGCACTTCAGAGACAGGGGCCTGCACAGCCCTTAAACAACAGCTCTCATGCAATTCTGCTGACTGCAAATACTTGCCTTCCTCACATGCACTTCACAGCTGGGCTGGAAGAATACCTAGTTCCAGTTAGCCTCCACCCTGGTGGTTAGTCCTCATTAAGAGACATCTCATCATGCAACCAGGCCCTGACTCCTGACCTGTTTAAGCCAAAAGCAAGGAGGAGCACAGGAGGTTGTGAGGGCCCCTGCTCTCCACCTCCTTCTCCACTCCAGGGCAAAGGAAGCCTTGAAAATTATCAGCAGGGCAGGTGAAGCTCCTTCCCCTGAGCACACCAACCCCAATGTCTGGGCACAGATCCCTGCCCTGTGGGGCACATGACATGAGGAATCCCAACGCCAAGAGCACAAAGAACAGAACAAGGCATCAGGAAACAACAGCGTCTTGGCCTCGTAAGGAGGTCCAAGAGGTCTGGACTGAATGCCTCATTGATGTGCCTGGGACAGAGCCACCAAAGGCATCTTCCTTCTCATCCTTGTTAGCAGGTTACACAGTTAGCAAAGCAGCAGTCTTCTATTGTTTGATTTTTTGCAAACTCTAAAAGAACACTGCCTGAAGGAATCTGATTATGTTTAACAACAAACTGAAACATAAAATCTCAGGGGTGTCCATGTCGGTGTGTTCACGGCCCTAGAAATAATTTAAAACCCCAATAAATTCTATTAGTTTTCATGTTGACAGGCAACCTGACAGTATGCTGCGCAGAACTGAAAATTCAAACAATGGCACAGAAAGGAATCCATCAGCACTTCTACAGGTCCTTTAAAATGGGCTCCACAGAACTTAAAAGGATTAAAAAACCCAACAGCTAAACAGAACCCCTAATAAATGACTTAGGGAAAGGTTAAAGCTGACTACATAAGGTTCTTTGAGGTGCACCTACCTATACAAAGCCTTGGGAAGAAGTACACTACCACCTTACAGTTCCAAAGGACTGACGGTGTGACAAGAGAACTATCAGCTGGAAGTCAGAAAATCACTTTTGGTAAGTGACAAGAATGATTCAGGGTTTTTGTCAAAAGCCTTCCGTGGTTGGGATTAAGATTGGATTTAAAAACTCAGAATTCATTTTGAAGCAAAGGAATACCTGAAGCTCTTAATGAGAAACTACCTCTGAAGTGGATTAGACTTTAAATATTGCACTCTCAGCACTAACTTGACTCAGGTAAGGTTTTTGACAGGTAACACAAGGCAGACAGCCCTGCTTGCTGGCTGGAACCGAACACTGCCTTCTCCATGCTCTGCCTTCCACCAGCTGAAGGGAGAAGGAAACACACCCCAGGGCCGAAGGGCCCCCTTGGTGGCTGGATAACAAAGCAGCAAAGCTGCGTCTCTCCAGTGCTCCACAGACCCAACACTGACTCACAGCTACTTCCTCACGTGCTCAGTTCATTGAATGCTTTTCTTTTCCAATTCCATCTCTCAGAAGTTACAACTGGGAGAACTGGGAGCAGCAGCACTGCAGACTAAGTGCAGTTCAGAAGCCCTGTCAAAGCGACAGACAGGAACAATTCACATTTGAACTGAGTACTCAGGCATTTTCCTGGGATTTAGGCTGGGTTGGACGAAAACATTAAATCCTGAACTTGAGCTCTGAGGAGGTGTCTGCCATGGAGACAGACACAAAAGCTGCAGTATTTGTCGTCATAAAACTGTTGAGTAAAGGAGCACACCAATAATTATTGTGGACTTCCTCGGTCTCCGCTGGCACTTATGTGGGGGAGAAGGGGAAAAAAAAAGGTGGAGGACATTACAAGTAGGAAACCACTTTTAGACAAGGCTAAGTTGGCCTGCCACTGAAAGAACTGGACCTGAAAATAACACTTCCCCTCTAAACCTTAGAAATTCTATTTTCTGGGATTGCTACTAAAAAGTAACAGTTTGAAACAGTAATGTTTCTGCAGTCCTAACAGAGGGGCCCGAGGCCAACATTTCATGAGAACTGAAATTCTGTGATTCTGGGAAGAGATATAGAAAATCTTCTCCTCAGAAACAAAATTCACATACAGGCCAGCTACAATTACACTCCGAACATCCAGGGCCATGTCTGTGCACACATTTGTACAGTTTTAACACCCCTTAGTTTCTAAGTCCAGACATGGCAATTCTCCCAGCTTTCTTCAATCAACTTGGTTTTTCTTAGCACCCTCTCCAAAACAAGGGGTCAAGGGTGACCACAGGTCAGACAGAACTTCAAAGGGCCTAAACACTTTCATTTAAGGTACAGATACATCTCCCTTTCCAAAGATGACACCACTGAACAGCTGATGGACTCAGGAGGCCACAGGCCCAGAGATGACAGCGATCCGGCCATTTTTCCTGCACGGAGATCTTCAAGGGACTTCGCATTTCTTTCCAAGCAGCAGTCTAATAGTGTACAGTAACAGGGCTATTACACACATACCAGTAGTATTTGGGCCCATTTCAAACACAAGATACCTCCTAGACTTGTTTCCAAACCTCACACGAGTCTGTTCTAACATGTTTTCTTCTCCACCAAGTGCCAGGTCTGAAGGAGTTCTTTGGCTCTAAAGGGTCTTTCCTGAAAAATCTTGCTACAGGAATACTTGGGGGAGAAGAGGGAAGCAAGAAATGGGTAAACAAGCAGCTGAACCCCAGGACAAAGCAGCAGCAGAATCCTAACAATCCTAACAATCCCCAGGCCACCAGAGAATCAACTTCCCCTGGGAGGCTGCACTCGAACTCTAGGAAAAGGAAACTGTTCTCCTCGTTGATTTTGCAAAGGAGACCCAAACCAAAGGATGGCAGCTTGCCCACTCCTCTGCTTTTTGAGGGAGAGGTGTGGCTCTGCAAACTGGAATTCCACAGGTGCTCCTATCTAATAAAAGAAGCCAGTGGATTCCCTCCACCGTGACAGAGCCCAACCAAAAGAGTTCTCTCATCCAAATGGTCTATAACATGTTTAAGTCTGTCTGCAGCACTTTGAGGAAATTCTAAAGCCTTCAGGAAGGCCCTTGGGGGCAGATGATGTCACTTAGGTTATGGCCAGTGAGAAGTGTCCTTTCTCACCATTATCCAGTCCATTTACCTTCCTCTATTCTCCTCGTCAGAAAGCCCTGATATTGGATTTCCTGTCATTGGAGAAAAACTTGTCCTGAAGTGAGGACAAGGGTGACAGGTCTTTTTTAAGATTTTTCCAAATCCAGTCATTTATTTGCAGTTCTAGATTAACCATTTAATTTACCTGGGCAGCCAGAAGGCACTAGCAACAACAAAGAGAAAAAACACTCGGGCATTTTCATTCCTGGGCACAGAACAAGTCGCAGCAGAAAGCAGGAAAACTGAAGGAACACAAGTCCTACAAAATGCAAGAACAGGTAGAGTCTAGATTTGGAAGCTGGAGATCTTCTGTCACTTTTCAAATGGGAACCACAACAGTCAGCAGGAGTTGCCAAACTCCCTTAGGTCCTGTTGCTGAAAGAAATTCCTTAAAACTTCCCATCATCGTCAACAAATGTCCACTTCAATCTTTCCATCTCATGTGAAGTCTTCTCTTCACCTGTTCGCATTTGGTCAAAACAGAAGATAATCCAGTAGGTTTTGTGCAGGGGGTATCCCCACTGCTAATCCCTAGAGAATTTCAAGGGCTGGCCTTGACACAAACTCAGTCTGTGAGAAGATACCCTCTGCAAATGAAAAGCACTTTTGACAAGCCAGCAGCAGCTCTCGAGCTCATCAGCTGAAGCAGCAAGGCAGCAATAAAGTATGATCAATGGGGTTTAATCCTCTAAGGCAGGTGGAGAAGACAAGCAAATTATCTCAGATGTTTTTTAATATTTTTAAATAAAACCTTTAACACAGCCTTAAACATTTTCAGTTATGAACTCACCAGGCAATTGGCTGAAGAACAGGATTAAGGTACAACCACTTCCATCCATCATTGATATCAATGTCAAAAATTAGATTTGATTCCTGAACTGATAAAATTTAATAAAAATCACCAGGACTACTTTAGAGAATTCTATGAAATTCTAAATTAAAAGCATTACTCAACAGCCTGTTCTGTAATACATGAGTTTAACAGATATTTCAAGTCACTCTCAGTTACATTACAGAAAGTATTCAGTCAACTACAATCAAAGTTAAAACAAAAAAGTGCCTGTGATCTAAAGCTCGTTATTCCAGACCTGTTGTCAATCAGTGAAAAGGAGAGTAGCAAAGGACATACCTTGGAACTGCTCCCAAAACAATCAAGTTGGCTTTTTGTTTGTTGTTTCCAATTACAGCATTTTTCATATCTCTGTAAATCCAGAAAGAAAAACAAACCCTGGTAAATTACGCTGAGGTACTGAGGGCTTATCTTAGAATTCACCATTTCCATGAAGGCTTAGCAAGCAGTTTTGCACATGTCCATGCTGCACTACAGACTGAGCAGTGCTCCAGGGCACAGTGTCCTCAGCCCACAGGTAACACCCAGAGCCCTGGGATTCCAGTCCATCCCAGCTTCTGCAGGGAAGCAAAAACCCAAGCTATCTCACATGCACACCAGACACAAAGAACTCTTACTGCTGCAGAAAACTAGATATACCTGTTCCCTGTGCCCATACGGTCACCAGACTTCCAAAATCGTTTCAAAAACCCCACTATTGGTTGGGAAGTTAAATGTTGGTGATTTCAAATATTAACTGAATATTCTATTGGGTGCAGGAAAAGACAAGCTCAAAGGAAAAAAAAGGGAACAAGTAACTATGATCGGTCTCCAAAGACCTGACTTTAACTCTCCTCTTCACCCCAGGCTTCCTTTCATGAATTTCAATAGGACACCTCAACATCTGTATGTCAAAATCTCAGGAACAAAAGCATTTTCCTGCCTGAGAGTTCCTACAAGGTTAAACACATGAAAGGCATCCATGCTGTGGGACAGGGACAGGGGAAACACTTTGGAACGTGGACACTGGTTTTGCACACTAAGAATTCCTATGCAAATGTATGGTTTGCAACCTCGGTCAGGAATTGTTACTGTATCCTAAAAACCATCGTGAACATACAGGAACATCAGAGAGCCCGAAAGCAAGCTGGCAACTTATGAGCAGTTCCAGAAACTCAAGATGATACATTTCTAGGAAACTTTGTAGTTGTAGAGACCTTTGGGAGCAGAGAATAAAAGGGGACCAAATTCAGGTAATTTTTATCAACAACAAAAAATAATAAACTAGATTACTGTAGCATTAGTTGCAAAACTGATACATTAATCACTGTTTAACCATGCCCATAATTCATTCGGGTAATTTGGGAGCTTTAGTGGCTGCTTTAAATCAGCATGTTTTCTTGCCACTAGATCACTCTTTCACCCGCTACCTGCAAAGTTTAAGGGATTTAGAGCAGCCCTGCTGTCTAAGACCCACCCTGGCCAGCAGGAACACCACGTAACGCTGTGGTGCCCACTGAACATATTCCACTGCAACAACCAGCTGTCCCAAGTTTAACTCCCTTCATCAGAGGTAGAAAAAGCTTCTTAGTCAAGGCAGGCAACATTTGCTGGCATAACAGAACCTTTATAGACCTCCGTTAGCAAAAGGTTCTCCCTGAATTTCTCCAGGTGGCTCGTGCTCTTACCCAGCCACAGAAGAGGGCTACAGTGAGGCAGTGGAAGGGGACTGCTCGAGGTAGGATGTGATCTCGGAGCTCCATCCCGGCAGCAGCACTGGCAGCACCTGCCCCGCAGTTCTGTGCCCAGCTGAGCCCAGGCAGAGCCAGCAAACCCCAGTCCTGTGAGCCCTCAGCAACAGAGCCCTGCCACCAGCACAGCTCCAGAGCTGAGCGCCAGCAGGACACGCTGGGCCTCGCTGCTGCATCTCCCCAAGCTTGCTAACTTCACCCCACAGGACAGGAGGGAGAGGGGAAAGAGCAAGATCAGAAGACAGGTGAAGCTGGAAGCCCCAGAAAATTTCGAGTGGATACTTGAAGACTGCAATAAAACCAGACATAGTCCTTCAGTGGTTTCTATGCTGAACGCTTGATATCCAAATATCCCAGTCATTTTTCAAGGTTTTTAAAATACCAGAGTCAGTCCAAAACAGTGGCAGAAACAACAATCAGACATCTCAAAGGAATAATGGAAGCTGTCCCAACAGATGTGCTAATTCCCTGCTCAGGCCACTCCAGGACTCCTACAGAGGCACCAAAGCCTCAGAAAGGCTGCACCACATCAGGGATCTGCAGAGGCACCTTGGGAGGCCAAAGAGGGGACACCAGCCGAGCACTCCCTGAACATTCACAGATTTGGTGACATTTTAATGCTCTGCTCAGGAGATTTTACACCATATTTTATGTTAAAACAAACAAACAAAAAAACAAACAAACAAAAAACAAACAAACAAACAAAAAACCCCACAAAACACCACCAGCCAACTTTTTGACTCCTGTCCCAACCCCAAAACAGAATGGTTTAACCCTAAAACCATTTCATATGTAACAGTTACTATTAGAATTTGATTTAGAGACCCTTTCACAAGTGGCAGGAGTATGGCCAATTTCCATAACACTTATACTGAGAGGGTTAGTGAGGGCACAATCCTGATCTGGAAATGATTCTGATGAGTTTCTCCATCCTAGGTCACAAAGTTCCTCACTAAAGTCATGGCAGATAGACAAGAAATATCACAAGCTTGAGATGTCTGACAAATCCAACACATGCACATTCAAACACTTGCACTTGTCAGCAAGTAAAATACCTTCCACTTGGTAAAGTGACCAAAACCTGCCAGAGACAGGCCCCAAAGACCCTGTGTTTGTGGGCATCAGGGCACTCCCAAGTTCCCTGCCACTCTTCTCTCTTCCAGTTTGCCACTTACAGAAATGAACCTACTCAATACAGTGGGAGCAGGTGGATATGGAAAGCAAGAACATCCTTAAAATACCATAATCCAGTGCTGAAGAGTAGAAGGCCTTTTTTGTGTACGACGAAAAATAATGATGTGATTCCATACTATATTTTATGAAGATTTTCCTGATTGGGAAGGTAATTCCTTAAGAAGTACAGAAGTACCACATGCTGTCGTAGACTACCAGGTCCTTGGTGAATCATGAACCTTGGAAACACTGAGGGCAACTCCCTTTTTTGAAAACATCACCTCCAACGAGTCAGAGCTTGACTGATTTCAGATCCAAGATGACACGAGATTCATCCGAGGGGAAAAAGCAGCAAAGATTACTATCTGGTACAAGAGGCAACAAAGAAAACTGAGGAATTATTAGTCCAAAACTAATATTTCTAAGTGTCAGGAGCACTGCTCCCATTCCCTCTGTGAAAAGGAGTCCTTGGCAGGAGGGAGGAGGGAACAGCAGCAAACACACAACTACAGAGAAGTGGGAACTTCAGAGCCCAGCTAGTCTGTGGTGACTCCAGGCCTAGTCCGTGATCCAGAGGGAGATCAGGGCTTTCCAGACTCCAACAGGATACCAACCCACTGCCAGGCAGCGGCACAGCCCGCGCAGTCTCAGAGGGGAAACAGCCCTTGCACCTGGACCTGGAACACTCCAGCACTGCTGAGCTTCTCAGCCTCACAACTGCAGCTTGTACAGACAAACCCTCCCCCAGGACAGAGCTCCTGAGATGCACCCGACGTTGGCTGGGTTGTTTTTTTTTTTTTTAAACAACCTGTGCATTAAATCTTATAGTTCATATTCAAAGTAAATTCCAAGGTTTTTTTAACAAAGTAACCTGAATTACAATCACTCCAATGCACAGATTTAAAATCTGATAGTTGGTATCTGTGCCAACATTTTCTTTAACCCAGTAATTTATATGAAGAAAAAAAATAAAAAAAAAACTTTCAAGGAAGAATAATACAGGCTGCCAACAACAAAACTCAGCAAAGAGATCCTAGCTAAGCACTTGGGAATATTGCTTCCTGAGGTGCTCCACCAGCTTTTTCCATTTCTTATGGCTTCTCAAAGAAATGAGAATGTAGTTTCATCAGCTCAACTCTGTGACCACTCAGCTTTAAGTCAGAAACAAACTGGAGACTGGAAAAGCAGCAGGACTGATTTTCTTCCTACCGACTCAAGAAAAGGGTGAACAATTATTGGGTGACGTTTATCAGCTCTAACTATGTTCTAGAACATTGCAACCAGAAGCAATCAGTTAAAATAATTAGCTAGAAATAAAATGCAATGTATGCTAGTTTTTAAGTGTATTAGCACAATATGAGTGTTTAAAATATTTTAGGAGTACATTAAACTCACCAAAAAGTCTAATTTCCATCCAACTGCAGCCTGACATGAGTTACAAGAGGAACTAATCTGTCAACTGTGCATGAAGTACTGTTTGTATTCTGAAGCTAAATGTGTGATGGTTTAAAGGCACCAGATATAGCTGCTTCAGATAAGCAAAAAGCAATATTAAATATAACAATTTGTAAGTAAAATATGGCCTTTAAGTTTCAAGGATTCCTAACCAACAAAAAATAGCATTATTAAATGTCTAAGTCCTGAGAAAATCAGCACTCCAGCCTGTCAGTGGAAATTATTATTGCAGAAGCAAGTTAAAGTGCTGAACTTTAACTTGAAATCATTGAAGTTCAACTAAGTTTGGGACTCCTCTCACTAAATTAAAACTCAACAGAACAGCAGAGTGAGCTCAGGCCCCCGCTGGGAAAGAACAGAGCTCTCCAGCATCCCAGGGATCCCTCCCTGCACCTCTGCTGCCAGGGAGACCCTGAGGGAGCAGCGTGGAGACAAGGACACCCCTGGGAGGATTTGGTTGTGCCTCTGCTTTTAAATACAGGAAATCAGGCACAAACAGAAGAAATAAAATCCCAAGAGGAAGCCCTGGAGCTTTCCTAAGTCCCCTTCCAGCAAAGCAACACAACAGATCTCCAAACAAGCCAGAGTGACTTGAGGAAGCAGCCACAGGAACTCCACAGAAGAGGAAGAAACAAAGAGCCTGCAGGACATTTCCTCTTCTACGGCTTCTGAAAACAGAGCAGGTGGCCACGTTCAGGGGTTCCTAGACAGAGAAGGATTCCAGACACAAAAGGAACAATCCCAGAAGGAAAAGTAGCCCTGGACACACCAGGTCAGTGCTTTCACTTTTCGTATGAAACAGTTCCAGGAGATCCTGAGCTGATTACACAGCCAGAGGAAGCTCCAAACAAAGCCCCGCCAGGAGATTTATCCACCAGAGGCTGAGCAGAGTCGCCAACAATGGGATGACGCAGAGCAGCGATCTCAAAGCCTTCAAGAACTCAACACACAGGCAGCCAAAGAGCTGAGGGACTGCAGCTGGTACAAGGACACAGCCCAAATAAAAACCCTCTGCCCCAGCTCCAGGACAGTCTGAGTTCAGGGTCATACAGGCAAATGGCACCTGGGCCGGCTGGATTCCACTCAGGAGCTCTCTGTGAAGGTAAGGTTTGGACAATCATGTTTTCTACAGCTTTTCCCTCCTCTTCCGTCTCCTTTTCCTCCTCTTTCCCTTTTTTTTGAACAGATGCAAAGCAACACCAGAAATTTGTAGAAATGTTGTAGTTAAAGTACGTCCATCGCTACTGTGGCAGAATTCATTTCCAGGATGGACACTGCTATGGCTTGAAGCTGTTTTCTACCCCCTTAGCAAGGAGTTCAGTGTTTGTACTGACATGATTACTGGTCCAACCAAGGCAATAAAACATTAAAAACTCCTGCCAACTCAAGCAAACCACAGAAGTCATAAATCAGCTTGTTTTTAAGGTTAATCGTCAAGTTGGGAGGAAAAGCTTCAAGATTTCTAATCCCATTCAAAAAATACCAGTTGATGCAGTGAAAAAGATGATTTTACAGCAAAGAACAAAGTAGCACATGGAGACAATGTTACTCAACTCATTTGAATTTTAACACTTAAACTGGGACACGATTAACATACAGTGCAAACTAAACAAACTCAATATTTAAACAAAAAAAAACCTCAATCCATGGTTTTTCTCAGTTCTGGAGCCTCAGTGCAGAAGATGAAAATGCTGTAGACAAAGCACCTGGCACTGCAGAACAGTGGAATTTAACAGACATAATGCTAAAAGTGATCCTTTAGTCCAACTCCATATCACAATCACAGAACTATCTGAAGTGTCCTCTTTGGAGAGGCAACTTACCTTGTCAAAAGTTCTCTTGCCAAGGAAAGTCTACCAAACAGAAGGGGATGTGTTTCAGTGATCCACACACGTAGTTAGAAATACTCACAGCTCACTCCTGCCCTGGGTTTTTCCCAGTTCCCACGTGTGTGACACACTGCAGCCCCCTCTCCTATCAAACCCTCGCTGCCCTGTGAGAGCTCACATCAGTCAGTTCACCTCCTGCCCTCCTGATCAAGCCTAACAACTTCGGCTCTCCATGTCTTTGGCTTCAGTTTCAACCCAAGCTCCTTCCCAGTCTATGTTCACTGACAAAAGGGAGATTCTGCTTTTCCCACCTCTCCCAAACATGTTTTATCGCCTCATCCTTTGCATTGGGTCTGGAAATTGTGCTACAAGATGCATGAGATCACTGATGGATAGAAAACTCAGCCTTAACAACAGCGTAGCTCAAACTTGAAGTTAGTGGAGGATGGGAGTTTAGCTAGCTTTCATTATGTAACCTTTATAAACTAAAACACACCCCAACCCAACAAAACCACACAAACCATAGCTAGAGCTCTGTATTATCAGCATTTCAAGCTCAGCTATTTAACCAAACTAGGTCCTATGAGTGAAGAATTATCCCAAAAGAGATGAGGGGAAAATTTCTGAGTTCTGCTGAACTCAGAAATTCCCACTCTCTGAAAATGCCCTGCTCTGTGACACCAGAGCAGTGAAGCACTTCCTTTACAGCTCTCCCCAAACGGCCACATGAAAAGAATACCCACCACTGCTGCCTCAGATGAATGACCCAAACCACCAAATGCAAGTCACTGTGTTACTTTCTTTCTCACTGTCTCTCTCCTCCCCTCCAAGGATATTTCCCTTCCCAGGATGGTATTGCCTTCAGCACTAGTACCTCCCCACAGCTGAAGTAAAGATTAAATGAACGTCACTAATCACTCCGTAACACACGTTTTCATAGCACTGTTCCTCTGTTGGAAGTTACTTTTGCCCACTGTCCCATTTTAAGCCCACCACTACAGAAGGCCATCCGCCACAAGTCATCCACGTGCAGAACTAGTAAGTGTCATTCAGTACAGGAAAATACCTTAAAATGGCCCTGCAACACCTGCTTGGCTGCTCTGGATGGGAGCTTGGAATGTGGTCTGACACTGCCCACTGCACCTTGGGCCAGCACTCTCTGCAGGATCCCCAAACCCTGGTGATTTGACACAGCTACGACCCATTGGATTATAGTAAACTAAAGTCTCCCCTACACAAAGCAGAGCCGCTGACTCTTAGCTCCAAATAAGCTAAGATGATGCAGGGGCCTCCACCTGCTTTAGTCATGCCTAAGTCTCATTTTCCAAATGGGGTTAGTAAGTGCTCACTAGGACAGAAACCCCGTAATATCTATATCCAAATAAACTCCCTCACTCGAGTTTCTGGACATTTCAGACAATGTATGTTTGAAGTATGTTTTAACAAATAATTTTCCCAGCTAGCCTTCCTGCTACTTGACAATTCCCAAAGAAAAAAATCTCAACACATGTAAATTATCAGCCCAGCACCTGCAATACAACGTACATACTAAAATCAGCTTAATATCTGGTAGAGAAATTAACCGGTAAACAGAATTCTCTCCTGTGCATATTACTAGAATTGCCTGAAAGTTCCATATTGCAAAAGGAAAATTACCTTCTTATGGACAGTAAGTAAATTCAGCTTCTTTTAGTGCTGATTCCAATCAATTCGGACTGGCAGCTTGGAACCAAAAAAATCAAACTGCAAATATAAAGAATCGCAAACTCAAGCAGTGCTGCTGATTTTGTGGCACACATCCCTCAGGCTCATCCTCTGAGCTCAGCCCTCACAACATCCCACACACTCCCAAAGGGCACAACTACTATTGCTCCCTCAGCTGCTACATTGTGCCCTCCCTGCAGCCCCTCTGCATTTGTCTCACAGATTAATAAAGGGAAGGCAGACTCCCTTTATTAAGATCTTGGAGATAACCTGCAGCGTCAGCTGTGCTCAGCTGGAAGTCTGTCACCAAGTCCCACCTCAGGACTTGTGTGACCAATACTCCCTGATTTCCCCCAGCTCCACCAGCCAGTCTGACAGAAGCTGCTTCCCCTCCCTCATCCTACTCACAGCCTGAAATCATTACAGCAACAGTACCACAATTCTGAGGGTGGTATGGAGAGGGATGTGGGAAAAAAGTGGCTTCACATCCATCTGAAAGGCAGCACTGAACAGAGTCAGTCCTCATCAGGCTTCTCTCCCAGGCTCAGAGCACTAACTGCGAGGCTTGAAATATTCAACAGCCCTGCCAGGCTGGAGATTGCTGGCCCAATGTCACAGGTATTCCTGAAGCTTAGCCCACCTCTAAATATCAGTCCAGGAGGTACACTACATAGCAATTTTTCTTGCAGAAGAAGCTATTATGCATTTACACCTTTACCTGCATTACAAAGAAAGCACAGATGTGAGAGAGTACCTGGTTCTGTTACAGGAACACAACTGATTTCTGTGCAGCTTCCCTTCTTCCCTCTGCACTATCCTTCCGTCTGACTACAAACTCCATTCCATGGAAAACCCCTCTTTACAGAGCAGTGCTTAATTCCCCAATGATGTCTGAGCCTCTCCTCACCCCTGGAAAGCTTTCCTTCCCAGCTCACCTCTTGGAAGGGAGAAACCACGAGTCATACTCCCAGCACCACCTGAACCTGCTCGGATTTCTGTTGCATTCTCAGCCCACAGAAACCCTTCCCAGCTCCAGCCTCGAGGAGCCCCTCCTGCAGTTCACAGAGCACCATCACTACACTCAGGAGCCTCCCCACACAAATGACTCTGCACAAAAACAACACTTCCAAAAATTCCATCACTTGTTCTTAGCCAATTACAGCTCCAAGTTCCATGCAGAACATGCATTTACTGCAGTGCAGTGTCTGGGGGACAACAGAACTGACCCAAAATGTACAGGGCCAAAGTGTAGCACCAACAACCCCCTAAGGGCTGCTCTGTTTCCACAGGGCCAAGGGAACAAGCAAAAAAAAAACCCAGCTCCTGCAGAAAATTTGGGTTCAGAAGGGCCCACAGACTGAGTGTCACTGCAGCACTTTGGGATGTACTGGACAGAAACAAGTGCTGTTCATGACTTAGTGCTAAAGGTTTGCTTAACAGACATGAACAAGAAGCAGCAGGAGCCTCTTCACAGCTGTCTGAAGCGGGTACCTGTTGCTCCATTAGAACCGAGATGGGAATTTCTTCTCTTCCCACTCCATGAAGTTGCCTCTTATATTTCACCCAGTTTTTGTGCAGACAAGTGAACTCTGCAGTGCTGCTCCCTCCACCTGCCACAGCTGAGAAACACAGGACACTGCCACACAGCCACCCCAATCCTGCCTGCCACAGTCACCTCCAACCCCAGAACACAAAAGTAATACAAGCTGGATGGAGAACAGACAGCGTCTGAACTGGGTTATCAGTACCAAGTGCCATTCCTACAGGATGTTTCTTTCATTGTCCTGAGCAATAAAACCCCACACAAGTTTGGAAAAACCTTGTCTAACTCCTGCTGGCCATAAAGGACAGGGAGAGCAACAGCATAAGGAATTCTCAGTGTACCACAAAGATGATGATTTACAAGTTGTATAAGATGACACCTTGTGACTGCTGAGGAACAGACTGATGAGAAACAGTTGGGACCTTGAGCACCCAGGTTAGTCAAAAAGAATTCTCCTTTCAAACCCAGCCTTGAGACAGGATCCCCCAGCTCTCTACAAAGTGACAGATCACCACTTTGAAGGCACCAGGCTGAAGGTAAGGATGACAAAGTGTCTCTCAAAGAAGCCCCCAACCAGCAAATAAATTAGAGGACAAAACTAGGTATCAGCCTTG
Source organism: Oxyruncus cristatus (assembly GCA_013399855.1). Lineage (NCBI taxonomy): Eukaryota > Metazoa > Chordata > Aves > Passeriformes > Cotingidae > Oxyruncus > Oxyruncus cristatus. The sequence goes on from VXAY01007024.1 coordinate 181,737, forward strand.
CATCTGAACAACATGGTCCTGAGCTTAAGATCAGGTGAAGAGCAAATGGCAGCCTAAGGATCACAACCCAGAACTGTTTCTAAAACAATTAAATAAATACTGCCCCACTGCAAAGCACAGGATGATGTTGCAGGAACCACCCTGGGGCAAATGAAGCTCTCCTAACACGAATTTCCAGAGCCAGTTCAGCTCTGTTCCTCTGCCAATAAGAGCAAACACTTGAGGGAAGCCCAGAGAGACCCCAGTGTCGAATGCCCTGCAGTCGCTGCCCACCCCAAGAGTCCTGAGAGCTGCACCCCTGACACAGTGCTGACCTTGCACAGTGCACTCAGAGCTCCCTGCAGGGAATCAGAGCTGCACAACAAGATGAAAGGGTTAGAGGAGCACCTCAGGAGCCACGAAGCAAACCCTACAGACCTCTCCAGCATGGCCACAATGTAGGGTTCACGTTTACAGAAGGAAACTACTGTATTAATCTTGCTCATCTACAAAGACAGGAAAGAGAAGGCAGGTACACACACTGCCACACAGGTGTGGGTATGGAGATGGGCCCTGAACACTTTGGTTTCCTGCCAGCTGCTGTAAAAGACGGGGGTCATCCCTGCAGGAATCTCAGCCTTTCAAACCCTGGGCCCAAATTCAGGATCTACTGGCAAGTACTCCAATTTCTCCCCTTCCTACTCACTATCAACACCCAGATGAACATGGCACAAATGATGTGAACAGAAGTTCTGCAGGAAACTTGGCATTTTTAAATGAGATCACCAGAACCACAGGCAGCAGTACCACACAACAGGGTTCTGTTTTCCCATTAGGAGAAAAAGGAAAAATCTCCCAGCCAGGTGAGGCTTCACTGTCTGGACAAAGGAGAATCTGAACACCACCCCTCTGAAATTTCATGGGAAAGAGAGGAAAAGAAGAGATTCTGATCATTTAAATACCTTCAGAATATGTAATTAAAGCTTTCTCAAGTTACAAGATGAAAACTGGATCTGCATGATTTTCAAGTTCAAGAAGCATTTAGTTGCATCTTACCTTTATCAAAGCTCATTCAGAAGTTGGGTTTCATTAAAATTACAAGGATGCAATTAAAAAGAGGCCCCAAGCCCAAGTTATTCATTCAAGCATATTAAAAACAGGACTATCGTAACTGAAGACAATCAGCAGAAACAAAGCCTCTTACAACAGCCTATTTTCTGATCCTTGATATTCATACAGTTCCATCAATCAAAATAAAAATCTAGGTCATCAGTATTTCCAGCCAGGATGCAGGAAAAGAAACCAGCACATCTTAGGAAACAAAGATTTTCTGCAAAGGATGCAGCAGAGCTGGTAAAGCTTCTGAGAGGCACTTTGGAAGAACTGAAATCCTGCTCTTCTCCACCCCAATCATCAGTTCATCCCAACTTCAATACCTCTGCAGACACCCTGAAGGAAGCAGGGAAAAGCAGTGTTTTTCTGCCCAAAGAGAACCCGGGACCGATAGAAATGTTTAATACATACACTACTCTAAATTCTGGTTTTTATATTGATTTCCCTAAATTAGACTGTTTCACACCCATCCACCGATACCCTGAAAACACCGTATCTGCCACACAGGACTGGCTCAGAGTCAGCAAAGACACACTCCCACAATGAAGATTCCAACCAGAGCATCACAAATACAGCTTTACCATTCAAATCTGCCCAGTGAAAGATATTACGAAATAAATTGGTATTTTCTTGTCTTTAAATACAAGAAAAAGCATCTCAGCATAGAATCCACTGACACCCACGAACAAGATCAAGAATTTCAGATGTTAACTGAGACAAAGATGCTGCCTAGAACGTCCTGTTTCTGGGAAATCAGTTAAACTTCAAAAGATATGAATAACACATCAAAAGATAGGGAAGGGATTACCAAGGGTTGTGGGTTCCAGTCCTTTGAAAAGAAAGAAGAGCAGGGAGGGAGCGCCAGCCAGGGCTCAGAGCATCTGCCAAGGAGAAAAGAGGGGCTCAGTCACCCCACTGGGACACTGGATGAGACACATCCTCGCCCCAGGACCACCCCACCAGCCCCTGCGGGAGTGGACTAGGAGGGCCAGGGGGTGGGAGCAACACCAGACTCTCCTGCAGCAGAGTTAAGAACCTGTACAGAGTTTTGGGAGGGTATCACAGGTTTTATACAGCTAAGGGGGTACTTTAACCAAGGACGTTCCTAGGACATTTTCACGTCTGCTGTGTTTTTCACCTATTTTAAGGGGGGACATTAATTCTAATATGTCGCCCTGGGGCACCTTTTGGAATAACTGTTTTCATCTGCTACTGGAAAATGCCTCAGGTTGTGCTAAGCAACACAACCAATATCCTTGGCTTTCTGATCCACTCGGTCCTTTGATGTTCCCTGGCGTTTTCCTAGACAGTCACAGCCAGCAAGTTACCAGTAAGCCCAAAAGGTCCTGTTTCACCACCAAAAGTCAGTCCTGGGCAGGGACTCGTTTGCCACTTGGCTGTGTGGCCCTGATGGAAAGCTCATAGCCCAGGGACAGCAAGGAAACAACCAGACTTTTGCAGCAGCACAAGTCCTCCCCTCACTCTCTCAGTCACTGCCCCTGACCACTGGCATGCAACAGAAGTACTGAAACATAATTTGCATCCAAATTAATTTCTCTGGAAGCATTTCCTTTTAGTTTGCAGTTCCCATGGTGAGACAGAAGCCAAGCATTAAAAAAATAAAAGCCAACACTGAGGCAGGGCAGCAGGGGAAGAGTAAGAAGCAAATATACTGACTCAGCAGTGAAGGAAGAGAAAAGAATCTCAACAGACCTGGAAGAGGAGCAAAAGGTGGTCAAAAGGAAGAAGTGTATCCAAAGAAGTTTGTCAACGCTCACAGAATGTTAAACCTCATTTTTGGCAACTGGGAAGCTGCATTATGACCCATGTGCATTACAGAGTCTGTATCAATACTATCCCTATAGCAATACGACCATGTTGGCATTAAGATCTGCCAACCAGATTTCTCAAAAAAAAACACAGGAAGAGCTTCTTGCCCCTGCCCTACAGCTCCGGGGGGATCAAGGACTCCTGGCCTACGCACAACCAAGAGCCCAGGGGTGTTCCAATGACTTACATGACACCTTGCAGGACTTTCTGGGGGTCGAGGTCAAACAATCTGTCCACATAGTGGCGGCTGCTGGCTGTGACCTCCTGCAGAGAGAAAACAAACAGCAATGGCAACAGTTTATATCAACTCAGAGAATGGCAGGAGAACAGGAAAGGCTTGTGCAGCAGCAGCTCTACAAAACCTCTCAGACAAGAGGCAGCAAACCTAGAGAATGACATTTAAATGTGACACGTGTTACTGCTGGGCAACATCCATCCAGGGATTAACCCTGTGTTCAAGTGTGATTTAGGGAAGATGAGGTGCTTAATGTAGATAACAACACGGTGTCAGAGCAAGGTAACAGAGAGCTATTTATGAGCTGCAGTTATCAGCACTGCCTCGAATTGCAGTTTTATTATGTTTAATTACTATACAGAATAAACATGAATTCCTGAAAGAAAAAGTTTCTAGCAGCAGTTCATGTTGCTCAAGACACATACCCACAACTCCTCCAAAATAAGGAAGACTTTTTTCTGTAACATACCTACACAGCTCAGAGCCTGTCCCACACAACCTCAGTGGGGACAGCGGCACAATATTCCCCACAGCATTCCCACAGCGCTTCAGAAGACAAAGCAAACTCTTCCCAGCAACAGGACCATGCTTGTAAGCTACATATTTATGCACCAATGATTTGCTATTCCTTTTGAGAAGATCCAAGGTTGGAGATGGAAAGCGTTCCAAAAAACAAGGGTGGGAAAGGGGAAGGGAATTTTCCCTGCAGGTTCTCACAAACACGTGCCAGGCTGTGCTTCCATTATCTCACCTCTTCTTCTTCTTCTTCTTGCCAGAGCCCTTTTTATTGAGCCTTTCTCAGTTTTTCCTCAGGAGTTTTCCTTGAGAGAAGCTATAAGGGAATTGAAAACTCTTCCTTGCTTTTTCAAGTGTCTGCTCAGGGACTGCTCTGCTCCTGCTTCCCCACCCAGATGTCAGAGGCAGCAGCAGCTCCTTGCCTCTGGTCTCACCTAGCAGAGGAGAGTCATCTAGAGACAGCAGGGCTCCTTTGTCTCCAGGAATACCATTAAATTGTGCCACATAAACCCTAAAGATAAGCTTCCACCGTGTAACGAGAGACAATATTTTTCACAACCGCTTTTAGCTGTCTGACCCGTGTATTTGTATGCAGAAGTTTTCAGGACTTCAGAGACGCCGCAGATGTTTCTAAAATACCCTGACTCCCACACCACCAACTACAAGATCTGCAGCATGCAGAAGGACGTTCGCGTCCAGGAGAATTTCGGGGGAAAAAAAAAGCAAAAGCCCCGACCCTCAGCGCGGGCAGCAGCACCCGGCTGTCCCTTCCACACCGATCCTGCCGCACAGCCCGGGACCGCTCGGGCTGTGCCGGGAGCTGCCAGAGCCCCCCGCGGCCCCGGGGGAGAGCCGCGCCCGGCCGGGCAGGGCGGGAGGGTACAGGCAGCCCCTGCGCCGCTCCGCACCCCGGGCACGGCGGCCCGTGGGCC
>VXAY01007024.1:186872-273030 GCA_013399855.1 Oxyruncus cristatus
AGCCGAACCCGAGCCCAAAGGAGCCGAACAAAGCCGAACGCGAGCCCAAAGGAGCCGAAAGGAGCCGAACAAAGCCGAACCCGAGCCCAAAGGAGCCGAAAGGAGCCCAGTGGAGCCTGAGCTCGAGTCGAGCCGAGCCCGAGTAGAGTCCGAGCCCAACCCGCCCGTTCCCACCCTCTGCCGCACATAAATGGTTTGGGTTCCCTTTTTTTTGTCATTGCTTTTGTCGCCCTCTTTGATTTGTTTGGGTTTGAGTTTGCTTTTCACAGAAACATCCCCCGGACGCCACGGCTTCGCTCAGAGTGGCTGTACAGCTCTATAGGACGGGCTGGGTTTATATCAACCCCTGTATTTCCCCACCTGAGGTGTGCGGATATCGATTATACCAACCCCAGCGTCGGAACTAAATGGAGGGCAGGACAGCAAAACCACCACAGCTCAGGTTCACGTGTCTCACCTTTTGCTCTTCCCAGGTAAACAGAGTTTCTCCAGCTGTTAGAGACTGCAGGGGACAACAGGAGCACAATAAACACACTTCAGGGTGCAGCCACAAGGTCACTTTAATAGCTTTAATTTAAAAAAATACCTGTGAAAAAAGGCTAATTCTCTTTTTGTTTTCCTCTGAGTAGATCAGTGTCATGCTCTGAAAATATCTGTGTGCTGACCTGGAATGGAACGGGTGAACATTTTTCTCAAGCACTAATAACACCACACACAGTTTTAAACTAAGTGCAAAACTCATACACTGAAAAATCTGCAATACATGGGTCTGACAGAGAAACACTTACCAGAGATTTCTCACCAAAATTTCAATTGTCAAAACTTTTCAAAGAGACTCTAAAGCTTCTTTCTAAAGAGGACTAGAGGATCTGGGTCTTAAAAGCCCATTTAAAGTTGTCAGCCTTCCCTGGAGTTTTACGTACTTTTTGAAGTATTTGGCCTTTACTGGAACAGCTCAGAGCTTCAGTGGAAATCTTCATACAGCAAAAGAATCTTGCCAGCAGGGAAAATCCATAATGGATGAGAGCAAGGTAGGGGAGGACACTGCAAACTGCAAAGAGGGTGTGGACAACTGGTAGCTCTAGAGATCAGACATGATTCATACAAAAAATGTATGGTAACTGTATTTACCAGCTGCACTCTGCTCAATGGATGCTGAAATACTTCATTAAAAAATCCTGAAAAGGTTCAAAAATCAGTATTGTACACTGTACAAGTCTCTGCTTTCTGAGGAGCCTAAATATATTTATCAAAAGGGGGGATGTGGGACAAGACACAACAGAACAGCTTTAAAAGCATAAGAAATCAGAGTGAAAAGTCTATTCCATGTAAGACACACATTCCACTCAGTGCAGAGAATCTGAGAGCTTCGCACCACACTCGGGGTCCTTGGGAGGCTTTCGAGTCCAGAACACAATTTATCCTTGAAATACTTTATTCCATTGTAGTGCTCAGATCACGAGGTATGATTCAGATTTCAGCACTGCAGACCCAGGACCCTTAAGGACACTCAACTACCTTCAGTACCTTATCTGACAATTCAGAGCTACTTTACACACCCTGAGGGCCACCCCAAACACTTGCAGGTTCTCCTCACCCCTCAGCGCAGCTCTTTGGGGCTGTTCTGACAGAGGAGCCGGTAACTGAACTGAGGGAGCGTTAATTTTGCCCTTTTTTAGCCCTTGAATACTTATACACGTTTAGTTTTCATAGGGAACTGCTGACAGGAAAGGAACCAAGGTGGATCTTGAGCTCAAAGTGTTTCCCTGCTACAGAACTCACACTCACCAATCCATTTCACTCACTGCTCCCTGTCAGGACACTTTCTCCTCCACTGTGCCTTGGAGGGGGGAAAGCACAGGAGCCATGTCTGCTGCCAAGGGCAGCACAGTTGTGGGGAAATCTGGACTCCAAAAGCTCAGCCCAGAACACCAGCAGACACTGGCAGAAATAAGTCTAATGACATCTGCTTGAAAACACTGTCACTGCCATGAACTCGGGAAGTTTTGTTATCCTCACAGCCTTTCAGGCCGAAGGAGTGCAATTTGTTTGCTAATAATTTAGGGCAAAAAAGCAAAAAAAAAAAAAATCTTCCAAGAGGGTCTCTATTCTCAGCTGAAGGTTATGAAGGTTCTTTGGAAGATTCCAAATCCAGTTGTAAGAGTTCAGCAAGTTACAGCTACTGAAAAGAAGTGACAAGTGAAAAGGGAGGCTGATGATCACGATGGGTGTTACTGCCTCAGGCAACTTAAAAACATCCACCATCTTGTATGAACAGAACAGCCTTAATTAGTAAGCAGTGGTGATGCCCACATTTAGGAAGCTGTTCTTCCTAACTACTTGTGTTTTAACACATTGTTCTCAAGTCTTAAGAAAAAGAACACACATGAGGTTCTAAGACAGAGATGCCCTTTGCCATGGTCCCCATAAAACTGTCATCCTCCAAATCAAGAGACTTGGTTCCCTACCAAAACTCCAATTAAAAGCAATCCTGGACAATACACAGTTTTGTTTGTGACCATGAAGTTTTCCTATGGCATGACTACAACCAGAAAATAAAAAAAATCTTCATTCTTCCATTGCTGTTTTGTGATCCTGGGAATTCTATTTCCAAATGTAATTCAGAGAGATATTTTGTGTGCTACTTTGTATTAAAAGTTCAGTATAAAACAAGACAAAAGCAGTAAAATCAAATCATTCAGTCTTCTGTGAGGCAGACATCCTCTCACTTGGGCTTGGGCTACAGTCTAAGTTCTTGTTAGACAAGCACAGTGACTCCTTGTAGAGCTGTACAGCTGAAGATATGGAGAACACACCAATAACCAGGGACTGAAGCAAAACTGAGTGATAGGTAGGCTTTAAATCCTTTGTCAAAGTACTTTGTTGGAAAAGTCTGCTTCCGACTTCCATGTTTTACCCGGATAAGTCATCTTCTCTGTGAGAGCCCCTTGAGCTTAAGTAAGTAAACAAATAAGATCACGTAACATTAAAAGCACAAGTAGTCCACCAGTTCTCACCACCTTCCCACAGAAAGGCTGGCAGAGAACTTAGTTATCCATCACAGGAAGTGTTAATCTGTTTTATCTTCCTCCTCTGCAGCATAGATGGCTTGATTCCTCCTCTTAATCTTTTTAATGCCACTGTTCCCGTTCTCATCACCCCCGATGCGCTTCAACCGTCTCTCAGTGGAGCTCTTCTCCTCCCCCTGCTTGCTCCCACCAGACTTCTCCAGATCCTCGTTGTTGGAGTCCATGGCATCATCGGAGGACACCGCCATGGAATCTGGCATGATCCGGATGTCGGAGAAGCTCGTGGAGAACTCGGGGGGGTGATCAGGGGAAGGATCTACAGAGCACGTACTCAAGTCTTCATCGCCACCTTCTTCATCCAGCATTATCTCATCTGGATTGATGGAGGAGAGGCCAGAGTTATCTGTGTTATATTCACTGGGCTCCTCTGCTGACCCAGTGCTGTCCATCCCCTCCTCTTCCTCCTCCTGCTCACATTCACCCCGTCCTGAGCCCTCTTCCTTCGCCTGCTGGATCCTGTCGTTGATGTCAGTGAGGCCAAACTGGGCGCAGAACTCGGTGGTCTGAGGATTGATGGTATGAACTGGCTGCATGTTTTTTTGGGGCTTGCTGGGATCATAACAAGCAGCTGTCAAGGTGAAGTTACAGGGGATTGTGAGGTTGTGATTCAGCTCTTCTAACACCTCTTCGATGGCTTCATCTGTCACACTGTAATCCCACCTAAAAAAGTGCAGGGAGTTTAAACAAGTGCAGCTGGTCCAAAGGCACTGCCTGTTCCCACTGCAAAGGAGGGGTTATGAATCCATCCCTCAACAGACACCTCATTTCTCAGGCGATCTTTCCAGGAAGTTTTCCGTTTCCTTTGGTCAGTACTGAGATTCCCCCCTCCCCACCACAGATTTGTGTGTTATATCAGCCCACCTCCACAACCCAGCCTGATTTTCAGCCTCACAATCTGACTGGCAGGATGATCAGCCACGGGGTATTTTCTGTCCCTCTAGTGCTGGTACCTGAGTTTGCAAAACAAAACTAACGGCCCAGGAAGAGCAGGAAGGAAGCTGCTTGCTCCAGAGGACAGCTCTTAGCATGCCCTTTGCTTCCCAAGGCATTTAGCTAGTCCTGCAGGCACGACAGGCCGCAGAACACAAACACAGCTCTGACATAACTTTACTTCCAGTCCAGCAAAAAAAAAAAAAAAAAAAAAAAAAAACCCCAACTAGTTCTGCTTATGATCAGTGTAAGGCCTTANTCCTCTCTACTTTGCAGGCAACGTACTTGGCATGGAGGCCGTTCTTTTCCGGCATGTTCCAGGAGTTCTGAGTCACGTTAACCAGGCTGTCGGTGGCCTTGAGCACCGCGATCCACTCAGCATCGTACTCTAGGGAGTCACCTGCGTTAGGATCATGCTCCACCTCTATTATCTGCTCCCAAGACAATAGCAACAAGAGAAATTACAGAGTTATTTGTCTTGACATCAGAAACTCATTAAAGTTTGGTTACTTTCACTGTGCAGTTTCAGCACAGTTAAAAGTACACTGAGCTAGGGGTCTCAACCAGACAAGTCTTCTCAAGCCCCACCTACAGTTTTAGACCAGAAGGGGCTAAAAAAGGACAATCAACAACGGTAAAAAGGGCATTTCTGAATTTTACCTTACAGCAAATAAAAAGCAGAACACCCTCCCTCCCTACTGTCAGCAACTAGGCAGTTATGCAACTTAGAAATTGAATTTGCCTACTCTCAGATTCACATACACATCAAGAAGTGATGGCAACAGTTACTCTGCTGCATGAACACAGAGCAGTTAAAAGGAATTGGTTTTAATCTCTTTCAGCCGCTGATGGATTGAAATTCAAATCAGTTTGTCTTCAGTGACATTAAACCAAATCAAAGTGTTTGGTTTAGTCAAAGCACTAGTCAGTCTCTGATTTTAAATGATCCATAAAGTAATTCCACCTTTTTAGGCAGTTTTAGAACAAAAGAACAAAAGAAAAAAGGATGCATTTTAAACCAGAGTTACATCACCATGCTGTTGGAGGTAGTACTAACCCAGATCAGCTTTGCTATAGGATTTTAAGTCTGGACTAGCACCCCAGTGTTCTTTTGCATAGCCAAAGCCCATCCTCATGTTCTCTCCTGTCTTCTGAGGTAGCTCCTAGGGCAAATGGATCCCAACTGTGTCCAAATTGTGTCCAGTTGTGCCCAAAGCACAGATAACAAACCACCTTCCCTTTCAGCTGATCAACAAAAGCTACTTTCGGAGTCCTAAAACACTTGACTGCATTTGAAGAAGAGCTCTCAGGGGCTCCCTCTCAAGGGAGGAGTTTTCAGCAAGGAGTTTTCAGCAAGGAGTTTTAGACTCATCCATATAAGCCAAGTTATATTTCCAAGGTGAAAGGAGATGGCAGGGATAAGCAAACACTGTACCTGCATGGCAAGACCCGAGGTCTGCTTATTTCAGGGCAAAATTATGCAAAGACCATTCCACACATTCCCCATTCCTACTTTTTTAATATTTATCAGCACTATTCTCCAGCTGATATCTAGGCACAGCAGTAACAGTCCAGACAAGTGAAATACTGACTATGAAAACCCAGTGCACATGTCCATCACCTGCAGGAAGTCTCTGTGTGGCAGGCATTTATCCAGAGCCAGAAACTTGGTTGCTTTTGGCAGCTCTTCTTTGGAACTTGTCTAGGACACAAATGGTGTTCACACAGTCATTAGCAGTTCTGTGAAATCTGACCATTCTAAACAAGTTGTATAGACGGGTTTACAGGCATAACTTCTGCAGGAAAATACTTTCTGAAATAGAAACATAGCTTGGGTTTATAAGAAAGAGTTGAAGGGACAAAGAGGAGGACAGATTTCCCTGGGAGTCACCCAGGAAGCTGGAGCAGGTGAGAGCAGGATGAAGCAAGAGCCACATTTAGTCCCCAAGGCTGAGGACAGCCAGCCTTGGAGAAAAAAGGAAAACTGTAATCACATTAAAACACACTTGTTGAGCCTGTAAGATCTGGAGTTACATTTTTACACCCAAAACACTTGCAAACAGGAAAAGGAGGTCCCACCACTTTCAGGAATAACTGTTTCAGCTACAGAGACTGGTTTTTGGCTTAACCCAGGCCACCAGGCGACCCCACCTGCCAAACCTTACTACAGGCACCCTCCCTGGCAGGTAACCACCCTCTTCAGTGGCTCCTCTATCACCTTATTTTGAAGTTGTCTCCTTCCCCAACAGAGCTGGAAAGAGAGTGATTTCCTGTAAGTTAAATTAACACATTTCAAAAGCAGTAACATGAACTATTTCATGCTGTCCTCGAAGAAGATTAAGGGAGTTACACCCCTAATTTATAACATCTCTTTAACTTACATAAACTAGTAGTCTAAACACCACTTAATTTCTTTGTGGCTTAAGCTGAGTTTTAACAGCAAAAACCATTAAGAAGTTGCTTTTCTGGACATGATTACTTGCACTGGAATTCTAACCTGTCTCTGGGACACATACATTCATCACTGTCTTTCCCCCTTTACCTCATGTTGCATGAAGGCTGCGAATTTAACATGCAGATGTGCTGAGAACCAGTAGGTGGGTTTCAGGTGCTGCAGGAGCTCTGAGGCAGCAGGGTTGCCCAGCGTGTTGCTCTCCACTTCTTGGCGGAAGAAAGATTTCATTTTGAGGAGCTGTTTCTTGTTCCCATAGTGGTAAATGCTCCTGGGCCAGTCATGGGACATGAATATATCCATAGGACGCTTCAGCTGCCAGCCAAATGCACAGTGTATAAACACCACGTGTGATAAAGGAGTAGGGAATCCCACAGCACAAGGTGAACTCATGTCACACGTTCCCCCTCAGACCAACAGCCTCCCTTCCAAAGCCAGGGAACACACTGCCCAGCCCCATCCTGCGGGTGGCCTCTGGAGCTGCCAAGGGACTCTAATGTCCATGGTTTGTTCTACACTTCCTTGGGACAGTCAGCTGTGTTTTGTACTGCCTTAGAAAAGGGATCACATCATCACCATAAGAGTCAGACACTCAAGAGAGAATTACAGCTGTAGAGGAAGTTCTCTGCCCACAATCTAAGGCATCTCCTTCCTCATGAAATTGTTAAAAGCTTTGTTTAAAAGGGATAATGGCTGAGTACAATATTCCTTCTCAAAGGAAACACCCCTCAGATCTAATCAATGTCTTAAAGCATGTCTTGGTTTAATATTTCCCTCAGTTGTATCAGAACTCCCTTCTAGATGAAACCTGAGTCCAAGTAAGAAGAAACTTGGAGTGAAACGCATCAAACTCTTTGCAATGAAGCAAACCCTCGCTCTGTGTTCAGCATCCCTGTACCTACTGAGCACTTCAGTGTGCAACTGCAACCTGGACAATCCTTCACAAGATGCTTATAAAGATATGTATTTACACCACAACCTCAGCCAAATGGAGTGGCCCTATGACACAGCAGGGAGTAGGCAAGAACTCAAAAATAAAGTGAAACTGTCCTTTGAATTTCTCACCCTGGAGTCAAAAATACTTAAACCATGGGGATTTGGGATCAGCTTGTTTAGCTGGTTCAATTTTAAACAGTTACCTTTGTACCAACCCCCTCAGACATTAGATAAGGTAGCGCTGGAACAGAGGGGTATCACTGGAGTACCTTCCACTCGGAGCTTTATCCAATTAAAAACAAAAAGCCACAAAAACCACGCTCCTGTCTGTGCCCGATTCACACCAAATTTGCACTGCTACACAAAGCATTGGGGGAGATACTCAGCGGGAACAACAGTGGAACCATCCAACATAAAATGGTCTGCCCAAAGTAGCTGAGAGTTGTTGGCAAGATTTGCTATCCAACAGCACACCTGGTCAGAGTAGCTGTAACTTCTCACTTCCAAATGAACGAGAACTATTTACCACAGTTCAAAAAAACCAGGAATTTCACTAACCTGTTTGAGTTTGAAGACTTCAATATTCCTCACATGGTAAGCACTTCTGATTGTTTGCTGGTTGTATGGTGGGCACTCAAAGTGGCCTGAAACATTGAAAACAAGAGTAGTTGCCTGCAACAGTAGTTCCCTCCTACACTGCTGTCAAGGCAGCGTTTTGGGGTCACACGGACACCTAGAGCACTCCAAATACAAGGCTGGCAGTAATCAAAGCAGACACTGTATTTCCTTCACACAGATCTTACACCAACAGGCTGCCAATCTTTTATGTGTGAGGCAAATATGTTGTAAAAATGTGCCTAAAACAATGGGCACTTCTTCCACTGTGTGTCTTATTTTCACAAATACAGAAAATACAGTAATTCAGTTGTGGAAACAAAACCCAGGAATTTGACTCCAATACTCAAAAGCCAGGACCTGTTGGAAACAAATAACTTTTGGCCAAAAGATTTATGAGGTTTTGCAGCTCTGAGATAGCAGCCCTCAGTACGTCCACAGTGACACTTCTGTATCATGAAATATCATGGCTACACATGCAAACATGCTGGCACAGGAAAAGAACACTGGGGAGATGAGAAAATGCTGAAGTTGGGCATAGACACAGTGAGAGCACAGAGCAAGCCTCTATGAGTGGTGAGAACAAAAATTAGGATGTAACAACTCAGAAAGAGACGTAAACTAAAAGATCACAAAGCACCACATGAGAACTGACTTTTGACTCAGGCCACTGAGGCTGTGATTTTCCATGTTTGCTCAAGAGCGCTGCCACCCACCACCAAACTACAGCTTAACAGGTTCAGCAGCAGCTCAGAGATCCCTGTCACAGCCCACAGGCACCACAGACTCCACGAGCACAAACACAACTCCTGACAAAGGGATGAGTTTCCAAGTTGCCTTGGGACAAGAAACCTGAAAGTCTAGCATAGCTCCTACATACTCTAAAGAATGCACAGAAAACATACTTTCTTAGTAGTCACAGTTATTGTCCAGAGAGTCTCGACTCACCTCCCACATGCAATATTCAGGCATACAAAGCGTATGATTAATAACAACAAATTTAATTAGCATCAACAGGTATCAGACAGAATCAGATGTTCTAGAAAACTAGTTCAGTACTCTGCAGCTTGAAAGCCACCTGCAAAGCTTCTCTGAAGCCCCAGGTTACTGAAGACAGTGCTGTACAGTAATCACAATCCCTCTTGCATGTGCTGAGATCAGAAAGAACACCAACACAGGATAGCATCTGTGACAAGATTTTTGCCACCCTTCCAAGGAAGAACTCTTGAATACACACACATATAACCAGGAGGAACTGAATGTACGGACATTAAAACTCAGAACAGGACAGCACATTTATATAGTGTCACAGTGGGAACAGAAGGAAAACTAAAGACTCTTGCCCTGCAGTCTAAAAGGATGCTGCCATGGAAGAACCAAGATTGTTCCAACAACACTCCAAAGGTGCCTTGCTTCCTGCTGTGGTCGCCGGGCAGCTACAGGCTCATCACGAACTCCAAAAAAATCTGGGTATTGAGCCAGCAGAGGTTTCCAGCCCAAGAGCTGGAGCGGGGATGAGGATAGCCAGACCCGCCCCCCACCACGGCATTCCCTCCCCGCTGTCCCGGTACCTTTCCGGTAGTCGTGAGATTTGAAGATGCCCGAGATGCCGCCGATCCTCACGCCACGGAACCGCACCACGCCCGCGTAACCTGCGGGACACGGGACGGCGGCCGCTCACACAGGGCGGGAGCGGGAGGGGACACGGCGGGGCCGGGCCTGGAGGGGACACGGCTAGAGGGGACACGGCGGCGCCGGGCCGGGGCCGGAGAAGGCCGGGGCCAGGCCGGGCAGGGCCGGGGCTGAGGGCAGGGCCCTTACCCAGGTAGTAGATGTTGGGGGCCACCCAGCCGCCGTAGGGCAGCTCCTGCAGGTGGTTAGAAGCCTCGTGGTTGCCGCCGATGAACACGGTGAGCACCGGGGCTTTCTTCTCTCCCGAGTAGTACCTGCGGAGACACGGCAGCTGCTGCACCGGCCGGCCCGCGGGGCCGGGGCCGGGCCGGGCCGGGCCGGGCGCTCACCGGTAGAAGGTCTGCATGTGGCGGTACTTGGCCGGCACGGCCATGCAGCGCAGGTCCGCCTCGTTGCGCACTGCCTGGAAGTCCCCGCAGCACAGCAGCAGGTCGGGGCGCACGTTGTGCCTCCGCTGCAGCAGCTCCAGCGTCTCGTACATCTTGTCCAGGGCGCCGTGGCAGCACCCGGCCACCGCCACCTTCATCGCCGCCGCCGCCGCTCCAGGCACGCGCCGCGCGGCCCTTCGGCGTCACCGCCGCGCCTGCGCCCCGGAGGGGGCACGGCCCGAGAACAGCGCCCCGGNACACGGGACGTGGGGACACGGGACATGGGGACACCGCCCGGGGGGACACGGGACGTGGGGACACGGGACCGGGGACACCGCCCAGCAACACAGCCCGGGGGGACACGGGACCGGGGACACAATGGAATGGGGGGAACCACCGCCCCCGGGGAGACACAGCGAAGGGTGGGGGCACAACGGAGCGGGGGAGACACCGCCCCCGGAGCCGTTGCCCCGGGGAGACCCAACCACGGCTCCCTGGGCCAGCGCCTTCATCACCGGGTGCCCCGGGCTCTAGGGGGCCCTGCCCGGTGGCCTCTGCTGGTCCCTTCCAGCCTTATCCATTCTGTGGCACTTTCTTCACAGAAAAAGGGTGGTCAGGCCTTGGCAGGGGCTGTCTAGGGAGGTGGTGGAGTCCCCATCCCTGGAGGTGTCCAAGGAACGGCTGGATGTGGCACTCGGTGTGCTCTGAGCTGGGGGACAAGGTGGGGATCAGGCACAGGGTGGACTTCGTGGTCTCAGAGGTCTTTTCCAGCCTCAGTGATTTCTGTGACTGGCAGGTGGTGTGACTGCTCCCCTTCATCCTGGGCACAGTGATGAGCCCCACAGTCCATAACCAGTTAAAAATGACCCATCTCACACACACTTGGGGTTGTACAGACCTCTGGTGCCTTTGGCAGTGGGCAGGAGCCCCTGCAGAGGTACAGGAGCTGCACAAGGGGAGCTGCCCATCTCCCCTGGCCCTACAGCACCCACCAGGTACTGCCCTGCAGGAAGCAGCAGGAGCTTCAGTTCATTGCATGGCTCAAAGGCCACAAGCAGAGTATCAGTGGAGCAGCAGCAGAGCAGCACAAGCAGTGGCTGTGCCAGCTCCCACTGGCATTTGTGCCAATAAAGGCCCAGCTGGTGTTTGCAAGGGATTCACCATCCCCACAGTGCTTGGCTCTGCCAGCTCAGCATCAGGCAGGCGTGGCTTTGGCAGAGCCAAGCACTGGCTTCTTGGAACTTTGCAGCACCCAAGGACAGGAACAGTCAGTGACTTCACCAGGGCAAGGGCGTAGGAGGCAGGGTGAGCAATCAGGCATCTCCCCTTTTCCTCACAGACTGACAGGCTCCCTCTTTGGAGAGCACTGATTTCTCCTTTTGCAGGGCAGTGGATTGGATCACAGGGTGGTATCTGTGTGTCACGTAATAAAACCGCTCCAGACTTTTTCCACTTCAAGATTCCGCTTCAAGACTGGTTTGGGGTTTTTTTTAAGTCTTTGAGGGATTGAACAAAATCGCAAGAACGTAGTTAAGCATTAACTTGCTACTTCCTCCCCTGTAATCATGGAACCAAGCAGACATTCCTGTTCCCCCACAGTAGCAAGTATTTATACAATGGCCTCTCTTTTGATACTAAGAAAATATGAGTGTTGTCTCCTACATTTCATGATTTCACAATGTTGGGTTACTCTGTGTTCTTTGGGGCTCATCCAAGCTCAGCTGAAGTGAAGGGGAAAGTTCCTCTGGCTTTCAAACCCCACAAGTCTCCAAGGGAAAAGCACACACCGGAGCGTTCTGGGTGCCCTTGGCTCTTTCATAACCTTGCCAAGACCCACCTGGGCATAGTGTGAGAACTCAGCCAGTCCAGTACATCTCCTGGGAAAGATTTCCAGCTCCCTAGGGAAGAACAGCAGTCTCTCACGTTTGCCATGTCTCAGACTTCCTGAAAGGAAGGGGTGAAAGACAGAAAAGGTCTGTGAGTCTCTGGAAGGTAACACCTTACCCAGGACACAGCAGCTCAAGCGGCTTCCTGAGACTCCTGCCTACCCAAATTCATCCCCAGTCAGGCATGGTAAGCTGACAACTGTGATTCCTGAGTTCGTTAGCTCAGGCTAATTTCTCATACTCCATATGTTCCTTATCCCAAGTGAACTGGTGCACAATAAAGCCTATAGGCATCTTTTATACTGTAGCATTTTGGTATTTGTACACTACTCATGTTGCATCTCAACATCCTAATTTAACTTGGAGCGTTCAACGAGCAAAACTGCTCTGCCCTTTCCAGAGCACAAAGGGAATCAGCCATGCTACTGTTTACAGGGTAGGTCGCAGCAAGTTAATGCTTAACTTTGTTGTTGTGATTTTGTTCAGCCCTTCAGGACTGTTTAAAAGCCCATGTGACCGAAGCACAGCTCTCTTCCACCGCATGACTGACATGTGTTTGGCTCTGCAGTCACAGTCCCCTGCCCTGGTGTGCTCGTGCATCTGTCTCATGCCTGGGTGTCCAGTCCTGCAGCAGAGCACCTGCACTTCTCCGAAGTGACCAAGTGCACATCCTGTCCTGCATGGCAGGAGGAGGAACTGTGAGGCCAAGAAGGGAGCGGTCCCACGGAACAGGCTCAGGTCAGTGCATTGCTTGGGTAGGAGGTATTTGCCCTTTTGGCTGTTGCCTGTCTGCACTGACCAGTGAGTAATGTTTTTTTCCTGAGCCGACTGCGATAATTTGGTGCCATGGAAGTAGTTCAGTTTTCCTCTCCAGGGAAATGAGGAAGAATGAACGGCATTCTAAGGGGCTGTGGATGACCGGGTTGTTTCCCTCATTTCTGTGAATGGAATGAGAGGAGCTTTTGAAGACTTTTCTGTCAAGTGCTTTCTGGTGTTTTTAGAATATACTAAAAGATTTCTAGCACATTTAGACGATACTAAAATGAAGAGGTACAGCAAAAGGGAAGCATCTGTATTTGGCTTTTGGGGAGGGACAGCGTGGGACAAGGGAGGTACAAGGAGAAGTGCTGGGAGACCATGTTTGTGAAGGAGAGAGAGATATAATGGAGGTGCAAATGTTCCAGCTGAGGTTTTGAGATGCCCCATGAGGGCATGTGGGGTGGCAGGTCAGTGTGTGTGTGCAACTGAAGGGAGAGGCTGCTGCAGCCAGACAAGTTGGGAGCTCTCTTGGGAAAAGGCTCCACGAGGTTGGCCTGAATATCACAGGACTCACCTGCAGCAGTGTTCAGGTGTCTCTGGGCGCCTCCTCCACAGATGGCGTCTGATAATTGCAACACAATCCGATCTGCAGTGCAGGAACACACGCTGCCAACACAGGGCCTGCTTCGGGCCGAGGCGCTGCAGCTGCCTCCCCCTTCCAGCTGCACCAACAGGGCTCTTCTCCCTCTTATTTGTACCTTTTCCTGGAGGAAGCTGCTTTGCCAGAGAGCACCACTGATGGCCAATGAGGGTTGGAAACCCGCTGGAGCAAAAGAGATGAAGCGACCCTCAGTAAACTTGCACCACTCTGGGCCCCTCACTTCTAAAAGGACACTGAGGGGCTGGAGCGTGTCCAGTGAAGGGCAGCAAGGCTTGTGAAAGGGAAAACAAGTCTGATGAGCAGCCGAGAGAGCTGGGGCTGTTCAGTCTGGAGGAGGCTCAGGGGGGACCTCAGCTCCCTGACATCAGGGTGTGCTGAGGGGGACCGGTCCCTTCTGCCGTTCCTGCAGGGAGAGGGCCAGAGGAAATGGCCTCAAGCTGAGACAGGGGGGATTCAGATAAAGTATTAGAGAAAAAAAAATTCCCTGTTAGGATGGTCAAGCATCGGAATGGGCTGCCCAGGGAGGCAGTGGAGTCACCATCCCGGCGGGTGTTAAACAGGCGTCTGGATCTGGCTCTGGGCAATGTGGTTTGGTGGTTTAGAGGTTAAGGTGGCAGTGCTGGGTTGACGGTTGGACTGGATGATCATAAAGGTCTCTTCCAACCTTGACGATTCTACGATTCTATAATCGTTGGTGGATTTCATGAGGGGAAAATAAAAACCACCGTCCGCGGTGGCTGGCGAACCGCAGGCCGGGGCTGAGGTGGGGGACCGGCGGTGAGGGAGAGAGGGACCCGGGGGCTCGCTGAGGCGGGACCACCCTCCTCCTTCTCCTTCTGCCCCAGCTCCTGCTCCTCCTTCTCCCGCTCCTCCCGCTCCCGCTCCGCGGCTCTGGGCGGGCCCCCCGTGCGGAAGGGGCGGCCGGAGCTGGCGCCGGAGCGCGCCCAGCGGCGGGAGCGGCGGCTCGGCTCGGCTCGGCATGGGACGGGGCGCTGCCGCCGTGGGTACCNNGGGCGACCCGGGGCGGTGTCGGTCGGTGAGGAGCCGGCGCGGGAGTGGCGCTGCCGAGTCCGGGAGCGGCTCTCGGGGTGTCCCCGGAGACTCGGTCGGGGTGTCCCGGGAAGGTCCGTCGGGGTGTCCCTTGGGGCTTGTCGGGGTGTCCCGGGGGCTTGTCCGGGGGGGCAGCGGGGCCAGCGGTGCCGGGACACGCGTGAGGCGGTGCCGCTCGCCCCGCAGACCCCGACGCTCCGCCGGGTGGAGCGGCCGGGGCTGGGAACGGTCCCGGGAGAGTTTTCGCCGAGGGCTGAGGCGCAGCGGCTTTCGAGCACAGCGTGTTCCCAGCCCGGCGCGTCCCGCCGTGCCGGTGGCTGTAACGCCGGTGAAGGATCACCCCTCCCCAGGCGGTGCTGGTTTTGTGACCGCTCCTGGGAGCCGGACCTGTGATCGTCCTCAGTGCAGTTGTGAATGAATATGTGGTCATGAAAGTAGGATTTAATTTTTTTCCCCGAAGTATTTCTTCATGAGTAGGAAAGGGAACAGCTTTGGCTACAAGACTCCTTGTTTCACGGGCAGATGAATTCGAGATTAATTTGAGGATAAACTTGTAAAACCGAGCTTGAGTAACAAATGGAATGATTTATGGAGGAGGTGTTCCTGCTGGAGTAATTCTCTCTGCAGGTCATCAGACTGCACTGGTCTTGAGTAATGTAAATATTTTTAAGCTTCGGACTAATTATATTACCTCTGTTTTTCATGCTGAAGAAGGAGGCCCTGGGAGATGTGCTGTTTTGTGCTCCCATCTTCCCAGTAAATGCAGGCTAGGGAAGGATCCAAGAGGCAGGTAGTTCCCAAGCTGTTTGCTACTGAAGTGCTGCCTGCAAGGCTGGATACGTTTTCCTTGGTGGTGGTCTCATGCCTTTAGGCCACATGATGTGATGCCTGCTTCGGGAAATAAATCTTCCAAACACTTACTGAAAATAGCCACCTCTTCTCTTGATTATTCCTTCTGAATCTCCCAGACTTGGTAGATCTGCTTGCACAGGTTGTGTGTGGAGAAGCTATTTTTCTGAGAAGTTTGAGGAGATGGTCAGTACTGTTAGACTTTTCTTAGTTCTGTAAAATTATGTATTTAACGTCTGCTGCATACTGAGAAGTTCAAGCAAGAGACAGTTGTGGGCTGCTTGTTTTTTTCCCCAGTATTTATGTATCTTGGAATGGTAACACTGTGTATCAGTTGCAACTGATTTATATTTGCATTAATATAAAGTGAAGAAGAAAAGTCGAAGTTCCCTGCTGGCACAAGGCCAGTTTCCATTACCTAGACCTTTGCAACCACTGTCATGTGTCGTTTTATTTTGTGCTCCTAATTTGCACAGAGGTGCAATGTTAAAGGTAGCTGTGGGCAAAGTGCCTCAAATTACAGCTGACCAATGTGTGACTGCCAAATGCTGCAGAGATTCACTGCAAAAGCATCTACTTATTTCCTTCAGCTGCAACCTGTGGAGCAGGTGATGAATAATGTGATTCAGGCAGCTCAGAAAGCTCTGTGGTGGAGCCCTGCGGTCTGACACTCACTGCTGGTAGCCCTGGAGGTATAAATATGATGCTGCACAGTGGAATTTGTTTTCCCTTTCTTTTGAGGGGTGGGGTGAATGTTGGTTGGTTGTTTTTTGGTTTTAGTAAGGACAGTTCTCCATGAGGGAACTTGTTCCCCTTTGAATTACACAGAAAACCTGACTGCAGGTAACTGGGAACTTGGTACGTCCTGGTGCAGGACAGAGGTTGCTTTGCCTTCATTGTGTAAATGTTTTCCAAGGCTGATTTGACTTAAATGCCTGTGTGCTGTTGTTCCCCATAAGACCAGGCTTTCTCCTGTTACACTGAACTTTTCTGAGGGTTAGATTAGAGCTTAGATCCTGTGCTCCAATTCTGTCAGAAATTGGACAGTAAAGCAGCGCTGGGAGGAAGGGAATTTTCTCATCCATAATTAAGGTAGTTAAGAGCTGTCATAAAGAACTGTTATCATGTGTGTTAAGGGACAAGATTCTTCCACCAGACTTCACTGCTGTATTGCCTCCTGCTGCTTATGTCCCAGGGTCTGGTTTGTGGAAGTTCTTCTGTACGACTGTCAGGGCGGTTGTGATTCAGCAGGTGCTTTGCCTAGACCATATGAAACACTCTTCAATGCCAAAAACTTTAGAACATCAGGCCTTGAGCACCAAAATGCAGCTTCATGAATGTGAACTCAGCTGTTCACTTAAAATAAGGGAGTCTTTACATTTATCTGATTTTCAGTTTGGTTTTTTTTCTGTGTATATTGCTTGTCTTTTTAACCTGGTTCTGTTTGAATACACAGGGAAAACAGAAACAAATGGAAGATTTTGTTTGTTTTGTAAAGCTCCCTGGGTTAGTAAAGATACAGGGGAAATTACTTACCGGGGTGACAGGCTAAAACACCTTTAATTTTCCTCGGGAGAGGAAAAGGGATAGAAAAGTTGTGCTTCCTTAAATCCGGTGTTGCTTTGATCTCACCGGTCTGTGCCTCTGGGGTGGCTCATGGAAGGCACAGGCAGAAGGAGCTGTAGCAGTGCCAGACTGGTTGGATGCCAGGACATGCCACACCTTTTGGTGTAATTTGTTACATTTCAACAGCTGCTCCTCTTCCCGGTGCGAGAGGGAGCCTGGCAGGAATGGGCTTGTAGAAGGTGTGACTGCAGGGAATGACTGCCTGCGCTGTGCTCCTGGGATTGTGCCTCAGAGGAGAGGAGGGCAGTGCAGCACCCGCTCAGAGCTTCTTCAGTTCCATGTTCTCGTGGTTGACCCAGGGAAGAGCTGCAGTGCTCCAGCTGGGAACCACCCTGGAGAAATGGCCTGTCACCTTAGACCGAGAGAGCTCGACCCAAATCCTGAATGCCCGAGGACTTGAGTGAGTAAAGAGCAGTGTGATAGATAAGACATGGAGAGGTTGGATAGGACAGCAGTGAGAAATGCATGAGCTCTGAATAGATGGGGAGTGAATGAAAACAATTTTTTGTTTTAGTTGTTATTAAATTAAGAATGTATTTTCCTCTGCAGATCATTAGAACATGGCTAGTTTGCTGCAGGGGAAACGGAACTTCCAAATAAATTTCCAAAGATGGTTTCGGGGAATCTGTAGATTATAACCTTGGTATCAGCAAAGGTTAATGACTGAGGGGATGCTGTCTTGGACACAACTCTTCTTTTGTTGTTTTAACACTTAAGTGAAATCACTTTAATTTGTGTAAAGCAATTGGATACTGTTAATACTAAATTAATATTCCAGGGAAAATAAATATATCTTGCTAATATGAAATTATCTCTTTCCATATAAGGTTATAAACAGCCAGGAGACACATTACTTAAGCAAGCAGACTTTCTGACCTCTGCTCTGAGCCTTGCTAATTACGAGCTTTTGAAGCTTGTTCACCTCCAGTGTTTTGCTGGTTGGTCACCTCATTTGCTGTCAGCGTGTCAGAGCTCAGTCTTTAACATTGTTTTTACTCGTACCTTGCTAAGCTTCATGTTTGTTAATGTACTGTGGTCCTGCTAAGTGAGAGAGATTAAACTGGGGTTCTACACCGACACGGGGCTGGAAAAATAATTAGTTGGCAAAATATTTATGCATAATGGGTTGGCATTATGTGGAAAACTCGTGTGAGCTTTTAGTCTCTTGGTGTCTCAGCTGTATAACTGGAAACAGTCTCGTGGGGCACAAATTCCTGTCTGGTCAGTTTTAGTTCCAAGACTGTGCAAACCAAACGTTGAAGAAAGGTATTTCAGAAAAGCTGAAAAGGGAGACATCTTTCCTGATATTGTTAACCACCCTCCTCTGCAATGACAGGGTTTGCACAGCCTGTCCATCAGTGCTGCACAGCAGAGTTCGTGAGTGCTTGTGTTTGAGGACCTGTGTGGGGGTGTTTGTGAAGGGGATGGAGGCACTGGAATATTGGATTACCCTGTGACTTAACCTGAAGGAATTACACTGAATAATACTGCATTCACTGAGGGCTAGTCAGTAATTTAGAACAATAGTTTAAGGTCTGGTGCCAGATTTATTTTTAAAAGCCAGTGCAGACTATTATTATTGATACTAGCTGAAATCTGAGTGCTGGGCTTGCCTTACATTGCTGCTGGAAATGTGCAGAGGTTGTATTTAAGTTAGTGTTGGGGGATTTTTTTTTTAGGGTAAATCTATCAAAACAGATTTCCTAATGTAAAACTGGACTTCTCCGAGTCCACACTGACTGCAAAGCAGTGTTAATCACCCTGTCAGGGCCGGTGATTCTCAAGGTCATGTCTGCCTGGAAGCCTGGCTTGATAAGTGCTCCCCTTGCAGTGACCCCGCGGTTCACTGAGGGAATGCTCAAGTGCAGCTCCAGCTGGTAAAGTTCGATGGTCTGAAGCTCTTTGACAAGAAGGCCCAAGAGACAAACAAGCAAGAATTCTGCTGTCTCTGGATTTTCAGGGAGAGGATAACAAAGGACTTTGTTAATGCCTCTCACAGGAAATGAACTGCCATGGAATAGGAGCATAGCTTTTCCAGTAATTAATACCTGGAAAGGTGTGGGAAGGACTGTCAGCTGTTCCAGTGGAGAGTGATCACTCGTGCAATCCCAGGGGGATCTGTGTTCGGGCTTGTGATTTCAACATAGTTATAAATGGCCTGAAAAAGAGGCTGAGTAATGAAGTGACAGTATATGCTGAAAAACATGGAATTCAGGGAGCAGAAAAAAGAGCTGGCTGGAGTTACAGAAGGTTCTTGCAATACTTGGTTGTAGGCAAGTGGTACTTGATACCGGTGGATGTAAAATAATGTGCACATTATTAGGGATAAACAACTAACTATGTCTGTGCAGTGATGAGCTCATGGGAATCTGTGCCATTCAGGAAAGAGATCTTTTAAGTAATGCAGCTAAAACTTTGTGAAACTCACTCAGCAGCAGTCAAAAAAAAAAAAAAAGGCAAATAGAAATGACGGATCTCCAAGGAAGGGAGAGGGAGCAAAACAGAATGCCAGGCTGTAAATGCGTGATGGTTTTGTGTAATGAAATACCCCTCAAAAGTTAGGGGCGGACGCTCTCCTCTCTCCAAAGAGTTGTAGTTAAGGTCAGGGAAAAGCACCTGGTTGAAGGGCTTATGTAAAAACAGTAACCAAATTAACCGGAGCTTAGCCTGGAAAATACATGGATGATAAGAGGAGGGATTGTGATAGCAATCTGCAACCAGGGAGATATCAAGTAATTGTTCCCCGTTTATTTTGTCACCCCAACACAGCAAGAATTAAAGGGTATCAAGTGGTGCCCATGCAAAAGGTAGTAGCTTTTGACAGAGGAGGCATTAAAACATGGCCCCTGGTTTCCCAGCACCTTTCTGTGTCCTTTGATAGGACATTTCACAGGTTTGCTCCGTGTGTGCCTGTTTTAACCTGCTTCTGGTGGCACTGATCATCTGGTTGTTATGTTAGCGGAGAGGGTGAACAGTCAGACCGCTCTACCCTTTACATGCAACCCATGATTTTGTAGATTGTCATATTCTTCTAAAGCCACCCCTTTTCCAGTCTGGGATGCCTGGGCCTGCTCCTTCATTCTTCACAGACAAGCTGTTCAAGACCTTTGGATCGTTGTTGTTGCCCGCCTCTGAACCTTTCTTCTGAGGCTGTATGAGAATGTTGGTCTCTAAGAGTGAGCACCTTCCTCTTGCAGAGTGTTCTTTCAGTAGGTCCCTGCACAGTTTCCAGGCGACAATAGTAGCTTTGTTTCCTCTTGGAAGAACAGGTAGGAAGAGGAACAGAATGTATGAATTAACCCAGGTGGTTATGCCAGCAGACATTTGAGAATGTGTTATCTGAAAACAGTGAGGCTTGGAAGGGGAAAGCACTGTACAGGGATAATACTGACTTTTGAAAGGCAGTTCAGAGATCAGTTTCTGCTTGTGGTTCTCATCGGATCTGGATGTTGTGCCCAGTTTGGGTTCCTGTGTCTTAAAGTGTGTAATTGAATCAGAAAAGCTTATGAGAGCGGCAGGGGAAATGATCCAAGGTGCCAAGTGGCTTCTGCACATGAACAGCTGGGTGGCTAATAATCCCGGGAAAGAGAAGGCAGAGGGACATGGAATTGTGTAAGTTCAGGAATGCTGTGGACACTGTGCAGTGCAGGTGTTTGTGCTCTCTCTCAGAAAAAGATCCTGACATGCTGGAGTTTGTGAGTGACACAGCTGAAAGGGGTGATAGGTGCTGGAATGTCTCCTCCAAAGATGCTCTGGATGCGAAATGTTTCTGTTGAATCTGGGGGATGCTCAAGCACACAGGAGGGAAATCCTCAGAAGGTTAGTAAGTACTCAGAAAGCACATCCAGCTGTGCAGTTCTCCAGAACTGCAAGCAGTTGGAGGCCAGGAGAGCACTCCTAGGAAATATCGTGTGTCTTTCTAATACTATTCCTTGAGCATTGGCATTTAGCCACTGTCAGAGACAGATACAATTTTTCCTGTGTTCTTGTGTCATCCTGAGGGATGGGATTCATCTGATGTAACTGCTCATCTCAAAATGAGATTGTTTTTTAAGTTCAGCGGGTTGATTTTTCTTGTTGAGGTGCCTGCCACTCTGCATTGCCTACACACAACACCAAACACTTCACTGCTGTGTGGGGGAGGGAGAGGAGTCCCACCCCTTCCATGTTTTTTGTAAGAACAGGAGCAAATCACACACAGAACTCAGAAAATAACTTATAGCAAAGACTCTGGAGACATCTCTCTTCCGAACTCCCTGGCAGTTCTGTTGAAGGCTAAGAGGTGATTTGATTATAGTGTGTCAGTACTTGTAGGTGAGGAAATTTGTTTTCCTGAAAGCCCTTTTAATTTAGCACAAGAAAGTGGCATAGCTGTTTGCTGGAACCTGGTGTGGAACATACTCAAATGGGAAATAATGACCCCTTTTCTAGAGTGCATGTAAGTAAATATTGAAGCACTTGAGGATATGAAGGAGCTCCTCTGGTTCAAACAGGAGTGCTCAGTCTGAGCAGGTCACATCCTCTGACCTGGGTTAGGAGGCAAGGCAGGACATGTAGACATCCCAGTTTCTGACACATAAAATGGAGCTAAACCCTCTTAGAACTGAACTCTGGTGGCCTCAGCAGTGTCAGTGGTATAAGCCCCCCTGATCCCAAAACTGTACAGGTGTAATTGGGAATGGTTTGTTTTACTGTACCTGAAATGTAGGCACGTGCATCAAACTTCTGCTGGTCATGAGGGCTGTAAAGTTAGCACAGCTGCAGTTCCCGCCTAAGTCCCATGTACAAAAAAGTTCTGCTACCACTGAGGACATCAAAGTATGTAAATATGTAAAAAATACAGAACAGAGGAGCAACTCAGATGGTTAGATTTTTTGGTTTTTTCTCTGAACTTCTTCAGTGTAGACAGAAACATTACTGTTTTTAGTCTCCTGTTAACTTTGGAAGGTAATTAATTGTGCAAGTGATAGCAAATTGTGAATCAGTTCCTTTGATGGGGTTCTAAGTCATTTATTAAATGTCTGGTTGTAAAATTTCTGCTTAATTCAGCAGAAGTGGATTTGTCATAAAAATTCATTTGAAAGGAAGCATTGCTGTGTTATTTGCCCACGTTCGTCTTCTGTAATCAATATAGTTTGCTCCCAAATCTGCTTTGTTCAATAAACTCTGCACAAAAATCAAGCATTTCTAAATAAGAGGATGCACTTAAAATTTGCTTTTTGATACCCTGAGATCCTCTAAGAGGGTAATACCTGACACCTGATTACAGAGGTAGGGTGACACTTCTGAAACTGTGCTGGGGACTGTCCAAGAGGCAAACCCGTTGTTCTGTCTTTGTTTCCTTTTGCAGGAGAACCTGGCAGGAGGTTGATGTTCCACGGACACGAGCAGTTGCACAGTGATCCTTTGCCGTGTCCTGGTGCAGGAAGGGCTGATTTGCTCCGTGCTGTGTGTTATGGTGGTTTCTAATTTCTCTTGCTAGTGCTGCAGAGAAGGGTTCTAGAAGATTTTTGCTGAATTTGAGGCTTTCAAGGGCACTAGAGCCCTGTCCTGCAGCTTTCTCTAGACTTCAGTTTGCAAGTCAGTCAAGCACTGGCTGACAGTCCCCATCCAAACAGATTGTCATTGTTCAGTTACTGAACTCCTGCGTAATCTTTGCGTGAATAGGATTTCTTGTGTCTCTTATAGAATAACCTTTTATATCATTAGTATCTGCAATAATTTTTTCCTTTGCAAAGTGATTCGTGTCGTCTTGCGGACTGGACAGATATAAAGCATTATTCTGCAGTCCCACAAGAAGCCCTATTCATTGACAGTTTGTGTTGTGAAGCCAGCCCTGTTGCCTGGGGGCTGGGGTTGGTTTCATGGCAGCAATCCCAATCACAGAACCTTTCTGCAGTGTTTCTGAACTGGGGGCTGGTCCAGAGTCAAACTGGAATGAAGTGGCTGCCTGGGAAGAACCAAGTAGGAAAGTTTCTTGGTGCATTTGGTCTTTTTGTTCTACTCATAAATAGGTTTTAGCCACCCACCGAAAGTCCCAACAGAAGTGCAGTCAAGCTCAGCTTGAGGCCAGGTTCCCAGATCTGGGAACGGGGATACTCTGAGGTTTTGTCCTCACTAGGTTTACGTGCTGGACCATGTTCAGTGGATCCTTCTCAAATAAAACTGCGAGCTGGGCTTGTGCTACCTGAGTCAAGGCAATGGCAAAATAAGAGATACAATTTCTACTCTGCATCTGTAGGGATTTGTGCTACTCCAGCCCTGGAGGAACCTGAGCATGTTTCTGCAGACAGTGACGATAAAGCAATTAGTAAATAACCACTGAGGAGACAGCAGTTAAACTGGTAAAAAGAGGATGTTGGGGTTTTGCTTCTGATTGTTTGATTATTCTCTGACACAGCAGTAAAAAGTGCCGACAACAGAGGCAGGAGGGAGCCATCCTGTGTTGGCCTTGGCAAGTTGGTGTTTGGATTATGCTGGTTTGTGATTGTACCAGAGGAACACAGGCAAAATGGAAAGGGATTAGACAGTGCAGCAAGCGTTGCATAAACACCTGAAATTATTTGGGAGATATGAAGTGCAGATGGTGGGAAGAGCGTTGTTGTTGGGCGTAGCTGGGAATACAAATTTCAGCTACAAAAAAGGGTTTAGTTTGGAAATCTGGGAGACCGTTTCATTGGAGGACTTGTGGAATAATTTTACAGATGCAAAAAGCTTCATTGTTTGAAGATGGCTTAAAGGATTGGAGAAACTGGCTTAGTCCCAGAGGAAGGGTTGGGTGTGTAGGGAGATTACCCTTGTAGTGATATTGGGGAGGGAGACAGTGAGTCTGATACCTTATGACTCTAATTAAGGAATAACTTAATCAAGGTGTAATTATTTCCCAAATTAGGTATAAACCCAAACTGTTCTTTGTTGATAAAAGAAAGACCAGTCTCTCTGTATGACACAGAGGATGAAGGAGCCCTGAGGAGGTCCCATGCTTTTTCAGAAGCAATATTAATTCTTCATCAAATCTGGTGTCCTGAAGGCCTCTCCTTTCTCTAAATACTATATAACATTTATTTCAGGGAATGCAGAAGGCTTGTCTGTAGTTGATGGATGCTCAGAAAAGAAAAAGCAGCAGACCTCTTACCCTGGATGTGTTGGAGGGAGTCTGGGGATTGTTGGACTTTTTGGAGACCTGGAGCACAGGTTTTTCTGTCTGAACAAAGCCCATTAAGGCATTGGGGAGCCAACAGTGCTGTTTTAAACTGTGGCTCTGGTTCAGAAGAGGGTTTAGCACACGTGGTGGTGAAGCCTGAGAGCAGTGACTGGAGGGTGTGGAGTCTCTCTCTGGGTTTGTGTGGGTGGTGTGAGCACCCTGGGGGCTGCAAACGGCTGTGCTGCCGCCCTTTATCCCCTGGCACCTGAGTCAGGGCTGTGGCTGGGGCACACCTCGCACACCTCATAGCTCTGCTCAGCCCCGGGGAGGCCCTCCCGTGCCGGGGGCTCTGGGGCAGCGCCAGTGGGTGGAGAGGGAGCAGGACAGGACAGGAGGAGCGGAGGAGCAGCCCCCGCGGTGTTTGGTGGGCAGGTGGCAGCGTGTTCAGATCCCAGCGTGGCACTGGGAGCCGTTACTGCATCCTGAATCAACTGCTTCAGTGCTTTATAGAACCCAAGGCACGGAGTGGGAAGGTCTCCGTGCCTTTGCCTGGGCCATTGGACAGAGCTGCAGTGAGCAGACATGGCACATCACAAGCCCGTCAAACACTTCAATCTGTGCTTCTCAATTTCAGAGTAAGGCTTTACAATGTGAACGTTTAGGCTTGTGCTATGGCCAGTAGTTAATTAGAAGAGCCCCAAGCTCTTCAGGCACTTCCCTTCTGTGTGGTGTGTTTGTACAGGCTTACAGCTGGAGGAGGTGGGATGGAGCTGCAGGGAGGGCAGTGCTGTCATCAGGTGCAGGGCTGGCCTTTCACACAGGGAAATATTTACCTTTGAAAAAACCAAAATAAACCCGTGCTGTGTTGTAACTTAGCTGGGATATAATCACGGTTTGTGAAATAGAGTTCTGTTTGCACAGGAATTGAGGGTGCTCAGAATTTCATTGGGGTGTTTTAATTTGAAGCATTAGAGAAAGATGAATCTATGTCTAAAATTCAAGACCCTTAAAGCTGAGATTTCCTATCTTTTCATAATAAAGCTTTTTCTTTCTGGTGGAGTTCTGTCTGTGATGGTAGGAAATGGAGCTGGAAATGGCTGTGCTAAGTGTAAAACACTCAATTCCTAGTTTCCATAGGCTTAACCTTTACACAACCGTTACTGTCCTTGATGTCTACTCCAGTGGACTTATTGTATTAAATGTGCTGCTATTTATGGGTTGTAAGAGGAAGGGAAACAGTTATTCCTCCTTAAAATATTTTGCCATGGTCCCAGCGACCTTGGTGAAAGGCTAATGGAAGCCAGGGTGGCCCTGCATTCTTAGAGCCATTCAGCTGCTTTGCTGCAGGCTGTTTGCAGCTTTTTATAATCCAGAGAGCTTGGAAATCCTGAAAGTGCTTTTCTCGACTGCCCTGTGCCTTATCTTTAGAGCCTTGGAAAATGAGAGTCAGAAATTCACAGCAGAATCAAAATGTTTTGCTCTATTAGAATTAAAGGTAGTGTTTCGCTCAGTCTGGGGAGGGAAAGAAGCAAGCCTGAAAAAAATTAGTGAGTGGCTAAAATAGAGCTGTTAAAATGGCAAGCACATAGACAGGCCGGGTATAAATATAGGCCAGCTCTTCAGCACTGCTCTTATATGGGAGATCTGAGGGAAGGAAGAATATCAGCCTGCTCTCCCTCAGTGCAGCGGGTATTGGTGGTGTGCTCTGGTGCCACACGTTTGGTAGCAGACAAGGCTGCAGAATCCATGGCAATAGTAATGACTGTCACCTCTGTTTCTGTTGCAGGGACCTGCACTGCCAGTGTGAGAGGGCACTCTCAAAGGCATACATGGATTTTTTTGTCTGTATCTGCTCCTTGATCGTCTGCCTTTTACTGACCCACCCGAAAAGAGAGTAGAGGGGTTGGGCAAAAACCACTGACTTGTCACTTGTGCCTAAGAGCTGGCTGGATTTGATGGCACCTGCTGGAGAGGGCACCTGAATCCTTGGAAATGGAGCAGCTGGTGCTGCACCTCTGCTGAGCAAGGCTTTCTGTTTGGAGTAGAAGGATCAGGTTACCGTAAGTCAAACCATATGCAAGTTGCACTCATTGTTGTAACTGGACCTCCAAACCCTCTCCAGACTCCTCCAGGGCTTCTCAAGGCAGGAGCTCCTCACGTAGTTTGGATGTTCCCAATTGACATTTGAATGTTTTCATCCAGCCTGGTGTGGCTGTGAGAACTGGGGGTGAACTTTTCCCTGGCAAGTTCATGGTGAGTTTTGCAGCCTCACTTCCCAGCGTGGTCTGTGCTATGGCAGCGACCTACAGGCTGCTGGTGAGCTCTGTGAACTGCTACAGCAGTGTGGTGATAGACCAGCACTCCCAGCACACCGTGCACCACTGCACGGGGACCTGCCAGGTGTTCAGGCACGGGGTGACCTGCATCGTCGCCCACCACAGTGTCTGTGCAGAGCTCAGTGTCCAAGATGCCAACCTGGACCATAAAATTCCTCTTCCTGGCGACGGACTCACCTTGTCTGGAAATGAGGACTATCACCAAATCCTCCCAAATAACCCTAGGATTAAAAAGGGCTCTTCAGTGCAAGCCTCCAGCAGTTTGAAGGACATTACTGGTGAGGCAATAAACCTTGCCAGTGGTAAAATAAAGGAGTTCTCCTTTGAAAAGCTCAGAAACTCCTCCAGTCATGTGGCCTACAGAAAGGGAAGGAAGGTTAGGTCAGAATCCTTCAGCAGACGATCCTTTGACTTTGACTTGATTTATGGGCACCTCAACAACGATGAGAACTGCCCTCCATGTGGCTTTTTGCAGAGCCCCTCCCCTGTGGAGAAGTGGCGCGAGGGCAGTGATGCTCCAGAAGTCACCGTGAGCTCCACGGTTCCCTTCTCCCCTCATGCCTTCTCTGAAGAAAACTTCATTACCCAGATTTTGGAAAAACACAAGCTAGATGGTTCTTCTGGTGGGGATATCAAGGTGTGCCTGGACATCTTGCTCAAGTGCTCGGAGGATCTGAAGAAGTGCACGGACATAATAAAACACTGCATCAAAAGGAAGTCTGCAGACAGCGTGGGTGGGGAGAACAGCGGCGACCCCCTGGCCAGTTCAGAAATGATATATGTGAACCTGATGACAAGGTTTTCTTCCTACCTGAAAAAGCTGCCCTTGGAACTGAAGCCCCCGGGGCAGAGGGAGGCGAGTGACTGGGCAGAGCTGGTGAGCTGCTTCCATGGCTTGCAGCAGAGCCCCTTCGCCCCGGTGTTCGGGGATGAGCAGCCGCCCCGCTATGAGGACATTATCCAGCTGCCCTCTTCCAGTGCGGGTCCTCTGGCTCTGCCAGGAGATCAGGGGGAGCCGACGAGCACCTCTCAGTCCCTCCAAACAGGTACTGTGGGCTGTACCCCCACCTCCCCTCCCAGTGCCCCCCAGAGCAGTGTGAGAGCTGGAAAAGATGCTCCACCTCAGTCAGTGGCCCCGAGCCCCCCCGCCTGCACGGCCTGCACTGAGGCGCTGTACATCGAGGAGGAGGCTGATGGGGACAGAACAGCAGGGAAAGGGCAGAGGGCAGAGCACAGAGCGGGCTGGGAGAGTATGGAGCACGGCTCCCAGCGAGCTGCTGGTTCAGAGGTACCTGCTGATGCTAAAGCAGAGCGTGCCCGGGTGGGAGACGCAGAGCTCTCCCGCGCTTCCGAGGAAGCGACTCCCTTAACCCCACTCTTGGATTCTGTGCTGCACGGGGCCCAGGCTGGTGTCCGCAAAGGAGCCCAGACGTGCAGTAGGGTGGACAAAGAGGAGATAGACAAACTACTGCTGGACTTGGAGTGTTTCTCCCAGAAAATGGAGAGCGCTTTGAGGGAACCCCCTCAGAAGCAGGGCGAGCCCGCGGGTGTGCAGGTGTCGGGCAGGCAGCGGAGGCAGGTTCCACCTTTGGCTCTGGAGGCCAAAAGTAAACCTGCTGACCCCCCTTCTTCTCTGTCAAAAATCATGGAAAGCAATGGTCACAAAATGGAAGAGGATGACAAAGCCTTTTTACTGCGGATCCTGGAAAGCATTGAGGACTTTGCCCAGGAGCTGGTGGAATTCCAGACAGGCAAGGGAAGCTTGTCCAAGGAGAAGGAAGTGATGCAGATTCTTCAGGAAACTTTAGCAAGTCCTTCACAGTCCCTCCTTGAAGGGAGAAAAAGCTATGCTGTGGCTGCCTCTAGAGACTCTGTTCCAGCTTCAATTCAGCAGGCCCCAGAGGTGATTAAGGTAAGAGAACTGAACTTCTGAGGGGACAGTGAGTAAAACAAATGTGGGGAAATGTGGAAAAAAAAATACATCTGCTGAGTGATTCATTGTGCTTTGGATGCTGCAGCATGGAATAATGTGTTCAACCTGGCAGAAATGTAACATTTACTGAAATACAAACAAAAAAAGGAGACTAAAGCCCCATAGCAAACAAAATAGACCTTGATGGGCAGTTTCACCTTTGAACTTGAGCCTTTCCTGCTGGTGCTCCTGTAGACTGGCTGTGGTTTAAATGGGTTCTATATGGTAGAGGGTAGTAATAATTAATAAGTACTTTACTTCTGGGATCAAGGTGTTGATTGGGCTGCCTCTCACCAGGTAAGGGAGAACTGAATGTTCCATCTCTCCCTTTCCCATCTTGGAGCAGACTTGTTGTCCTCCTCATCATTAGTTCCTGAAGAGAGAGATCGTCCATGCCACAGAGGGCAAATCTAGGAAGGTTTAATTTTCTTTTCCCTATCCCCAGTGCATGGAGTCATGGTGGAGTCTGCATGGTTTGTGTCTCTCAAGTGAGGAGTAGGTTTTCCCAGGAAAAAGGGTCTTTAGAGGGAAGCCACGGCTGGCTGTCCAGCACTCAGTGTTTGCATTTGGTAACAGCTGCTGGATTTCAGGAGAACTTGTTGCCATTATTCCAAGTATTCATTAAGTGTGGAGAGGACTGTCCAAAGTTTTCAAAATGCACCTTCCGCACAGGCACTGAGAGAGTGCCCAGGTTATCAGAGAACTTCCACAGCTCCTTCCAGTTGGAGCACGATGTGTGTGTTTTGAAAACTGTCCACTTTTCCCAAAATCCAGGTATTTGGTACAGTTCTGAAAGGGGATGGGTAGGGCGTGTCTGACCCTAAATGACAGTGCTGAGATCTTTTTAGGTGAGGCTAAACAAGTGTTTTTGTTGTTGCTCTGGGCAACTTCGCTCACGGGAAATGATGGCCATAACCTTGTCTGATATTTCCAGCAAGGGAAAGAGTCTTTTTTTCTCAGAGAGTGTAGAACTAAACAGCTCCAAAAACTCTGGAGTGATCTCTTGAAATAGCTATTCTTGCCTTGTACATTAATTTACAAAATTTTCTGACTTGTGAACTTCAAACAAAAATGTGTTTGGTAAACTGTGCCTGACTTTGTGGCAGATTTTATGTAGCACTTGAGAACTGGGTGCACTTAGACTGTCAATGGCTCAGCTGCCTGGTCCACGGGCAGGTTCTGTTCCCTGCTCCCACCTGGCCGTGTGTGTTTGCTCCCAGTCCCACTGGAGGTTTGCTATCATTTCTAGCACAGATGTGGGTACAAGCCCCTCTGTAGGTGTAACATCTAGGGAATGCATCCATGCTCCTGGATAAGCCTGACTGTGGCTGGAGCTCAGTGGGGAGTCTCATTCAGTGTTGCACACACGCGTGGGCCTGGATGAATAATATGCAAAGTATTTATTGTATTTTCTTACGGCCCATAAAACTGTTACCAAATAGTTGTGCACACACAGAAAACCCCACAGCTCTAGTACCGTGAACACACAGCACAGCTTTCCTTTAGGAAGGTTGTTACAGATTTAATATCCCTCAAATCCTAAGCCATGGCAAAGGAGCAGGAGAGCCCCTTTGGAGCGGGCTGTGCACTGGCTCAGCTGGCCTGGCTGGGTTAAATCTGGCCTGACTTACATCAGCAGCAGACTTGCCTTTTATCATAAACCCAGTTATGATTCTCCACAGAGAACAATAGGATTCGTTACCTCTTCATCTTCAAACCCCAAATATTTAGAAAGTTGGAAATGAATACTGCAGCAGTCCATCAGTTTTACAGAGCCCATAATGAGGGCACGGTGCTGCCTTGGGGCAGCCAGGAAGCACTGCCTGCTGTGAGAGGGGTCAGCATTTTCCACCCTGAGATCTACTTTTCCCTCGCTAATCTCCAGACCTCCCAACTGTTTGGTTTGAAATTTCCTGTTCCGTGTGCCTGCCTTGAGCTGATTTCTGAATGTGTTGGTTTTGAGATACACAGGTCAGTGAGGACAGTGCAGGTGTTTGTTAGAGGCCGGCAAACCCCCCCAGTGTCTGTGTGTATGTTTGTCTGTAGCCAGGAGGGCAGTAAGGATCCTGGGTGCGCTGGGAGGTGTGAGGGAAATGGGGCAAACTGCAAGCAGTGAGTAGTGAAGAAGGGGGGCACGGGGCTGTTGGGACACTGAGCTGATCTGGACACATGCTGAGTGTTGGGGGGTTTGGAAGGTGAAGGGTGCTGCCTTCTGACTAAAATGTCATGTCAAAGTCCTTGGAGAAGTCAGTGGTGGCTGTTTCTGACCTTCCCCTCTGTGTGCCCTTGGTCTGCCACCTGTCCAGGATGGCTAATTTGACAAAGGAAATTCAGGCAATGCTTGCAGAATGTTTGGTGAAAGTACCCTGGAAAAGTCTGTAAGAAATGTAGTCCTTCTGTGTTCGGAATCAAGTTTGAGTAGTGCAGGGCTCTGCTCCAAGTTCTGCTCATGTGTTTTATTTTAAGAGCTGTTGGATAAAGCTGATGAATAATTTTGGGACAAGAGATCAGGACCAGGGTTTGTCTTTTGTCCCTCCTCTGTTGGGTGTCCCTCCTCAAAGGGATTACTCGGTGTAACGAGTCAGGAAGAGCAGTCCTGCTTCCCACTTCTTTCTCCTCCATGCCTCTACTTCCTACTGCATGGTTCCAAACCTTCCTTTGTACTGCCTGTCGTGCTTGGATATGAGGTATAAATTGTTAGGTTTGTTTTCTGCCATGTTGACAACTGGAATTGCTCCGGCTGAGGTCAAATATGTGATCCAGCCCCTGGATCTGGGAGCGGAGGGTTTGCAGTTTGCAGGGTTGGGGAGTGGGTTTGGACCACCCTGGTGTATCTTGGATGGTGGAGCCTTGAGTCAGACTGTTCCTTGATTCCATGTTTCCCCGGGGCTGTCTCATCCTGAGTGACTGATGGGGGGTGTTGCTGGGGCTCTCAGGAGTGTTCCTGCCCCCCTGAAATATCGTCCTGCATGTTTTTGTTTCAACATGGCTGTTGTGTGCTTAAAGCAGGGGCCCTAAGGAGGCTCTGAGTGGAACCAACTGTTTCATAACCATGTGAAGTTTAGGTTGACCTGGCAGCTTTGTGGTTCTGCCCCCTCCTAATTCTGTGTGCTTTTGACTTTTGCAAATTCAGTGATATGCTTATGAAGGGTATTGTGTGGGGCGATTGTGAGAAGTGGCTTCTATAATGTCATAGTAATTTTAACTTTGTCCTGAAGTGTACATTTATTTTCAAAATGCATCCAGAACATAATGTGAAACTCCTTCTGGAAAATCAGCTTTCATCTTATATATGTTACAAATATGTTTTGATTAGATATTGCTAATATCTGTCATTTAAACTATACACACAATCTGCACTCTTCTCAAACATTAACGATTTGTTACTTCTAGACACAAATAGTGAAAAACAATGGGTTTTTTTCCTGTTTGGTAATAATTACTGAAATAAATGCAAATATTAAGTGAATCGTAAAGTATCTCAGAATGAAAGATGACAACGGACTAGAAAATTAGATCAGATTAAATTAAAGAGTAAAAAACCTGGGACCAAACGCTTAGGGACATGTTCATATGTGGGCACCTTCGGTAATCAGGGCAGATCCAGCCTCTGCTTGTGTGAAGTTGATTTATGTTGAAGGAA
Organism: Oxyruncus cristatus; assembly: GCA_013399855.1. Taxonomy (NCBI): domain Eukaryota; kingdom Metazoa; phylum Chordata; class Aves; order Passeriformes; family Cotingidae; genus Oxyruncus; species Oxyruncus cristatus. The sequence continues at coordinate 218,881 of VXAY01007024.1, forward strand.
CATCTAAAGGTGGGTGAAACAGAGCCTGGTGAGGCATATTGAGTTTTTCAGCCTCACTGACTCTAAACCCCAGACAAAGTCAGGCTGTTGCTGGAGAAATTCAGTGTGTTTTGGAAGCAGTTGGAGCTGGTGCTCTGCTCAGCTGTGCAGGGACATTGGATTGCTGGAGCCAGGCTTTGGGTGCAGCCGGTCCTGGGGTGATTTAATCACCCACATCTCTTAGGACTGACACCAGCTTTAGGCACAGGTGGGATTTCCTCTGTGCTCTAGTGACCTGTGAAGGGGATCTGCCATCTCTCACCTTCGTGCTTTAAACTGGCTCCCAGCAAGGAGGAGTTTGAGTCTGTGGTTCAGACTGGCTGTTGAGATCAGTGTCCTGCTGGGGGTTTTGCCCAGTTGACTTTGAAGCTGTTGATACAAGATTCTCTTGCTGTCCATTTCTCACAGTACTGTGTATTTATGTCTTTATTTATACCCACCTTGTGTGCTTTGAGGATAGGAAGTACCATCCTAGAAACCTGCTATTCCAAGCCATTGGAATTCAGACACGGCCAGCCTTGCCTCTGGATTAGTTGTATTTTTCCAGGTTATCAGTGCAAAATCCCCCAAGCTTCCAGGCTCCTTTGTGACTGATTAATTTGTGAATGAAAAGTAATACATCTGTCAAAGGCCGCTGGAGCTGATCTGGATGCAGCTGGAGGTGAGAGGTTCTTTGGGCTTCATTCCCTCTGCAGTCTGTGAGCAGGGTGAGAGTTCAGTTGGAGATGAAGTATTTCATCACTTGCTGCAGATGATTTATGATAAATCACCTCCTGATATGCTGCTGTGTGAGATGTGTAGCACTCCCAGCACATGGAGCCTCCTGGGCTCTTTAGGCACTGCCTTGATGTTTAGAAAAAAGTTGTCCGAGTAAGAAACCCCAAATTTATTCCAAATGTGTTGCATATGGATCTGTGTATCCTTCACTCAGCCACAGTTCCAGTTAAAACATTCCTGCCTGCCTTTTGTTTTTGGAGCTGCTTTTTCATTCCCATCCTCATCCTCCTACTTTGTTGGGCTTTGTACTCTTTTGGGCTTCATGTTAACCTTGGGCTTTCTACAGCAACCCAGAAAAAGGACACCAGAGGCACATGTCCAATAAAAGGTTTCTGTTTGTGAGGCTCAGTGAGACCTTTTCGTTTCAAATGCAGTATCTTGAGAAGAGCAAGCCCTCCTAGCTACAAATCACATGTTGCTCTGTGCTGTTGAACCTGGCTACTTTGCCAGGTTGCTTTCTAAGGTTTTAAAGTCAAGTAAGGAAAGCAGGCCATGGGACTCCCTTCATTTGGTGTGGTAAGAATTGGATTTAGGCCTTTGTCCAGCAGCATTCTCAGGATAGGAGAGGGAGAACACCCTTCTAGCAAGCCTGGACAGAGTCTGAGCAAGGGTTTGAAGGCTGCTTGCTCCAAGCTGTGCAGAAGAAGAGCTGACTCGTGTGCCCTGAGAACTGCTTTGCCTTTGCCTCGTGAGAGTTACGGGGAGAGGGAATAAAACAGTGATGCATTTGGTGTCTAAGAAAACATTTACTGAGGAACCACTTTGGAATGCCTGAGCTTATTATCCAAGATCATCCATAATTGTGTGCTTGCTTGGCATTAAGGAGCTAGATGATTTGCTTTTTCCAAGCAAGGAGGAAAAATTGATGTCTTTTGAAAATTACAGCCTTTGGTCAAGAGTGGGGACTGATGCTGATCCTCTGCCTCATCACCCCATCAGCAGGACCTCAGACCATGGCCATGCTACACACAGGGGCCTTGGCTGAGCTCAGTTTAACCCCAGCTGGGTCTGGCTGGTCCAAGTGAGCACCTCGGGTCTCAGCATTGGGACACAAAGTCGGAGCTGTTGGGGGAGATGGTATATTTAGCCACTCCTGCAGTGCAGCTAATTTTAGTGCTCCTGGTGGTGGTGGTGGGAGCTTCCTTTCCCATGTTACCCCTGGCCTATTACAAGCCAAGGACAGATTGTCTGTCATGTAGCCAGCAGGGAAATAGATTCGGTTGTAGATCATGTTTCTCAATTAAAGTATTACAAGAAGGCAGAAGATCCTGGTGGTACTGAAAGACACTTTGAATATTGGTTAAAATAGGGAACTTTGGCTTCAGGAGTGAGATAAAATCTCTAGATGTTGTCCTTGTGAAGAGAGAGAAGACGCAGTATGTTGAAGCCATTTGCCATTTTTTGCCTGTAAAAAATCCAAACCAAGAAAGCATCGTGCTGGTCTTGCCGTGGTCTCCTCCTGGAAAGGGCAAACATCTGCTTGGGAGCTGCCCAGAATGATGATCAAGGAGAGTTCTCTGCGCAGGGACCCAGACTTGGGAGGGGAACTGGCTTTCCTTGCCAAGGGCTGTGACTTTGTTCTTCCATCTCGGTTCAAGAGGCGGCTGAAGTCCTTCCAGCAGGCCCAGGTTTGAACGGTTGGCATTTCTTTTTCCTTTTCTTTGTATTTTTTATTGGATCGGAGGATCAATCTGTGTCCCCTCTAGGCGTGTCTATTTGCAGAAAGTTATTTGCAGCTAGATACCAGCAGGTTTAAAAATAAACCTTCCAGGCTTAGATTGCAGAGTTAAAATGTCTTTGTAAACAAGAGGGAAAATAAACAGCAAGGGCAGTGATTTAATAATGGGGAGATGTAGTGTAAGACTTAATTATTTCCTGTGGTTTGTTGTTTTGTTTTTTTTTTTTTAATACCTCTATGTATGTGATTGCTCTGACTGTTGTTGCATGTGGAAGAACCTCACTGTTCTGCTGTCTGTAGTGGGTTGTGCTCTCAGCTGTGCAAATCTGTGCTCAGACCATCCTACCTGGCTTTGGCTTTTGTAATTTTACCATCTCAAGGTGCTTCTTTGTGCTGTCCCCTGCTCTCTCTGGGCTGTGGCTGAAGGAGATCATAGAATCCTTTAGGCTGGAAAAGACCCCTGAGATCATGGAGGTGTAGCCAGAGGAATGGAAATGGTGCCATGGCTGTATGTTCTTGGTAACTCCCAGCTGCTGTACTTGATTCCTGGAACAACAGATTGGAGTAGTTTATGCCAGGACACCAAATGGACGCGTATTCAGTGCAGATTTACAGGGGGTCACAGTGTGCTGAAATCAGCCCATCTTGAGCTTCATCTCCACTTAAATAATCGGTGACCCAGTGAGGAAGTTAAAAAGTTGAGATGAGGAGCGGTGCAGCTGTTTCCTAAGAAGGAGCCATTAAAATTGCTGCAGAGCACATTGTGGCCATGTTTTCATGCTTTCTGGTGACAGGTTAAAGGATGTCTGGAGGTTAATCTCTGGAACGTGTGTTTTTCCCTCCCTGGGGGAGGATTGCGTGAGGTAATAATGTGCAGTAATGGCTTGGGCGGACCGGGAGCCGTTCGGAGCAGACTGACAAGAGCTGCACAGCTGAATCCATTCTGCAGAGCTGAGTTTGTGGCTGACACTGAGGACAGCACCGGGGCAGGGTTTGCAGGGAGAGAGAGGTGAGACCGCCCGCTAGACCAGCTGGAAAAACTGACAGGCCTATGGTCCACGAGCCCTGGGCCTGGTCTGAAGCAGGAGCAGTGCCTTAAATGCATTGGGAATAAGTGCCCTGTGGCTGCAGATCCAAGGCAAGTGAATTGCTGCAGCTGGAAAAATGGGCTTCCTCTTCTTTCTTTCAGTGCCTGTTCCTCTTGCTGCCTCCTCAGTGTTGTCCCCCCTGCCTTGCCCTGGGTTCCACAGGCCTTTCTGTGACCTGCCTTAACTCATAACACAGTAGAATATCGTCTGGCAGCAAAGCCAAGTCTATTTTCTGCCTTTCCAAGCGGGTTAAATGGGTTCCCAGAGGGGTCTGGTGAGCTCTGGAGCTGGCACTTGGGACACGGAATCAGTGTACAGCTGGGAGTGCAGGACAGGCATGGGGGTTGTCCCACCTGCAGCAGTGAGATGTTGACTCTTGTGTCTTTTGGGGCTGTACCTGGTGGCTTGAGTTGACCTGAGAGCAGAAGGAACTGGGCTCACTAAGAACACAAATGTGCTCGCAGGTGAAAAGGTGTCAGGGCGGTGAGAGGGAGCAGAGCTGAGTGAGGGGTGATTGTGGCCAGGAAGGAAGGGAGGAGCAGGGTTTTAGTAACCCCCATCTCAAGAGCTGTTCACTTCAGTTCTTGTGCTTATCGTTTGCAGGACTATTGCTGGCAGGGTTAGAGGGCCTCCCACAGTGGTGCTGGGAGGAAAGGGGGTCTCTAATCCAAAATCTCACTTGGAAGAAGAGTATTTCTAACACTGGGTCACATCAGCACTGGCTTTCTCCAAGTCTTGGAAACTCCCCAAGGATAGGGGTTCCACCACCCCCTTCCAGTGACCTCCTGCAGGCTCTACTACCCTCAATGTCCTCCAGCCTAACCGTCCCGGGCTACTGTTTATGGCCATTGCCCCTTTTATACCAGGTACCACTACAGAGTTTGGTTCCATCACTGCTGTAGCTGCACTTCCAGGAGCTGCTGGCTCTGCTTGGCCCATCCCTTGGCTTCCCCTCTGCCTGGCAAGAGAGCCACCCCAGGCCCTCAGTCCCTCCTGCCGCCTGATCCCTACCCTGCCTGTTGCATTTCCCTCCTGCACCTCTCTGGCTGGTCTCTCCCCATTGTTTTTTTTTTTTTTTAATTGAAGGTCCCAGACTGGTCCCAGTAATGCAGATGCAGCCCCAGAGGAGATAAGTGCCCTTGTTCTCCTGCCCCTGCTCCTGGTGCAGAGTAGGACATGGTTTGCCCTATTTGTAACCAGCCCCCCTGCAGGCTCAGGCTCAGCTCGGGGCGCACCATCCCCTCCACAGCCTTCTCTGCAGGGCTGCTGCTCAGCCAGTGGGGTCCTAGCCTGAACTGGTGCCTGGGATCACTGTACACAGGTGGAGAACTGGGCACCTTCTCTGCTGGGAGTGTTTGAACAGTTTGTCAGGGCCTCTGCCCCCGAGGCCCTGCCTGTCGCTGTGCCAGCCTCCCCACTGGGCAAGTATCATCTGCACCTCAGGACAGGTGAGAATTGCAGGGGGGTTATACCCTCTTGTGTCTTTCTGTCTGGGTAGTCTGGATGCACCCTGGCTGTTTTCTCCATGGAGTTTTCAGGGAAGCGTTTGAAGTGTGGGCTGAAGTCCATCAGTCATGGGAAGCCCGTGTGCAAGATCCATAGGCACACTTGTCAGTGGAGGCACGTGAGGCCTGGGGTTGCAAAATTCCGCTGGATAAGGACATGAGGAGTTTGATCCAACCTTAGAATTAGCTCTGTGTCTCTTCCCACCTCAATCCTTTTGTGCTTCTGAGTTGCTTAGGTCAAGTTTGTTTTCATTTTTGTTTTGCTGTGATTGACTTCGTTTCTGCGGGTGAGTTTATGTTTCCTCGTAGAAAAGGTTCTCTCCAGGAATCATTTTCTCACAGCTCTGTGCTGTTTGGAGCCATGTGCAGATGAGCCTCTGTTGTTCTTACTGTCCTTAGAAATGGATAAGAAAGAGGCATCAGGAAGGAGATGGGAAAGGGCTTCAGGGAGGAAAAGGAGGAGAAGGTCTCAGGCCATAGACACAGAGCAGCTCTGGAGAAGTGATGAGCATTGGGGATGGCCTGTGTCCAGTTACCATCACACTCCAGCAAGGCAGGAACTGTGAAAAATGAAAGGAGACATGAAGTCAGCTCTGTGGACTGCGAGAGCCCGGGCTGAGTCACTGTACCCTAGAAAAGAGGATTACAGAATCCCTTTGGAAAAACAGCAAGAAACTGGTAAATATATTATCTGGGACCCTGGTGGACATCGGGGCCAGGAGAAAGGAGCAGAAAGGATTTGAGTCCTTGATGTGTTACTGCTTCCTTCCATGGAGTTCTCTGCTGGGATTGGCACATCCCTGGGAGACAGGCTGGGATGGCAGAGGTTTGGCCTGTGCTTTGTTTTGTAGCTACAATGAGGCTGTAGTTCTGTCTGGTTTATTTATAACACACGTCACTATTTTGGTCTGTCCATAAATAAATGGTATGACTGGCAAAGGATGATTTAGTGGATGGACAGATTTTAGTTAAGGTAAATTACACAATGCTATAGAGCAGTGTTTAAAAATGGGCCTTGATTTCACCTTCCTCTTGAGCAAAAAGGAAAAAAAAAGTCTGTAAGCTATTGGTAACAAAGCTAAAAGATTTATTAAAGTATTTGTAGTTTCCTTTCTTAGTTGTCTTTTCCAAAAATGCATATCCCTGTTGGAGAAGTGTGTCCCACTAAGCAAAGAACATTGAAGGGGTTTTTTGTTGTTTTTGTTGGTTGTTTTTTTTTTCAATGAGAAACTGTTTATTTCCAAGGAATTCCCACAGAATTTGCTTCCATACCGCTTTAATTTCTTTTTGCCACAAAAAGTTGTAATTAACTTCTAGTCGTCCCCACAATGGTTCACATCTGGTTATGCCCATCCCAGAGTATTGACTTGTAAGATTGTTCTGGGGAATGGGGGCCAGTTCCTGTTTTCTCTTTGTGTCATAGACAGCTCATTTCTTATATAAGAAGGAAGAGGACGAAGTTTAAAAATTGTGTTTCTGTTCCTGAGGTAGAATCTGAAGAGAAGCCATCCCTGAGCAGAGCCTCACCTCGTTTGGCTGGCCCTGAGCAGGATTAGTGGGTCAGTCTCTCTGGGAAGGGCAGCTGCAAACCTGTGTCTGTGCTGGGTCCTGACTCTGAGGCTTGGCAGAATTCCCTGTATTTCTCCTTCTGGATTGTGTGGTGGTTGTGGATCAGCAAATTAATGGAGCTTCTGGAGCTGTGGCTTGTGTGAGCTGATACCAGCTGGTTTCTGGCTTTGGGAGTCCCTGGAGGAGGAGGAATTGCTTTGGTTTTTGGGAGGTGGAGACCTGGGCAGAGTGGATGGGTGGTGTTACAGGATGATCAGCTCTCGTGCCATATTGGGGTGTATGTGGTGCGCAGAAGAGGAGGAAAATGGCACAGTGCTGCTGTGGTCTGCTTGGGGGATGTCTCTGCCCCTTCCAAAAGAGGAAAAATACAATTTTATCGTTTCCTTGTACTGCAAGGGAAGGGGATCTGTTGCTGAAGTGAAGAGTCAGAGTTCTTTGAAGAAATGTCTTGGTTTGTGGAAGTTTTTGTTAAAGTTGAGTCATTGCTCCTCGTTCCTCAGGGTGCTGCTGGCAGCCCGGAGTGCCTGTGGGACACAGAGATCAGGACCAATAAACCCGTTTGTGAGAAGGGCAAACTGCTGTCAAGTCCTATTATAGAAGTCAAGTGGCTGCAGTGGCACCTCGGGGTCTGTTCCAGCCCTGCACTGTTCGGTGCTGTGAGGGACAGGCGGGGATTTCCCTCTGCTGGGATCCAAAAGGGAAAGCTGCTGAGGGAGTTGGTCCTGGCTGGGCAGGGCAGCACGGTGGGAGGGGGGTGGTGAAGGCTGTGGAGAGTTCGCCAGGTCAGATCCCCCTCCCCAGACACATCCAGCCTGGCTGAGCTTTGCTTCTGTTCCTCCACTGAGGAAAGAGCAGAAGGCAGCCAGGAGAGGGGTGTGTTCCATGATCCCAGTGAGCTGTGCTCCCAAAGAGAGCATCCAGCTTAACCCCTGCCACCCCCCCAGGTCACCTGCATTGTCCTACTGTGGGACAGAGTCACCAGGGCTGGTGCTTCCCCCGTCCTACAGCCCTGCTGAGCCCCAGGAACACTTTGGGACTCAGGGCTGGCCCGCTTTGGGCTCCAGCACCACTCAGGATCAGACCCGGAGGGGTGCAGTGTGTGAGGGAGCAGGAAAAATCGAGGAAGATGGGAGGGAGAACAGATGGGGGTGGATCAGGCCTGTTCTCCAGAGGTTGGGAGCTACACTGAGGACTGTTCAGACTCTGAGCACTGGTACTGATAGAAATATTGAAGGCTGAAAGAGAGCTTCAGCTTTTCCTGTGTTTTCAGACACAGGAGAGGAAGACTTGGAGTCCCCAGCTCCAGATTAACGAGTTCTGTAGAGAGCTGATACAGAACAGAAGTGTTCTTTGGCTGGCATGTGTGCCAGTGTCCCTGCTCCTGAGTGGGACAGTTTTTGGAAAACGAGAAGTCCTCCTCGTTTAAAGAAAGAGCAGTGAAGCAGAGGAGTGAAGAGGAGGAAAAGCCTTCCTCGTGGTCACTGAGGACTGGGTTATGAAGTATTATAAACTGCGGGTAAAAACAGGGCTTGGGGAAGGTTTTACAGTTCTCACTTCTTCACCTTTCTGAGAGCAAACCCATGGTAGGCTGGGGATCCAGTGTGTGTTAAGAAAAAAGCTCCAAGTTTAGGGAAAATAATAATGCAAAGAGTTTAGTCTGTTCATCATATACATTCTTCTGCATTTAGTGATCTCAGACTTGGCTGCTTTATCCTCAAACCATTTTGTTTGGAAACAGTCAGAACAAACAAACTGAAAGCCGCAGCTGTATTTACTTGACTGTTGCCTTCTGAGCCTTATCACATATGTTGTTACATTAATAATAACTCTTGCAGTGGAACCATTGTGCAATGGGAAAGCCTATTGCCTGTTCCCAAGGAAGAGTGTCTTCGTGGGGGAGCAGGGAATTCGTCATCCCTTGGCATTCCAGCAGCTCAATTCTGCTTATACTGTAACTGCTTGTCAAAGTCAAAAAATATTCCCTCCCATGTCAGAAACATTCTATGGTTTAGGATCTCATTATGTACTTAAATACAAATGTGGTGAAAAGCATTGATGTAGGGCTGGAACTAGGGATCCATTGGAGAGGTGATCCAGGGGGGGTCCCCATATCTAGGGATCCATTGGAGAGGTGATCCAGGGGGATCACCACATCAGCCATGTGTTTATTATGGGCAGGGGAGGAGTGATAAGAAAAGATATCCTGTGGGTGCCTAATGGCACTGTGCTGGCTGCTCCTAGTTCTGATAGGAAAACTGGTTTCCTAGGGCTTGGAACAAAATCAGGTCTTGGACTATTGGAGTTGGGCACAGAATAAAGGGCTTCCTGAAACTGAGAAGGCAAATCTTTTCTTAATTTGTCTGTGAAGCAGCACTTCGTCAAAGCTAATTGTGTTCCCAAGAGATGGAAAATGTCCTTGTTATGAAGGCAAGTTTGGTCATACTTGAGGCAAGATGTTTGTGTGGGTGGGTGCTCTCTTTCTAAGGGGAAATACTAAAGAGCAGGTTTTGATACTTTGCTGTTTATGGGGCAACATAAACATATGTGACAACATATGTGACAACAATATGTGACAACACAGACCAGCATAAGAAGAACCTTGTCCTTGTGTGTGGTGTTGCTGAGTTGCAGAGTGTGTGATCAGTCATAATCCACAGCTACACATGTCAGATGCACAGGATCAGCATCAAAGCAGGTGTGACATTCCCTAAATTTGCAGTGTTTCATAAAGCAGGAATTTTTCATTGACTATTTAAGACGTGCATTTTTATCCCTGTGCTGTAATTCCATTGTTGGTGGGTTTAATTTTCTCTAATCCCCGAGAGCACGAGCAGTGTTTTCCTGCTCTGTGTGCCATGCTGTTAAAAGGTGTTTGCTGTTCCTTATCTTTTCAGGCTCAAAGTAAACAAGAGAAGAAGCCGGGAGCTCCCTCCCCAGCCCCCCCGAAACCCTCAGTTGGCCCTTGCACTCTCCTGCCTGTGAATAAAGCCACCAGCAGTGCCCCCTTGTCCATAAACATTCCACGTTTCTACTTCCCTAAAGGACTTCCCAGTGCCTGCACTAACCACGAGGAAATCATTGCCAGGGTTGAAGAGGCCTTTTCAGGGTTCGAAGATGAGAAGGCAAACGTCTGTGAAATGGGGAAAATTGCTAAGGTAACTATTGATGGGCTTGGAGGTCTTTTCCAGCCTTGATGGCTCTGTGGTTCTCTTCTCTTGGATTTTTATTTTTGGGAGAGAGAAAGAATGAAATGAAAGCAAATCATCTTGCAGAAAAAAGAACTGTTATCCTTTTGCACTGAAGTTTAGATTAAGATCACAGTAAACAAAACTGAGCTCAGTTTGCTGGTTGTCACATTAGATATGTGTGTGTTCTTCCTTGCTTTGTTTTACAAAATGGTTATCTCAGATTTTCAGCAAATACAAACGGCATTTTGTTCTTCTGTCTCTCCATAGTTCTACTCAGAAGGTGGCAGAACCTTCTGTGCCTCTGTGGCTTCAGGTGGTGCCAGCTGCCTTTTTGAGGGGCTTTTTGTAGCTGTCCCTCTCAGCTGGGCCTGAGCTGAGGGTGCTGGTGCAGTGTTGTGTGAGAAAGCACTTCCCAACCTCCACCTCCTTGCACATGGAAGAGGGGGGTGCGCAGTGAGCCCTCAGCCCCTGAGATGTACATTCAGTGTCCAGGACACAGGATCCCAGGCTGCTGAGGAGCTCTGGCTCCAGGAACAGCACCCAGCTCTTGTGTGGGAGCACAGTGCAGATGGTCCCTCCTATCTCCCACCACGGTTTTCAGTGCTGCTGATCTAAAAGTAGCAGTTGCCAGACACATCTCATCTGCTCAGCTTGCCCTGAATGCATCTCTGGCACTGTAAGTTGAGCAGTGGTGTTCTTCCCAAGAGCAGCACTTGTTTTCCAAGGAGGAGGGTTTTCCTCAAAGGAGGGACTAGGTTGGTTTTGTTTGTTTTTTGAGGAATCCAGGCACACTGTTTGTAAACCTGCTCTGAAAATAGAGGTAGAAAACCTTCTTTGCTTGATCAATAAAGGTTTGAAACTGGTTTAATGGCAAGACAGGCAACTGTGTGGGTCCTGTCATGTTCAAAGCAGGAGGCTGGTGTAGAAGAGACCCCTACTTTTCCTGTTCTCCACTCGGATGTGCTTCATGCGATTTAGCTGTTGTCAGGCTGCTTCTGTTCTGTGGCATTATTGACCGTGGTACAGCTTTGGGGCTCTGAAATAAATGCTTCAGAACCAGCTACACACAGGAAACAGCAAAAAGGAAATGTCCTACTTCTCTCGGAGGAGCTGAACACCTGTGGAAGCACAGTTGCCTGACACAGGGATGGCTAAATCCAAAAGCAGTTCTTGGGCTGATAAAGGTTCCCCAAGAAACATGCAGGCCTGGACAACAAGCTGAGAATGGCCTTGCAGGATAGTCCTGCTTAATAGAAGAGGTGAAAGAGGCCTTGTGGGGAAGGCAGAAATGATGCCTCAGCTGCTGCTTCAAAATACTCCTCCTTCCATTTGCTGTGATATCCTCCTTCCCTGTGCCTGGCCTGAGCCAGTTGCACTCCCTGCAAGGCCAGAGTGTTGTGGAAGTTCTGATGCCTGTCTGGAGTCAGGACAGAGGCTGGGAGGGTCTCTGTGGTGACTAGGAGATGCCTGGTGGTGTGAGCAGCTGTTTGCCACCATTCTCAAGCCTGCTTGGCTGAGGCCCTGGAGAGTCCAGAATGCCTGAGCTCTCTCTGATGGCCATTCTGGGAGCAGCAGCCTCTGCAGAGCCTGGGTCAGAAGTGCTGTTCAGAGAGTCCTTTTGCTGGAATCACCCTCTTTCCATTTGTCCATTGCCAGTTGTGTCACCCTGCTGAGCTCCAGCAGTGTTGGGGAAAGGGGCTGGGCTGGGTGGCAGGCACTGCACTGAAAACCATGGGATGGGAATTACTTCACCTCCAGGATTTTAACCACTGATTGTCTCTAATTAGAGCTGAGGTTCCCTGGCTGCCAGTGCGGAGGGAGCCCATCAGGGAACGGGTCAGGTAGGTCTGGGAGGGAGCTGGTGTGAGTGGGAGGAGGTGCCTGTCTCCCTCCACTGCACCTGGTAGGGAATTTTGCTCAACAGCTCAGTCTAAGACAGAGCTTAAGACCTCGATAGTCCCTGATCCTTTTCCCAGCCACTTAAAAAGGCACAAAGTAGAAAGTTGCTGGTGAATTCTCAACCTTGGCACACGGCAAATGGCACACAGGTCAGTCAGGAAGCCATTGCCACCTTATTTCCCTCACCTCTAGCCTCAGTGGTGGGTTTGGTGTGTAAACAGGCAGGCTCCTCTTGGGACTGCTCTGGTATTCCTCTTTTCCCTGATGTTTCCTTACAGGTCTGTGGCTGCCCACTCTACTGGAAAGCACCTCTGTTCAGTGCATCAGGAGGAGAGAGGACAGGAGGGGTATCTGTGCACTCCTTTGTGTCTATGTGGAGAAAGTGAGTACAGCAATGCCAAATTCTCCTCCTGGAAAAAGGGAGCAGCCTGCTACAGAAGTCTTTATTTTTTTCCCCTTACTTATTTTCTACCAGACTTTTTAAATCATTGTCTCTTCTTTAAATGGCTGAAAATCTCCATCAGCTTCAGTTTTCTTCCCCGAAACTCTCTGAACACTTGTTTCCGTGTGGCATCAACAGACTTGTAAGCAGTTGTATAGATGATAAGTTGTTTTGGTCTAGTTGGCATATAAAATATCCTAACACGCTCCCCAGGAATATGCCAGCTATTCTGAGATAGCTGATAGGTGTCAGTGGATTTTGGATGTATTTATCATGCTGCCACACTGGAGCACCGAGGGAGAGCCATTTGGGAACTGGGAGAGGAGGTGGGTGATGGTGTTACAGGACAGGGAGAAGGAATGGAAAATAAAGCATCATCATACAAGTGGATACTCTGGGAGCTTTAATAGTTCCCACCTTCCTCAAGCATAAAAATCCGTGGGGTTTGACAGTCCCTTGCACATCCCATTGTCAGGGCTGCCCTGGGAAATGAGAGCTCTGGATGTGCTGGGAGTGGAGGTGTGACACAGAACACATTTTCCTTTCCCTCCAGGGCAATTCAGGCTTTAGTCTACTTTGTGGAACACCTGAACACTGTCTCCATTTCCTCTCCAGAGAGAGTTCTAATTTCTTACTTAATGGTTCCTTTTCTGATTCTTGAAGTAGCCTTTAACCCTGAATTCCCAAAGTATTTCCTGTGATGATGTTGTCCAAACAGCTTCTAGTTACCCTGGCAAAATTGCAAAAATGCCAGAGGGGACTGTGATCACTACGTTTGTCTTGACATAGGCAATGTATTTCCTTCCTTAGGCTCCTCCTATTTATTCTTAATTAATCCCTCACGTATGATACCACATATTTTCACTCCTCTGATTTTCACATCCTTCAGATATTTGCAGACTGTAGTCATGTCCCTCTTCTGGATCCTTTTGGCCCCTCCTTTTCCAAGCCAAGCTTTCTATGCTTTTCTCACTTTAATTGCTCATTTTAGGAAAACTTTTTTCCCCCTGCTCTCCTGTTGGACAGTTACAAAATCTTTGCTGGAAATGTGCAAGGCAGAAGAAATGTAATGTTGCTGGTAGAGCTGGACTGAGCTCTGTGAGCACAGGGGTAGCTCTAGAACGGGTATCTCCAGTTGCTGGAGCCTGTTTTCAAGCACCTTGCTAGGTGACCTGACTTTCAAAATGCTCCATGGTCACGGATCTCATCGAGTCTGTAGTAATTGCTGAAGAGAAAATACTACTGAATGTCAGATCGTTTAGTTTGTGGCTAAAACATGGCCTTGGGATTCTTCCTTGTGTGCCAGATTTTTTTAAGCCTAAAACATTAGCACATCTTCCTGCGGCTGATTTAGAATGTATCTGTCAGTTGACAGTTACCATGATATGAATGTGCAGCCAAAAGATTGCTACATCTGATCTTTTCTTGCTTATTTAAAAAAAGCCTGTCTGGTTTATTTGTTGGTTTTTTTTTTTTTTTTTTTTGTAAAGACTGCTTTTCGTAGAGTAAGGAAGCCAGACTTAGCAGGAAACAAGTTCCAGTGAGTTCTCTGCAGTTCAGTGCTATGTTCTTACACTTTCAGGAGAAGAAGGTGGTGACTAATCCCTTACAGTAAATAACTGACAGTGCATTTGTATTTTCACGGTTACTAAAGAAAACAGGGTCATTTTCTGAGTAATTTATTGTTTCCCTCATATGATGTGACCAACTTAGTGTTTGATACATCCAGTGTTTGGTAAATGTCAGGGAGTTGCTCTTTTCGTGAGTTTTTCTGTTTGTAGTGAATGAAGCAGCTGTGATACCTTTGGCCAGCAGTATTTTGCATTAGAAGAAAGCAGAGCCAAGAGTCGGTGTGTCAGATGCAAACTGTCAACCCAAGGAATGAGTTTACAGGCTTCCCTAAATCCTGAGTGCTGCTCGTGCTTCCCTTGGGCTGCTCTCCCTGACTGCAGAGCACAGCAGCCACGTGGGCCAAACTAACAAGAGACCTTCTTTGTCCTTCTGAGAAGTGATTTTTCTGGGTGGATATTCATCCACTGTAGCTTGGCAATGCCCTCAAATATTGAGCTCTGGGAAAGGGTTGCACTGGGGAGGGTGTCCTGGGACACCCCAGCGGGTTGGTGCTGTTGACTCCAGTGAGAACAGTGAGTTGGGCAGCGTTTGGAAACGTCACGTTACTCACTAAGCAGCTGTGAAATCAAAGCAAGAACAGCCTCCAGTAAGAAATCTGGTTTGCCACAGCAGTGTTAACATGGAAAACACCTCATGCTCCATCTGTGGCTGTGCTGAGGTGCAGGTGCTTGGGGTGACTCCTCCCCTCTCCCACAGAGTCCTGCGGAACTGCCACGATGATGCTGCCAGGTTCATGTCTCTCCTGGCCAAGCCTGGCTGTGACTACCTTCAGCAGGAGGACTTCATCCCACTGCTCCAGGTACTGGGTAGGGGTGGGGACACAGCCACCTTCATTTTGCAGCTTCTTTATTTTCATGCCTTTAAATGTCTAGCAAGGACGAGCAGACTTTGGTTTGAACAGCACCTGGGTGGGATTTGTTTTGGAGTGAAAAAGAAAGAAGCATTTCAGGTGGGCTGTTCTGCTTAAATGCCACCCAGCTGTAAATCTTGCTAAAGGGTTGTCAAAGCTTTGTGTGGTTTCTTGTGCCTTGTCAGGATTCATATTTATCAGTGCCTGGTAACCAGGCTGAAATCTGCCCCACTTCTCTGCGTGGGTACTGGGAAAAATGCGTGGTGCTGTTGAGGCTCAAGCGCAACATAAAAGCGTATTAGAAAAGTCGTAAAAGTTGCTTGGCAAGACAGTTATAATTGAACTCGTCTAGCAAGGCTACCAGATACAGTATAATAGAAATCTTGGCAAAATTCCTGCACTTCCAAGTGTACTGTATGTGCCTCTCAACTTGCTGATGCACAAGTCCCACTGCTTATTTTTTCTCTAATATTCAGGCTAAATCTGTGCATCCTGATTTAATTTCTTTTTTTTCTTTTCATTCATGTGACATTTTTAACAGTATCATTTTTTGATTATTTGTGGCCATTTAGGCAGGCTCTGGGTAGCTTTAGGGCTTCTTTATGGTTTTCCTGTAAATTGGGTCCCTCTGTTGCTCTGATCATCTGGTGCTACTTTTTCTGATCTTTTCCACATATCCCTACACTTCTCCCTCAAGGCAAAACCTCCGTGGAGATGCTGCTTTGGGGAAAGGTTTTGTGTCTGCACTGGATTCTTCTGTCTCTCAGACAAAACTGGGGGTGTGGTGGGCAAATTTTGTCATCTTCCTCTTCATCTTTTCCCCACTGGGCACACCCTGCCTCTCCTGGCTGATTACAGCTCTGCCTCTTAGCTCCTGGTGCAATCCAAGGCGTGTCCAGTCCTGTTTGTCAGTCAGAGTCAGAGTTACACCATCTTACCCCGTCAGATCAGGCGTGGTGTTACGCTGCCCAAAATCTGGTCACATCACACCCCTGAGGGCACCACGGCGGGAAACAGGCAAAGCAAAACCTGGGACACTCTTACAGGATAGAGGGATCAGACACGTGAATTACACAGCCATTGGTTCAGCCAGCACCTGAACTGATCCATTCAGGATCTAAGCAGTTTCCCCAGTATCTGGTCGTGCAGATTGGGCACCGTGGGCCAGTGGATCACTTACCTTGAGAAAGAGGCATCCCCACGGGTACTTCAAGTAAAGTTTGGAAAAGCACTCCTATCTGTGAGCGTTCTGAGGCTCACAGAGCTTTCATTGTTGGGAAGGACATAAAATGTGATTTTCTCAGGGAATGTGCACTTCTGAGACCTAGCTCTAACAAATGTTAGTATCTTCAATGAATGGAGGAAAAAAGAGGTCTTGGGAGAGGAGATAGTTGCATGGTCACCTAACTAATTTTTGTCTCATCAATGAAAATGAGTTTTCGTCTACTCACTAACTCTCTTCCTTTGTTTTTCTGTCCTTAAGTAAATCAAAATGGCCCAACAGGTGCGTATTGCCCAGAAAATGTATCATACTTGTAATTCTAGAAGGTTCGCTTATAGATTTAAAAATGTCATTCCACTTTTATTGTTAATGCTGCAAATACAGTTTCAAGAGTAAGCAAAAGTATTGGTTTGTAAAACCCAGTAACTTCCCAACATTATAAGGAGAAGAAAATCTCTTTCATTTGGCTTCCTTCTATCTTGCAGGATGTGGTGGAAACTCACCCAGGCCTGACGTTCCTGAAGGATGCCCCAGAGTTCCACTCCCGGTACATCACCACGGTAGGCTGCCTGCTTGGATCCCCTGGGATCACTGTGCCAACCCTCCCTTTGGGACCTCTCACTGTTCCTATCAGCAAACCCTTCAGTTATTTAAGAAAACAGGTGTTTTTAATAGGTCTGGCAATGAGGTATTTTAAGGACTGCTTCCAGAGGAAGAGCCAATCTGCCTGCGTGTACAAGGGTTTGTTGAAAAGGTTAATAATGATTCTTTCTGGTCTTAAGCAAGTCTATAAAAACATCGTTTTTGTCCTGATGAATAGAAAAGAGGTTCTTTGGTCTCTGAGAGTTGCCAAGTCACCCTGAGTTGTGCTGGGCTGCTGAGACATGGAAGGCTGCCTGTAGGAAGGTTTCTGTCACTTGGGCGTGGAGAATCTGGGATTGTTCTTGCTGCAAAACATCCACTGCATGCAGGGATCTACCGTCCAACTCTCCTTTTGCCGGAAGGCCTGCCTAGGCTTTCTGTGCCTCCCATCTCTTGTGCTTGGGGTTTGTTCCTGGGATTTGTTCTGTAGCTTTGTTCCAAGGCTGCAGTCAGCACTTAGGCTCAGTAAGTTTGGACTCTTTTTTTGAGCTTATCTTATGTCAGGCATGAACCTGGAGGAAAGGTATAAATGTGAGGATGTTTTGTGTGTGCAGCAGTAACAAATTCGGAGAATGACAGACCTGGTGGGAGCTGCAGCCCAGCAGGGCTCGGGGCTGAAGGTTTCTCCTGTTTGTTTGCCAGGGCCTGCCTGGGACCAGCTGCACCACACAGGCAGCTGGGAGGTCACTGGCACACACAGGCTTGGGCCTTTCCTGTCAGGAGCAGATGGCAGAAAGACCCTTTCCCTGGGCAAACCCTGAACTGTCACACTAATGTTTTATGGAAGCGGATAAAGGGAACCAATTCTAAATGTTTTAGATGCACTTGAACATGAGGGTGAACACCAGTGCATAATGAACATGTTCCCCATGGAGCAGGGTACATAAAGCACAGTGACTGTCCAGAACAGGCAGAACAGTGGCCAGGAAATTATGGGGGCACAGGAGTGGGTGAGTGTGCAAAGTGCCTATGGCATGTGTACTCTGGTATCTGGTGTTCAAGGTGCACAGAGGAGTGAGAGCTGAAAGGTTTAATGTCACACTGGTGTTGGTTTCTGACTGCCGTATCAACAGCTCAGGATGCTGTGTGTGATTGTCCTGGGCTGCCAGTTCAGTGCTGACAAAGGCAGCTCTGTGCTCTGCCTTCATGGGTTCCTCAAATCACACCCTGTTTCTGTATTTTTCAGGCAAGAAACAAACGTCTTTACAGGGTAATCCCCCACATGATCCCCCCCACTGCACTTTCTGGATTGTGGTCTGAGAGACCAGCTATGTGAAGCGGAGGTTCCACTTCAAGAAAACTGAAGTGCAGGCTCCTGCTAAAGGGCAGCACCCTTTCCTTCCTCTCTCCTTCTCCACAACTTCTCTGGTGCCCGGGTACTGCCTCTGTTCCCACCATAAAGCAGTCACAGAACCAGGCCCCCATGAGTACACATTGCTCCTCTGTGCTCCCTGATCCTGCTTGTGTCCCCAGAGTGCCCTCCTGCTGCAGTCAGAGCCTTCAGCATCCGCATTTGCACTGCTGGGACAGAAGTGCAGCCCAGGCAGGTGGTGCTTGTGGCTGTGCAGCAGCAAACCTGACCAAGGCGAGCTGTCCTTCAGCCTCCTCGTGCTCTGGGTGTCTCTGCTGACAGCCAGGCCCTCCCTGGCTCGAGCAGGGTCAGGAGAGGCAGGGCAGGCTGTGCCCTCCTGCAGTGGCAGCACTTGGCCCTCTGCAGCAGTGGGAGTTCATATTTCTCACCTCTCCTTTCACAGACAGTCTGGCACTTCTCTCTTTAATGTTACAAAATCCAGTATTTCCACCAGGAGGTAATGAAGGAGACAGCTTTGCCCTTGGATTTTGAGACTACTCGGATCATTTTGATTGCTTCAAGGTAGAGTGCCTTACGCTTACTTACAGCGACAGAATGCTGTGTTTGCTGCCAGTGCAAGAATTACAGTTTACTTTTGTTACAGGTGAGGCCTGTAGGGAGACATGGCTTTGTGTCCATTGCTGGATACAGCATCACTTGGTTGAAATCACCTGGAGAGTGAGCTTACAGCCAGAATGGGTAAGATGTATGTGCACCTTTTCAACTCTCACTGCCACCTCAGCACCTTTAATGATGCCTTTTGGACACCCCAGGCTGGAATTTTATCTGTATCATATCTGTGAGCCATTGTGTTACTAAACTAGTTGTGTTTGTTTCCACAGAGACTGACTCCTGAGGCTGGGGAAGATGGTGCAGAAAAACACATGGCATTTGTTGTGAAGCTTTAAAGTGTGACTTCTACCAGAACATTCAGCCCAGGCTCAGAGTTAGCACTGCATGTGGGAAAACTGTCAGTTTAAACCAGCCTGAAATGCTTGTGGAAAAGTGCTTCAGCTTGTGCAGTGGGACCAATGGGAATGTGTAAGGGGAGGATGGAGGGGGTAATAAAGCTTTGTGGAGTTTTCCAGAAGTGGTATTGCTTGTGTATTGGTATTGCTTCTGTGGGAAGACTGGGGAAAGGACTGGAACTCGTCCATCAATGGTTTGGGTCCTGGAGGTCGATAACACGAGGATGGGCAAATAGGAAGGGGCTCCTCCTTGCAAAGGCTTATCAGGAGTTGGACTTGATAATCCTCATGGTCCCTTCCCGCTCAGGGTATTCCAGGAGTCTGTGGTTATGTACTGAGTTCAGAATAAACAATCTTCCATGTTGGGAAAAACGAAGCCAGTTAAGGCTTTCTTTCAGTAAGACATAAGTGACAAGTGTGTCTTAAATACTGCAAATCATGTCAGGCTGGGTGATTATGGTCTGGGGTGTTTCCCAAATGCTTTTTTTTGGCAGCTTGGTTTTCACAACCTGGGAAAAGAAGACAGAACTATTGAAATTTTTATACTGACATATATAGTGTACTGCTATCCATTGACAACCGGACCATTATTTGAATAATAAAGCCTGCACTGAGTGACTGGACATGGTAAAAGAGATAAAAATGGATCCCATTTAAACTCTGGGTGCCTTATTTTTACAGCTAGGTGAGGAGGGAGCTGATGGAACATCTTTATCAGTGTGGTCTGATAGATGAACAGTTTCTTGCGCATCTCAAATGGGAATAGTTTGTTGTCCTTTATTGCCCTAAAGGCTGAGCAGAAGAATTCCTGGTATGGGGTCCTTTCTCTGACTCTTGGGGTGGCTGTTTTTGAGTCCCTGGAATGGTGTGAACAGCCTGTATCTTTAGGAGTTGTCAGGTGTGATAATGGGTTATGAACGAGGTGAGACCCACTCCAGTCTTGGAGCTCTTGTGCAAAAGCCAAACAAAGTCCAAAAATAGACTCCAGAATGGCAGTGGCTGCCAGAGGCATTAAAGGAACAAACAGAGCCTTTTCATTGTGCTTAAGACCAGAAAGGATCATTGTGATTACTTAGTCTGACCTCTAACACAGGCCAGAGGACAGTGCTCGGTGATTGCGGCAGTTGGGATAGATCTCCTCTGTGTTTGGTTTTAATTGATCTGACGCCCAGCTTTAGAAGGACATCACCTGTGAGGCCTGGAGTGATGAAGAGTGTTACCAATAGGTGTCATGTTCAGCTAAGTTGAGTCTATTAATTCTCTCTCTTCAGGATACATTTTCAATCCTCAAGTCATTCTTGTTGCTCTCAAAATTATGTGCCATCAGCATTTACTGTCTCACTGATCTGTGTATCCCAGAGCAGGCTGTGCAGAGCAATGTCAGACTCGGTTCCAGATCTGTTCTGGACTAAGATGCAGCACTTCTGTGACTGAGCCCAAGCACAGCCCTTCAGTGGTGGCTGCCCACTTGAAACTAGTTCTAGCTAAGAGACAAACCCACCCCATTTCCTTTGTTAGCTGGATTAATCCCTGTAGCGTCCATATTGTTATGTGAAGTTAATTTTTGTGTTGGAAGAGTATGCACTGAAGTTTACCAAAATATTAGGATAATGTGTCAACATGTCAGAGACCTCAAAGGTTTGTATTGGGTTTGGTCAACAGGAATTACCTTCCACAATGCTGAGCCATGTTCGTTCTGTTTCTTATTTCTCATGCTGGGCTGTTCATTTGTTGTTGTTTGCCCTGTAGGTTTATTCTTGCCCCTGCTTCCCTGTTTTGTGATGATCCTTGCCAAGGTGACAAGGAGAAGATTAGCAAGGGCTCAGCTTTTTGAGGTGCTGGGCGTGTGCTCAATCTCATACCCTGAGCTGTTTGGTCCCTCAGGGCTCTGTGCATCCCCCTGTGGTTTTCACTCCCTTTCACCCAAGGCAGATTAGGAAAGGAGACAAGTGAGGTTCACTTTCTCCTGGATAAATGCCGACAGATAATCCCTATTGCTCCCTTTGAGGGAGCCCCTGGAACATGGGGCGTTTTTACAGGCACAATAGCTCAGACATCAGCTGTGCCTTTCATTTACACTCCTGCTTTACTCTGCAGGAATCAGAAGAGTGGGAAGTCCTGGCATTATCTTTTCCTAATACGTGAACCTAGAACCCTATTTCATTTGAGATCCGTGCAAACTGCAGCCCCTAAAACCTGCTAAGCTCAGTTTGAAAGCGATCCATCAGCATTCTGAACATGTTTCTGCCATAAATAATTCATCTGCATGCCTAAAGAGGGGAATTAAGAGCAGTGAAAGTGTTTGCAGAGTGGAAATGGGCAATTCTGTTTCAAAAGCAGATGTTACTTTTGGGCTGTGTGGTGAGTAAAGAACAGCAGCACTGACAAAAAAGATCACCAAACAGTTTTCAAAAAGTGTCCTCAGGCTGAGTGAATAAACAAAGTTAGTGTTTAAATTCCCAGATTGGGGTGTTTCAGGAGCTGATTTCACGAGCACTGTTCATGTGTTGCAGGTTATACAGAGAATATTCTACACCGTGAACCGCTCCTGGTCTGGGAAGGTCACTCTGACAGAGCTGAGGAAAAGCAACTTCTTGCAAGTATGTTGGATTCTGTGTGAAGGAGATCCAGAATGCACTGTCCGTGTTCCCGTGGCTGGGGGGAGGGAGCTGGGCCTGGAGCGGGACGGGCCGAGTGCTCAGTGCCAGGAGAGTGCTGGGGCTGTGGAGGAGCTGTGACAGAGCTCAGCTGAGAGCAGCAGGGGCTGCAGTGGCCAAGGGGGCACTGGGAGAAGGTCAGGGGGGACCAGCAGCAGGTCTGGAGCTCCATGGTCTGGCCAGGCAGGAAGGGCAGCAGGGCACAGCAGTGGCTCTCACAGGCAGCTAGGAGGAGCTGCTGCAGGGCCGGGGTAGGACAGCCCATCTCCTGCCTCCCAGCCCTCTGACAGCTGGTCGTCACCCCAGGAGTGATCCCCCAGGAGAACAAATGGAGCTGAGCTCTTGTTCCAGTCCCTGCTGTGCCCTTATGGCAGCATTTGCATCTCTGTCCTCTGCGTGTTTAATCCAAAAGAGGACTAGCCTAAAACAGTCTAAGGCTGCAATGTGTCCAGCCCACCCTAAAGAGCCAGAAAGTCTTCAGGCTGAAGGGTGAAGGGCTTGGCAAAAGAGTGAGGATCTCTTGGGCAGAAGGGCTGTGTCTGAGGTTGGTTCTCAGAGCTGTGGTTGCCCAGCTTCCTCCGGACTGCAGCACTTCAGCTGCAGAGCTGCCTCCTCTCTGATCTTAACTTCCCACTTCCTTTGTACTCTTTCAGACCCTTGCTCTCTTGGAAGAAGAGGATGACATAAATCAGATCACAGACTATTTCTCCTATGAGCACTTCTATGTGATTTACTGTAAATTCTGGGAGCTGGACACTGACCATGACCTTTACATCAGCCAGAAGGACCTGGCTCGGTACAGTGACCAAGGTATGGTGCCTGCAGGCTGTGCTGGGACTAGGGGCACTGCTGAAAATACAATGCTCTCACTCAAGAGTAAAGCCTGCCTTTGGTTTGGTCAATTTGATACCTCAAAAGAAGTTCAAATGGAGCCATCCATCTCTTAAGTAAATGCTGATTTAGAGAGTAAGCTGCAGGGGCTCAGACACAGAGAACTGCAGTACACACTCTTCTGTGCATGAGTAGCTTCAGAGGGAGCTTCTGTTCACGTGTGGGCCACTGCCAGAAGGACAAGCTAAAAGAATGCCCTGAAACGTGCTTATTACTGTTGAGGGTTTTGCAGGGACTTGGAAGTAGGGACAAAAAGGACAAGCCCACGTGAACTCCCAAGGTTGCTGAAGTGCAATGAGAGAAATTCCAGAGTGCAGTGAAGCTTGAGGAATTTCGGGAGAACGTCTCTAGAGTTCAGTGTGGATCCTCCTTTCCACGAGCTGAGCAGGTGCTGTGAGTTTTCAAGGGTTCAAGGACCGTGGATAAATTAATGGAACACAAATCACACAGGGCTAAGCAGCCCCGGTGTTCCGGGTGCAGGTGTTTGTGGAAGGCCGTGGGGGCTCTGGGGAAGTGTGGCAGTCCCAGGGTCAGGAGTGGTGATCATAGGGCTGGGTAGGGTGAGGATGGAGAGGTGACAAGGGGAGACCTGGTCCCTACTGGGAGGCTGGAGTGTGGGGGAGGATTTGCTGCAACAGGAGGTTTGGGGGTTGCCACAGCCTGTGCTCTGCTGAGAAGTGTTTTGTGGGATTTGGTGTCATTTTGGCTTGGTAACTGAACTACTGCAATACACACTGAAATAGTCTCCTGCTACCAGTAGGGGTTGCTTATGTGACAAATCATTCTGCAGCAGAGCAGGAGTAACACTGCCCATGTCCAAGGACCCAGATAACAGTTGCCATCTTTGTGGGACAGAGTGGTGTTTGGGAGGATACAGAGGCAGACTCACTGGGAGAATCATCCTTGTTTTTTATAAAATGTGTCTTTCTGCTAAGCAGAAAGAGGTCAGACAGGCAGTACAGGCAGAGCATTCTGTTAGCAATGGCAAATGGCTTTGTGTAGATTCAGCATAAACAACTGATTGCAGTTATTCCTGTGACCTGTGGCTTCATTTTCTCCATGTTTTCTTTGTTTCCAGCTTTATCCAGCAGGATAATTGAGCGAATATTCAGTGGCGCTGTGGTGAGGTGAGGATTCCACACTGCTTGGGGAAGGGAATTCCTGTCAGGCTGCTTAGAAATGCAAGTTACTCTCAGAAACCCCCACTGATCAGAATGGTTGCCAATAGGGTGCTCCAGCTGGAGCTGCCTGAAAATGGAGAGAAACTTCTGGGTATCTTAAGAAAACAAATTCCAAAATCCCATAGGATGGAATAGGTGGACACAGCTGGGCGATATGGCACGGGGATAGCTGGAGAGCACTGCTGGAAAGCCTCTGGAAGGCGAAAAGAGCCCAGGCCTTGCAGTGGGAGGGGATGTGGTAGATGAGCCTCAGCTCTGCAGTGACAGCAAACACTGTGCCTGGTGCTGGAGGTGTAGGGGGTACAGGCTGAATGGGTGGTGATGCCCCATTTTCTCTTGCTGATGATTTGGGACTTTTGAAAAATGTGTTTGCTGGCACTGTGAGTATTGAGGAGCCTGGTGGGTTCTAACTTTTGTTTTCCTGCTATGTGTTCTAGAGGCACTGAGGTTCAGAAGGAAGGCAGGATGAGTTATGCTGATTTTGTGTGGCTCCTGATTTCGGAGGAGGACAAAAGGAGTGCTACAAGGTCTGACTGATTTCTGTGTCTTGTGAAAGTACTGAGATGAGCACAGAAGATACAGACACTTCTGTGACCTACCCCTCTCTCCAAGAGACAGCAGCTTGGGTTCCATTAGGAGGAAAGCAACTTATGGTCAACTTTTGATCAAATCATTTACCTTTCTTGAAGAGAAATTGTGTAGAAGCAGAGTTTTCTTGGATTGTTAAATGTCTTGGTGGTCATCAGTGCCTTTGGTTCCCCTGTGCCATGAAGCACTGGCTCTGGGGTCGAACCCCTGAGGAGCTGGCAGAGGTGAGGCACGTTCCCTTCACATGGGTACGGAGTGTGCAGGAAGGCTTTGTGGGGAACCTTTGCTGTGTCCCTTTGTAAAACCTGCCCACGGCCTGGTTTGTAGAGCCAGGGGGAACTGCTGTCCAGAGCTCATCCAGATCTGTGTGTGATTACTGGGACAAGGAATCTTCTGCATAAGAACGAGAAGAATTCATAAATGCAGGGTTGGAGCATCCAGAGGTGGGGGGATGCCGGGTGAGCTGCCTGGGAGCACTGCACACTGTCCAAAGGGGCAGAGCAAAGGAGAGCACACCGTGCCTGCCTTATCCTTCACCAGGGTCCTCCTGGTGTCCTGGGCTCAGACTTGGCTGGATTTGGCCAACTCTTGCTGCTGGGCTGGACAGGGACACCCTCGGGCTCAGCACAGTGGACACTGTTACAGCTGCCAGGTCATGAGCAGGGCTGTGCTGCTCACAAACCACCTGGGAGACCAACAGGACGTGCTTTGGGTGTTGGCCTGTGCCCTGGCCCTTCCCAAAGGATCTTTTCATCCCTGGGTTTGTGCCAGCCTTTGAGCAGAGGAGCCTTAGGGGATGGGAGAGGGGGAATGTGCACTGCTGCAATCTGTATGGGTTTGTAGTGCAGGGCTGAGCTCTCCCTGTCCCTGTTCCTTTGCCAGCATTGAGTACTGGTTCAGGTGCATGGACCTGGATGGGGATGGAGTGCTGTCCATGTACGAGCTGGAGTACTTCTACGAGGAGCAGTGTGAGCGCATGGAGGTGATGGGCATAGAGCCCCTGCCCTTCCAGGACCTGCTGTGCCAGATGCTGGACCTCGTTAAGCCAGAGAGGGAAGGTAAGTCCTGTTTGATCAGTTTTCCTCCTCTCTGATCGGGGGTGAATTGGGAAGGTGATGTCCCTGTGTGACCAGTCTGTGCTGGAGTCCCAGGGCTGCAGTCACTGCACAGTCACTGCACAGGTTGTGCCATCGGGAAATGCTAAATGTTGAAATACTGAAACAAGAGACCTTGTGAATTAACTTGCTGGAGCTGGAGCAACATGTCTTGTGTATTCCAGCTGTGGGAATGTGTATTCCAGCTGTGCTGACAGCCTAAATTATGGAACTGGACCATCCCTATTCACATTCTTTCACATCTCACATGAATGTCAGAGACCTCCAGATGTATGTGAGATTTAAGCATAATAAACACACCCATTTATTGAATAATGTTAAAATCCTTGACTGAGTTGGGAAGAAATTTTGTAATACTGAAGCCTGCTGAAGGTAAAATTAAAACAGACTGACAAGGTCCAGTCTCCCACTAATTAAGAACTCAGAAGCACAATCATGTGGGTACTTTTTCTGTAGGAAGAGTAACCCTGCGAGACTTGAAGAGGTGCAGAATGGCTCACGTGTTCTTCAACACCTTCTTCAATTTAGAGAAGTACCTGGACAATGAGCAGAGGGATCCCTTTGCAGTGCAAAAGGTATATATAAATCACCTTTATTCCTAAATACAAGCTTTCTCAACCCCGTCCTTGGAGTGCTCCTGGATGTGGGGGAAATCCAACTGAATATAAGAACAATTTTTTCACAAGCAGACCAGTCAAGCGCTGGAACAGGCTGCCCAGAGAGGCTGTGCAGCTTCTGTTCTTGGAGGTTTTCAAGATGTGATGGACAAAGCCTTGAGTCCCCTGATCTGTCCTCACAGCAAATCCCAGCAGAGCTGGGACTGGAGCCCTCCTGGGTCCCTTCCCACACGAGTTCTGCTGCTGTTCCATGGTGTGGCTGCCATCCCTGCTTCTGTGATGCCAGCACTGCCAGCGTAGTGTGAGGCTGAAGGGAGAACCCCCAGAGCCTGCTGAGCTGCCCTGACTCAGAAGCTGAGAGAGGGGGCTCGGCCCACAGGGAAGGTTTGGATGTTGCAGATTTTGCCTGGTTCTCAGCCTGGCTGCTCTGTCCTTCATCATCCTCTCTTCCCAAGCAAAGGAAACACAGGAGGAGGGTGTAGCTTTGGGATTTGGCAGCTGCTGCTCCCCACGAACTGTGGGATGCTCAAAGACTTGAATTTTGTCCGCTGTTGGTGTGAAGGCCTTCACTTGTGGCTCCCCCTGCACAGCCAGGGAAGCCAGATGTGACTGCAGCTTATTGAGTGTCTCCCAGAAGCCTCTTACCTGCTCAAAGTACAGTAAAGTGGAGGGGATGCCAAAACCAGCTCTGGTTCCCTCACAGCTGTTCCCATACAATCTCCAAGAGAAACTTTGTGGTTCCATGATTCAAGGCTTAAATATATCCCAAGCCAGAACCACCCTGTTTGTTTGTTTGTTTAAACTGGATCATCATAAGAGCAGTCAAGTAGGGCTGGGGGATAACTTATTATCCCCATCTCACGGTAATTGGCAGAGGGCCAAATGTTTATAGGGATGTTATCCTGTAATCTTCTCTCAAACTTAGCAAACAGTGAAGAGTCCCTCTAAAGTTCAGTTCCAATTAACATTTAATGAAAAGATTTTACCCCCCAGGTTCTTCAGCCACTTCTAAAGTGCACAGACATAGGGCATGCTGAGCCAGAGCAAAGCAAGTGTGTGGTTATTGCCCTTCTGAGATGAAGCAGATGCAGTTTGTTGGCAGCTCAGGTCACATGCTGAACTTTATAGACTGCAAGATGTGTTTTTTCATAGTCCTTTATGTGCTGATGTTAAAATACTCCAAGGTAATGGTGGGTCTCTCAGTAAGGGCCATTTTTGAGTGGCTGCTTCTATCCAGCTGCTTCCTGTTCCTAGAACTGCTGTTGTGCATGTCTGTAAGAGCTGCAGGGAGGTGTGGACAGTCCCTGACTGTGTGATCTCTGCAGGACGTGGACAGTGAGGGCCCCGAGCCCTCGGACTGGGACAGGTATGCGGCTGAGGAGTACGAGATCCTGGTGGCCGAGGAGTCCGGGAACGAGCCGCTGCAGGAGGGGTGAGCACGGCCTGGCGCTGCCCAGGGACACTTCACCTCCAGCTGGGGGCTGGGAGGAGCATGTGGGTGCCGCTTTCAGCAGAGGGAATGGATTAGTGGACTAAAGAGTGCATTTGAATCAGCTCCACACACCCATGAAGAGAGCTGGGAGAAAGGACAAAGCCTTTTTCTTTTGGCAGCCATACCAAAAAATCTATCCAATGACTTTTGCTGGTCTTGGCCATGTGTTGACCATGTCACACTGTCACAGATGAGAAGCTGTAGCTCTGTTACATTTATCACATCTCCCAGAGACTTTCTTTAGTCAAATAATTTTACTTTCTTGCCAGCCTTTATGCCTGTTAGTCTGTGCTCCCCATAAGCTGTACTTCAACATTTGCATTCATTTACTAAGTTTGTTAAGACTTTTTCTCTAATACATTTGGTTTCTGCAATACCTACACTCAGTTTTCTGCCTCCTGTGAAATTCTGGACAGACACACCAGCTATCTTGAGTCAGTGAATTGAGGCAGAGCAGTTGCTCTATGTGCAAGGGCTTCCTGCAGATATATGGAGACTCAGTATAATCACCTTTTCGATTTGTGTCTGTTGTTCTCTTGAGAATATTTCTCTGGAAGCCTCCAGATTTATATAACAAACATGCAAGGAGTGCTTCCCCCATGTTAATCTTGCACCATTCAGGATTGCATCCATTGCACAGCACTTGTAGAGCCATGAGAGCACTGAGAAGATTGCATCATTTTCAGAACTTCCCACCCTGGGAATTGCTTGGGATTACAGTAGCACCTACTAATTAGCCACAGAGCTTTGCAGAGCTATTGAGCTGTTTCCCTCCCTGCCTGTGATATGCATCCAAACAGCAATGGGCCGTTCCCTCATCCCCTCTGAGCTGCCTTTCTGTGGCCTGCACATGGCAGATGAGGTAAGGCAGGGTGGACGATGGAATTGCTGTATTCCCTGCAGCTGCTCTGCAACACCTGTGTCCTCAGCACAGAGGAGGAACAGGAGGCTGCAATGAAAGCTGTGCAGGGCCATGACCCCCCAGACTCCCCAGGGCCAGAGGAAAAGCAGCAGTTGATGTCAGACGTGTGGCGTTTGTCTGAGGCAGCTCTGTGTCCTCCTGTAAAGAGCATGGCAGAACCTTGCTACTTGCTTTTAAGAGCCCCTGAAAAGCTCTGTAGTCATGGCAGCAGGATTAGATCTCATTTGTGGAGCATAGCAACAGACCATGCAGGGAAAAGGGAAGGGGAAAGGAAAAACAAAGAGCTGGATGCCCAGACAAATTTGGCAGAAACAGCCATTGAGTTTTCACACATCCATTATTGGTGCTGTCCTTTGAGGGTGACAGAAACAGGGAGCGGGGACAAAACCAAGACGATTCATGAGCTCTCTGAGAGACTGGAAGATTTTTGGCTAAGTTTGCTGGCAGAACATGAAATCTGGTCTTTGTCTTATTAATACATTTGAAAACAACCATCGTTCAGCAACTGCAGATGATTTAGTGATTGTGTCCCACGTTGTGGGATCCCACATGTGATTAGCCGGGCTGGGACAGCAGTGGGCATGGCCTTGTTCAGTGTAACAGAAACCAGCCTCAGCCAGCTGATGGACATGGAATCCACAGCTGCCCTCGTGGAAAGAGATCTTTCTCCATAGGGTGGGAAATACCAGCTGCTGACAGGAAAACATCCCCTTCCTCTGAGCAACAAGGAGCCAGGGCAAAATGCAGAGCATCCTGGAGGTGGAGAGGGGGACAGAGGCACAGGATCAGATGGTGTTGGTTTAGGCAGCCCAGCCCATTCTCCTTGTCTCCCTCAAGTTACCTGATGGCTCAGCTGCTCATTTCCCTGAACCCGGCAGAGTTAAGGCGGGAAAGGGGGATGAAGGTCATCCCTGAACCACCCAGAGCCAAAATGTGTGTTTGCCAGAAGGAAGGACAAAGAATTCCCTGGGTCATTTGCCTCCTCTGAACAAGCTCGAGCTGAATCTTGAGGAGTGGGTGTTTAACCTACACGAGCCCATATTTGTTTTTATGGGATTGTGAAGCTCTGAAACTGGCCTGGCAGGGCAGGGGGTGATGGTCTTTAGTGCTGACCTTGTGGAAAAGCATCCCATGGATGCTTCTTGGCCAGGAAGGTGGAAGGCATTTATTCCAAGATGGGAAAGGCAGGCACTCTTGGGCCTAAAGGAGCAAAACGGTGCAGTGGAAAAGGAACTCACCTGGGAAAGAGCAATGGGAAGCCCCTTTTGAAGCAGACATGAGAAGGTTTAGTCCAGGAGGAAAAAGCACATGGAAAACAATTATAATGGAGCTCCAAGTGCTGGTGAATGTGTGAATTTGTGGAAGAGGTCACATTGCATGTGCAGGAGAAAGAGGAAAAAAGCTGACAGAAGTCAGTAAAGCTGAAGGAGAAGGAAATGCAAAAAGAATGACAGCATTCACATGGAGGTACAAAGTTTTCCTCAGCTGCATCATAAACCAAGGAGTGGTTGGGGAAGCTGAAGCACCTCCAGCCATTCCCAGTCCATTTCTGGGTGGGGGAAGCAGGGCCTGCCCACAGGGACCGGTGAAGCAAAAAGTGGGCAAATTGCGTATTTTTTGGCAAGCTGGCTTGCATGGTCAGAACAGTTACTGGTGTAGAACCCAGAGCATTGTTTC
This sequence comes from Oxyruncus cristatus, assembly GCA_013399855.1. Lineage (NCBI taxonomy): Eukaryota > Metazoa > Chordata > Aves > Passeriformes > Cotingidae > Oxyruncus > Oxyruncus cristatus. Next base: position 248,871 of record VXAY01007024.1, read on the forward strand.
CCTTCTCCCACTTACACAAGAATCCAGAAGGTGGCAGAATTACTAAGCAGGTGCTTCCCTTTGGGGAAGAGTGGATGAAAATGTCTGGGAAGGTCTCTGTGCTGTGTCCCCTCACCACACAGGGATGATCCACCTTCAGCACAACATCCTCCCCCAGCAGGACACAGTGAGAGGCTCCAGGGTTGGGTTAGTGAAGGCAGAAACACCACAGGAAGTGGTAGAAAATTCCTTCTTGGCACATCCATGCTGTGGTATTAAAGGAGTTCCTCTTTTGCAGCCCAGGGCTGCACTGGAGCTGTTCCTGTGCTGGCCATTGAACACCTGCTCCAGCAATTCCTTCATGAGCAGCGTTGCTTTCAGAACAGAAGGAAGAATTTTGTTTTCTGGGGAGCGCTGAGAAACTAACCTGGAGTGTGCTGAGACTGAGACTTCCAAAAACATCCTTTCTCAGGGATGGGAATGGGCTGAGAGCCCCAGAGAGCCCCAGAGTGGTGACCTGTGTGCAGGGCACAGGACCCAACAGCCTGAGCTGGGAATTCACAGCAAATCTCAGGCCATGAATGCAAGTCCTGGATATCAAACCTCAGCCTGAGTGAGAGAGGGGCACCCAGCGTGGCCACAGTGGTGCTGTGCTGTCAGAACACTCCTGAGCCAGAAGATGCTCTGCACAGTGGGTGTTTGTGGGCAAGCCCAGCCTCCTCTGGGGCCTGACTTTATTGTTGCTACACTGAATTCTTAAGGCTCTGGGACCCACTGACAGTTGCTACTGAAACTGGATTCAAATTTTCTCCTGAACACCAGTGAAAATTGGAAGTTCCAAAGGAGGATGGATGGGAGCACAGAGCCCTGGCAGCTCTCAGAGGACTGGCCACACTGTTCTCAGTGCCTTAGGAACACCCTTCTCGAGCTTCACCTCTTGCATGCTCCTGTCTGTTAGCCACTGAAATAACTTACCTGAAATCCAAAATACAGCTTTTAAAGACACACCTTTTGTCTTTGCAGATCATGTGAAGAAGACTATGATACAGATGAAGTCTTATCTCCCCGTGAAACTGGAGACAAGTCAGACAAATTAGTTCTCTCAGATCTCTCAGCATAGAGAAGCAGAAGACACTTAACAGATCACTTTCAAACTGGAGAGTATTCAGTCCCAAGGCACTTGGGGGTTTTCTTAAGTCCAGCATTGGAACAATGTGCTTTATTTGTACACTGTAACTTGAGAACCCTTTTTCTCTCCCTGTGTAATTGCAATAAGGTAATTTCTATAAAAAGGCTTTTTCCAATGTGCTCTCGTGCACACTCATTGCCAATGGTGATGGCACCTTGTTTTGTTTCTAGATGAATTCTGTTATGTCCCCAGATGTGCAATAAATGCCAGCATCTAATGACTGCCTGTGCCAGCTGCATGCAGCACTGACCATCAGTGCAGCCCTGTGCCACCCTGTCCCCTCGACTTCACACCAGGAGTGACAAAAGAGCTGCCAAATGAACTCCAATTTACGTCTAGAAATCTTTGAAAACACAAGTCACAGTCAAGTTCTTTTTGTTCTTCATGTCCTGGAAGTGAAGGCAACATGAAGGGAGAGTGAAGTCCCTCTGTGGTTTGAACCACGAGCTCCTCCACGTGGTACTGGGCACATTTCCCTGGTTGAACCTGTGGACAGTTAAAGCACTCCATGGTGTCCTGTTTCTCTGAAAATCTGAGGTACAGTTGACATTTCTACTGCGCATAAGATGATCTGCCTCTGTCCAGCGTTTTGTCTTTGTAGAATTCTGCCTTGTACAGGTGGGGTTTAGTGTATTCACAAAAGAAAAGGACACCTGCTGTTGAGCTGGTGTGTTGAACTGCTGTGCCTCGGGTGCCCCGTCCCGTCCACTCCCTGGTCTCCTCCTCCCTGGAGCCTTCTCCCAGAGCCTCAGCTGAGATACTGAAGAGAGAAACCAGTCCAATCTTTTAACTAGTAAAAGAATTAGACTGTGTCATTGCCAAAAGTTTATTTTCTCCCCATGAATTAAGCCCCAGTCTCAGAGAGGAAATGCTGTAACTAATCAATTCTTGCTTTAAGTACAAAATTAAGCTGACTTCCCCCCAGAATCCCAACTGGTGTCTCTGCTGACAGCACCCACTGCTGGAGCTGGGCCTCCCAGCCAGCTAGTGCCTGTTTGTGGTTCCCAGGGGATTAGAACATCCTTTTACCAACTTCAGGGATGCACAAACAGATCTGGGCCTCACCTTCCCAGCTGTCAGATTTTACTGTAACTCAGAGTCGGGCCCCAGCGCTTGGTCGGTGCATGTGCACTGTGTGTCCTGTTACCTCCCTGGAAGAGCATCCTGTGTGCATCCCTGCCAAGATTCCCATGTGCATCCCTGCCAAGATTCCCGTGTGCATCCCTGCCGGGATTCCCAGGATCCCAGCTCCCAGCAGGCCCCTCCAGGCAGCGGAGCCCTTGTGTGTACCCACAGACACTGGCAAGAGGGAACACTGATCCCTGTGATACCTCCAGGAGTTAATCACCAAATCAGTCATGGGCTGATCACTCAGTGTGGCCTCAGCTTGTCCAGGAGCCTTTGGAGCCCAGCACAGCCTCCCAGTGTCCAGTGGGATGTGATGATGCCTCGCTGGGGTCAGGAACTCCCTCAGGATCCAAAACTGAACAAGAGCAAGTTCTCAGTTGTGCTGGGCTTGGAGATCTGTTCCTTTTTCCTGATCAAAGCTGCTGTTTTATCCAGAGGCACACATACGCCCCAGGATCCTGGACTTGGGCTGTAGGAAACTTTTGGATGCCCAGGTTGTTGGCAAAGGCCCTGCAGGGTGACTTGCAGCTGTGAGCAGGAGCACTGACCAAAGCAGGAGCAGCCTCTGGGAACGCAGCAAACACACAGTGGGTTTGAATCCATCGCTGGAACCTCCAGGGGAAAACCCTTCCTGGGGCTCATTCCACAAAGGCCCAAATGCAGCAGAACCTGGGGAATGACCACAGGATGGAAGTTTCACGACTGTTGGTTGTACCCAACTCCATCCACCTTTTACTGGGAAGGACCTGGAGCAGGAATTCAGCCCTTCCCTGACTGCCAGGGCCCAGAGGGGCCTTTCAGTTGGATAACTTTTTAGAGCTCTCCAAAGACAAAGATCCCTCAAAGTGCAAGAAGAACCTGACCCTGTTCTAGGCTGAAGTGGAACTCCCTGGTCCTGCAGCATTGCCAGCTTTGAGCTCCTCAGCACTGGGGTGTTTCAGCCTCAGTCACCCACCACTTCAGGCTCTTCCTCCCTTTGCTGGGGCTTAAACTCCACCCATCCATCGGTCCAGGCTCCCATTTCCCACCACACCAGACTGGACTGGTGCCTTTCTTTGGAGAACTCGGTACCTGGAGCCTGGTAAAACTCCCCAGTTGCCTTTCCAAGCTTTGGCTTCAGTAAGTGGAGCCAGGAGCTTGTAGCTGCTCTGCTGAGCCCTTTGGCCCCCAAACTCAGGCCCTCTCTTCTACAGACAGAGCTTCACTGCTGCTACAGCAGAGTGAATCCAAACCCAATTCCTGCTCCCTGGTAGGTCAACACAAGCAAATCCAGGAAAAAACCCCAATTTGCAGCAAATGTTTTGCATTACATATTAGAACAAGTTACAGAAGTCACTGTTTTTGTGGTGGCAGTGCAAAACCTGCAGGAATTGAAATTATTTACTCCAGGACCAGGAATCCATTCCCTGTCACCAATGTACTTGAAAATACAACTCAGCAGGCACAGATGCTGTGGGAAAGGTCTCCTGCACCGTTTGGGACTCAGCCCTGTCCACAGCTGCTCTGATGGAGGATTAAACTCTGCAGGATTTAGGTGACGTAAATTTGGGAACTCCCATCCTACTTCTGAGCTTTCTTTTCTGGGATAGTCAAGACAAGGATGCTTGTGCCCACAGCAGCCTCGGAGCTCAGCCAGCTCCTGGAGCCAAGCAACCAAGGAATCCCTGCCCTGAGGGCTTGGAGGAGCCCCTGTGGCTCTGACTCTGCCTCCTGTCAGTGCCACTTTAAGGCCAGATCCTGCCTTTCTCCTTGCAAACCTGGCTCATGCTGAGCTCTCTTTCGAGCTGGACCCCTTTTTCCTTAGGAGTAGTCAGAAGAGTGGCTAAATTCAGTTTTGCTTGATAAAAATGCCCTTGTGCTTGTTTGTTCCCTCTGGTCTGCTGCTGTGCAGCAAAGTTCCATCCTCTGTCCTTACAAACCCCTCCGCTTTTGATTGTTTGTCGCCCGTGCTGTGTCTGTGCCGTGCTGAGATCCCCGGCACGGCTCAGTAGCGCTGCTGCAGCGGTCCCGCCTGGGTCGGTGCTTTCTTGCTGCCAGCCCTCAGTGGCACTTGCTGCATCCCGGCCCTGGGAGCGAAGCCCAGGCACTGCCCGGCTCCCCCTCGCCCGCCTCGGAGCGGCACAGACGGGACAGCGAAGGGATTCCAGAGCCTTCCCGCGCTCCTGAAGGAAGGGTTTAAGGAGGCTCCCTCGAGATGCTCTAACAAGGTACTGGGCTTAGTTTCTGAAACAAAATAAGCCCGAAAGGCCAAAAAATGGCTCATGGAAGTGTGGTTTTAACAGTCTGGATTTGGAGTTTCTAGATCAGGGCTATGCAAAAAAACCGGGCTATGCAAAAAAACCCTAAACTCAGTGACCAGCACAAGCTACTGTGAGGAAAACACGAACAGAGCTTCCCCTTTTGTGCTCCTCTTCTGGCTATGGCACTGGGGGAGGGGGCTGGAAACTGAGTATTTAATAATAATGGTTCTCATACTTTGTAAAAGTAGTTTTGGAAACATTTTGTGCTGGCATGGTTTGATCTTTGTATTTTTACTTCGTAATTTCTTCTTTTTTTTTGGCAAATAAAGGACTTTTGAATTTTAAAAGGCAAACCTCTCCACAGTGGTGGGGCAGAGAGTGATTGTTCACTCCATTTCCAGCTGCTGTCCCAAAATCACCTTCCCTGCTCTGGTGAGTTCACGTCAGCCAGTTACTTGTCAGTGCAGCTGCCCAAGCCAGAATTCCAGGCTTTTTTCTCACAAACACTGGGACAAGGCAGAGTGACCACTTACCTGCCTCACACCCTCGTCCTCAGCACGGGGCACTGCCCCTGGGATGACTTACCAAGACACTAAGCTCCCTCCTTTGAACCTGGCCTGAAAAAAAGGAGACATCCTCTGAGTGAAGTGGAATGAAGGAAAACAAAACAAAACAAAGAGGGGAAAAAAAAAAGGTAAAGAAAAAAAACCAGGAAAAGCTGTGGTGCCATTTCTGATCAGCATGGCCAAGTCAGATATGGCGATGCACTTTCTGAGCCCTTTCTAATAACCAGTGGTGTGAAACAAGGTTGTGTTCTTGCACCAACTTTATTCACGATCTTCTTCAACATGATGCTCCAAAGGGCCACGGCAGACCTCGATGAAGAAAAGGGTATCTACATCTGATACCGTACCGATGGAAGCCTGTTCAACCTCAGGTGACTGAAGGCCCACACCAAGACTCTCAATCATCTTGTCCGGGAGCTGCTTTTTGCTGACGATGCCGCCCTTGTTGCCCACACAGAAGCAGCTCTGCAGCATTTAACATCCTGCTTTGCAGAGGCTGCTGAGCTTTTTGGGCTGGAAGTCAGCTTGAAGAAGAGGGAAGTTTTCTACCAACCTGCACCTCAGGAAGTCTTCCCATCATCCCCATATCATCATTGGTGAATCAGAGCTCAAGTCAGTGCAGCAGTTTACTTACTTGGGAAGCATCATCTCCTGGGACAGTAAAATTAACAAAGAGATAGACAACAGGCTAGCGAAGGCATAGAGAGCTTTCGGGAGACTCCGTAAAAGAGCTTGGTGTAATAAACACCTGGAGAAAAGCACAAAGATTAGTGTTTACAGAGCCATTGTTTTGTCTACTTTTTTGTACGGGTCCGAATCATGGGTCATCTCCCGCCACCACTTGAGGCTCTTCGAACGCTTCCATCAGCGTTGTCTGCGCTCAATCCTCAACACCCACTGGACTGACAAAGTGACCAATGTGTCTGTCCTTGAACAGGCTGCGATCACGAGCATTGAGGCCGTGCTGCTGAGAACACAGCTGTGTTGGACAGGGCTCCAGGATGGAGGACCACCGCCTCCCCAAGATTGGGCTCTACGGCGAACTCGCCACTGGCTGCCGCGAGAGAGGAGCCCCGAAGAGGAGATACAAGGACTGCCTGGAACAACATCTCAGCCTCGGCCGTATCGACCACCATCACTGGTCTACTCTGGCCTCCAATCGGGAGGCCTGGAGACACACCATCTGTAATGCTGCTGCTTCTTTTGAGAACACAGAATCATTTCTGAGGAGAAAAGGCAACACAGAAAGAACCGAGTCTTGCCAGTACCACCAAAGGAGACTTTCCACTGTGCCTTTTGCAACCGGACTTGTCTATCTCACATTGGCCTTTTTAGCCATCAACGTGCTTGTAGCAAGCATGGGTAGAGTCCTTCCCTAATCTTCGTTCGCCAAGCCTGGCCATGATGATGATATATGCAACTGCTCAGGCAGAGTCACTGTGTTGTGGTGCTGCTTCACCAAGGGGGTGCCCGACTGTGTCTGTATCACAATCACCTCTTGGTGGGTTTTTTAGACTATCAAAAGCACTTCAATTGGAAAAATGAACTTGTTAAGCCCAAAGATGTGCCTGTGATGTTCCCAGTACCACCAGGAACAGTATTACCTGCCTTCCAGGGTGGATTCCTCAGCTGTGCTGCACATTAGGAGTGATTCTGCTTGTTTGGATCGTTTCACTTCTCCAAGCTGGTTAGCAATCAAAAGGTGTTTTATAACTATGATTTGTATAGAATTTAAATCCGTAAGAAATGCAGGGGGGGAAGTAGTGCTTCTTGCCTGCAGTAAAAAGGTGCTGCTGTGCTGGATCAGGCCAGAATCTGCTCAGTTCCTGAGCCACATCTGTGTGAGCTGTTCTTTGAAAGTCTCAGGGTTTCCCTGGAGGAGCAGCTCCTTGCAGTGCCAGAAGTACCTGCCTGGGAAAACAGGCTTTTCCAGTTTTATTTCCCTGTGACTCTGCAGGGTTTTCTGAGCCCGAGTGCTGGTGTTGGCAGGGGCTGCCTGGGGGCACTGATGGCAGGGCAGGCTCTGCCCAGGAAGTGGCTGTTCCTGCCACCAGGAACATCTGGGAGAGGCTGCCAGGCCCCCCCTGCCAGGCTCTGCCCCGGGGGTCACTCCAGCCACAGGGGAACGAACGGCTGGGGGAGCAGCCAAGGGGCCACTTGGCTTCCCTGTCCCTCCTCCCACCGGGATTTAATCCCACCCCACTGACTGACCTTGGAGTCACTAAGGTTGGAAAAGACCTCCAGGATCCTCAAGTCCAGCCTTTGCCAGAGCACCACCATGCCCATGGAACATCATCACAAAGTGCAACACGCACTCCTTCCTTGGCCATTGTGGAACAGGTACTGTGTGTGGCACGTGGGAGGAGCCTCCCCACTCTCAGGGGAAGGGGGAGAACTTCATTTCCTTGGAGGAGCGTGGTCAGACCTCACTGGTCACAGCACTCATTTTGTACCACTACCCATAACCATGAACTGCTGGTGCTTCTTTCTGATGCAGCTCTACCAATTACGGGGTTTGTAATAAAGTTTGGAAGTTAATCCCCATCTCCAAGAGGATTGGGAAGAAAGCTGGAATATCACACACTTCCCTCAATGAAAAGAAATCCCTGAGCAGCTTCCTCTGTCCTAATGCTGCGAACAGCTCCCCAGATCCACAGTCCCTCAGGAGGAACACTGGGAATTCCAGCTGGAGCTCCACTGATCCCTGACCTGCCACCAGTGACTCCCCCGTGCTTCCCAGGCCGGGATGGGCAGGGGGGCAGGGCCCTGCTTGGGGGGTTTGGGGCCGAAGTGTCCCTCTGCTCTTGAACCACGGGCAGGAAGGGCCCTGACCAGGACACTTTCCACCTGGAACCACTGCCACTACTGCCAGCAACGAGCTGAGCCTTCCCACTGCTCAGCTCCGCAGGAACAACTAGCCAGGAGGGCAACGGAACCAAAGCGAGCCCAGCCTAATTTAGACAATTACAGAATTAGTCATCACTGGACTAAGTAGTATTTAGAGTAGTACTTAGACAATAAGTACAACATATGCCACACTGATGCCCTCAGCAGTTGCAAAATAGAATTAGAAAACTAACATTTATTAAATCAATTTGAATTTTAATATACATTTCAAGAATGTGGCAGCATAAAAGGAAATGTTTTTAGAAACAACCTGAATCTACCATTTGCAGTTTTACATGAACCATCAGGGCTTTCCTGTCGACAGCTCCGAAACACGCTTGACCTAAATTCTCCAACTTTTGGTACCACATTGGATGCAGCAGTGAGATAGTAAAGATTCCAAATACTCCCACATTTCTGGAGCAAAGGTACTTTGTATTTAATTTAATGAAAGTCCTAAAAATGTACCATCAACAATCTCAGCAAAACTTAACAGCTCTGCAAAAGCATTCCCAAACAACCCATGCTGTGCAGTTCGCTCCCAGCTCCGGGGCTGCTTCGCTTACACGTAGTGGACTAATAAACAGATTTACATTAGTAGGTCACGATCAAACCACCATATTAGGAACTGGTAGGATCCTTCTGGGTCAACACAAAAATCACATACAAGTTTAACTAAATACATTTTAATAGGACATCGTTAAATCTCAGGAGGGCTAAAAAACACAGATCTTAGGTACTCGGGTTGGCAAATAAAGACAAGAATACTAAGAAGCATTTTCCACCATTTACTCATTATCAAAAATATTTTTCAACTCTTCTTGCAAAACAAAAACAAAAAAGTACAGACTGGACACGTACATCACATTTTTCTTCCTATGGCTTTAACCCCCCACCCTGCCCACCCCACAGAAAAGACGGGGGGAGAAACAAACCAAAACCAACAGAAAGCTCTGACCACATTCACAGGAAATGACACCATGGTACACTACAAAACAAAAGGAGGTGCCATTTGTGTCCAAAGGGGTTTGCTCATGACATCGGTGAGGAACCGCCACTGTACGTGCTTTGTGCCAGTCAAAGGCCCCGGCAGCACCCGCGGGGCCTGCGGGGAGGGAAGGTGGGAGCAGGGCAGGACTCAGACAACCCACAGCCTGCTGAACACACTCTTAAAGAGGAACTGCCTTTGAGATCGGACAGAAATGCTCATGTTCTAGTCAGCCCACCTTCAGCTTGTGCTGTACCACTGCAAGAGGAGAGATTTCTGCCCTCCCAAAGCAATCTGACTTTTGTAACTGCACAGCTAAACTCCTGGGCCTCCTACTTAGGGATTGTGCTGGAATCAACCACTTTTGTGTAAAACTGAGTTCCTGACAGGAATTCTTTCACTGTAACACTTTTCCAGATAAGCTCTTGACAGGTTTGTGTTATGTTTCCATTTTTGAGCTGTTTGGCCCAAGCTGGTTGAAAAGCACTGACCTTCAAAAGCTACTTTTGCATTTTAGCAGAAAATGAGATAGATTTGGGGTGGAATGAGTTATACATAGCTTATTGTGTTTAGCAAACACCCAGAATATTTGACCTTGGACAGCCATCGATCCTCTGCCCTGGCTGGAAGGTGCCTGTCAGTGGAGAACTCCCCTCGGAGGGAGGGGTTGTTCTGGTACAAATTGGATAAAACTCCCCCTGGTGCTGTGGAATCTGTATCCCAGCACTGAGGGGGGGGAAAAATAAAACAAAACAAAAAAATCGGCCAAGGGATGTCTCTGTAACCCACAAACCCCCTTCTCTTCTCTAGAAGAAACAGCAGTAAAACCAGCAGGAACTCAAGAAATAAAAAGGGGAGCAAGGAGAGGATGGTGCTACCAAAAGTGGAGCCTTGGCTGGGTCCAGGTGCTGTTCTCCCCCTGCCAAACCCAGCAGTAACATCACCGGAGGGCAGCCGGCACAGAGGGGTGACTGAGCAGGGACATGGCCCTGGAGCTGCCAGGGGTGACGTTGTTCCCAGGACAGTGTATCCAAGCAGTCTGACTTTGGATCTGCCCGACCCTCCTGCCCCTGGCTGCAGCCTGAGCTGCCTTCTGGCCTGTCAGCTTTGTAATGTGTTTACTAATCCTGTCTGCAGTTGTGAGCCGTTCCCTAGAGCAGATACCCAGTTCCCACAGGCAGCCAGCACCTACCCTTGCCAGACTGTGTCCCCCTCCTGCCTTTCTCACAGGAGTACCGGGTCGTTCCCTGGTCATGGTGACTGTAACCCGTCACCAGTCAGTCTTCCACACCACAGTCCAGCACTGTCGGGAGGGACTAACTAGATGCCACTTCTCTACACTGGAGCCGAAGCTTTGACTGAGCACAAAGCACAAGCAAGTACAATGAGGTCAATATATTCCTGTCAAAGATCTTGTGATAAAATCATTTACATCAGCAATCGATCTCAAACTATGAGGTGCTGTAAGAACTAAAAACAGTTTTAGGGTAACTCCTCCATTATCTGCAACTATTTCCCAGACACTAATACACAGAACATAGCAATGAAAAACACTTGATACAAGTGATCTAAACGCAGGAGCTCCAGCAAGTTAAACAGAACCATAGCTGCCTTAAACCTGTAGCAGTTCCCCTACGGAGGGCAGGGAAAAGAAAGACAGACTCAGCAGTCATATCTCATGTCTATAGCTTCATCCAAACTTTTCTCGTCATGTGTACTGGCAGCTAAAAACGTCGTTACTGGTGACCCTGTCACATTGATTACACTGGTGCTCGTGCTGGCATTGCGCACCGCAATGCTCGTCACGTTAATGCCCAAAGTCAGCCGGGTCTGCTCCAAGGCCTTTTCTGGCACTGCAAACGCCTCCAGCTTCTTCTCCCCGTTGGCCATGTAGGAGTTTTGGCAGCCACGGCATATGCAGTCAAGGCAGGCTTTGCGGTTCGAGTAGCAAGGGCAGCGTTGGCCACGGCAGGTAAGAACACTTGGATTTTGGGTGGCACGACCACATTTACACCCTTTCTTTTCTTGTGGCTTTTTATACACAGTTTTTGTCGGGCTTCCTGGCATAACGTTACTGCTGGGAACTTTCTCCTTTGCCTTGTCTTTCGTTTTCAGCACCCCCGGTTTGGCTTTCGGGTGGGATTTCTTAGGGGCATGTTCTAGGTTCTTTTTCATGCTTTTGTTAGACAGGAGCACAGTTTTACTGATTTTGGGGGTGGTGCCTCCGTTGGGTACAGTCGCAATGGGCTGCAGAGACATTTTGTTCTCCTGTTTCACCGTCACGGGAGCCGATGCTCCCAGGGTTGGGCCGCAGATGATGCTGGAGATGGGCAGAGGTTGGACCTTCTCGCTGTCGCTTTCGGAGCGAGACCGTTTCCTGTTCAGCTTCACCACCTTGGGCGTGGCCGCCGTGCAGGAGATGCCGTGAGGAGAGGCCTCCGTGGACATGAAAATGTTATGGCTGAGGGGAGGGGGGGAGAGCTGCAGGAAGGGGCCGTTGGCCATGTTTGCCTCCAGGCCGGGCTGCAGGCCCGAGTCGCAGACCTCGGTGCCGGACACGGTCTCCAGGCTGCGCAGCACCTCCTCCACGCTGAGCAGCAGCGACCCGCCCGGCTTCATGTCCTCGCTGAAGCCGCAGATGTCGATGCCCGCGGGGCACAGGTCGCTGCCCGACACGGGGTCGCACACGGGCTGCAGGCTGCCGGGCAGCTCCTCCGTCTTGATGTAGTCGCCGGCGCCGCAGACGTCGATGGCGCTGGCGTGCTCCGGGGACGGCAGGCCCACCCCCAGCTTCTCCACCGGCAGCCCGTTACAGCTGGGCAGCCCGTTGATGGCCGAGCCCCGGCCGTCCACGTTGTGCGTGGCCTCGGGGACGGAGGGGAACCCCGCCGGGGGGTCGCTGGGCAGCTCCGAGGTGGAGGGGACCGGGGAATGCGTCAGACACAGAGCCAGGGCCGCGTCGGAAGGTTTCTCCGTGTCCTCGTGCAGGGGGGACCCATCCTTGAGCAGGGCCAGCAGGTCTGCCGAGCAATCCACGGCCTGGATGATGTCCCGGGCCAGGGGCGTCTGTGTGATGTACTCGCAGAGCTTCTTGTAGCAGTTCACCAGGATGCTCAGCTGCTTGTTCTCCTCAAACTGCTCATAGTCCTTGCACCAGCTACATGACGGTTTCATCATCATCTTCTTGCCTTTACAGGTTTTGCAGACATAGTGCTGGCATGTGGAGTTGGTGGGAGCAATAGGGTCTTGTAGCAAATTTCCTAAGGGGAAAAGAAAGAGGAAGATTACAATGGACTTGAGGCAGGTTTCCTGCACAGCAGGGGATTAATTTTTTGTACTGTCAAAAAAATGGCCTCAGAAAGTTCAGCTGGTCAGCAGAAAACGTTCCATCCCAGTGACAGCCTGTACAAAGCTCACAGCTGTCCATCTGCTTTTAAAACACTGAAAAAGAAACCTATCCCACTATCACTGGTTGTGTGCTGCAGCCTTCACAAACACTCTTGGCTCCACCAACCCCCTCGTCCCCTTCAGTTTTGTCCATGGAAAGTTATGGAGCACAGAAGATTTCCAGGACTTTACCAAAAGTGTGACTGTAAACTCCCATGACAAGTTACTGCAGAGATTTTAATGGAATTAGGAAAAACAAATGGCAATAGAGCAGAGGGAGACTCTAAATGGGATGTAAAAATGATGGAACATCCACCCCGAAAGGAGACACAGCAGACTCTGTGTCACTTTTCATTTAGTGATGCCATCAGAACGAAAGGATCTTCTCTGAGATCTTACTTTAACAATAAAAAACTACTAAAAATCAGGAATCCACACACACCTGACAGCACAGAAAGTCTCAGACCCCCAGCACGAACAGTCTGGAAGGTTTTGTCTACAGAGCCCCAAAACTGTAAAAGCCTGGAAGAATGGTTTTGGTTTTCCTTAAAAACAACCTGTGTATCACCTAAGGATAAAATGGGAAAGAACTAAAATTCTGTAGAGAAACAACCCAAGGAGTTCCTATATCCAGCCACTGACAAGACTGCTCTGCTATTTCCAGCCAGCTCCAGGCCAGGAAGATATTCCATCTCCCAAATTAAGTTGCTGAGTATGTGTGCCATCCCCAGCACCAGGGCTCCCCTCCTCTCCCAGCAGCACATTCTCAGCTTTGATCAGCCCCTTCTCCCAGAAGGAGCCTCTGCTGGATGAGTTACAGCCACCAGGGAATTCCCACCCAGATTTTCCAAAGTGAAAACATGCTGCTAAGGCAAATGAATAAAACTAAACCATTTGGGAAGAGGAAGCAAAGTGCATATATCAAACTGACTGAGACAAAAAACCAAAGCAGTCCCAAAGATATTTTCTCTCATTGCTTGCTTGCCTGATACCTTTTCCCTGCATTCCCTGATCCCTCTTTGGGAAAGGGCTGTTCCAGCCCCCACCTGAGCTGTCTTCTGAGAAGTGTGGCTTGATGTAAACTGGTTTTTGAGCCACAAATCACAAGAGTCAGTGCTGAAGTTGCCCTTAGATAGTATTATTTTCATAAATTGAGCAAAACACAACTGTTTAGAAAGCTGGGAGGTGGCACAGACAGTGTCACGAATGAGACCTGCCAGGACGGTGTGAGCAGACCCACCATGAGAAGACAGAAGACACTCCTCAAGCCAAGCTGTGGAGATTTAAAGCCAACAGGTGGAACATGGAGTCTCGGGGTCCAACCCACAGTGCGAATTCCCATTTTGTTATCTGTTCCCTTGAAATCACACGCTACAAACAGAGGCAGAGGGGGCCACCGCGGTCCTCAGAGGGATTTGATTTTGGGAGTCCCTAATTCCCACAGGGAGGACAAAGGCAACACTTGAAACCCCAGCACAAGTCGTGTCCCTCAGCAGGAGTTCACCAACACTGGCGCAGCCCCCCTGGAGCTGGAGCCTCTCCCGCAGGACAAGCAGAGGGCAAACACCCCAAACACTTCTTCCTTTAATGCTCTGACACTCCAGAGCCAGAGCTTCCACGGCCAAAAGACACCAGCATCAACAGCTAATTAATACCCAATTAATTAACGACAAAGCAGCTGGGTGTGTTCCTTGCCCACCTTCAGCCCCCCTTTGCTCCTCACGATGATATTCTGATGCTTTACAGAACTAAACACTGCAGAGATGGGGCCAAACAAACCAGATACCATTTTAAATCCTAATTAGATTTTTATAAAGCCATCGCCAACTGTGCATTTTATTTCTCCCAAAATACATTTGGCTGGAACTCCTGAGTGAGTAGGACTGCTAAAAGAGGGTACAGCAAAATTTAAATTTCCAGAAGCTCTGAGGGAAAACCAGACGGACCGACAAGACAAAACACTTCCCCTGCTCTCACTGAGGGGAGAACAGAGCGAGTGCTCCTCTCAGTAAATGCCAGGCAACCTACACGGGAGAGACATCGGGAATGCTTGCGCTGGAGGAAGTTTCATTTGGAGCTCAGAGCTCACTGAATATTCATTCTCCAAAGTTTCTCTCGCCTGTGAATTCTGTGGCACTGCCACTCTCCTCAGCTTTAGTCTTGGTAAGTCAAAAAAGGGAAAGTCAACCCTGAGACGCCAACCGCCATCAAATGGAGCTGCATTCCTGGGATCCCCAGGAGTGGTACCCAGTGAGCAGCACAGTCCCACGGACACAGCCCTCAGCTGCCTCCTGAACCTGCAGGTTTCCACTGCAAGGCCAAGACTACACCTCTGCCTGGTTGCCATCAGTGCCACCCCTCTCTATAAACTGAAAAATTTATATAGATTTGTAAGAGATAAAAACGGTGGGCCCTGAGAATGTGATCGTTTTTCATGTCTGTAATTTAACATTTCTCTAAGGCAAGTTTAATTTGTCGTTTTCCCGAGCAGCCACTCGCCACAGTTACTCTTCGGGCCTCCACAGTACTGCCCTCCGTGGCTCGGTGTTACTAAACCTTGCCCTGTCACCTCTCGTGCAAGGTTTGGATACACCCAAAGCAGAATCACCTTCTTACAAGGCCTCCAATGAGAGACTTTCCCTCCGGACCAGCTCTTAACTACCCAGCTTCCAGAAAGGCTGACTTAACATACATTAATAAGAGCACTTACAATCCATGAGCAGCATGGACAGAGGGAAGACTTCCAATACCTAAACCATCGAGTCCTGGACAGGCTGCACCGGTACTGAAAGCACAAGGAATACTTCCTATTGTGTTCCTTAATGAGCATCACTTCTCAGCTGCAGGGACAGGGGAAGCACCTGCAAATTGTATCTCTGGGACCGAAGGGAGGAGAGGGATTGGGAATCACAGCAATTGTGAGGTGTCTATAGCCAGCAAATCGATGTTCACTGGGAAGAAAGGCTTGGAACAGTCCCCTCCTGCCATTCTCACGCAGCAAAAGCAGAATAGGGGCTGAACACAAATAACTCATTTAGGGTCCTTGGAAATGCCACTGAAACATAATTATCCCGCCTTTTTTACCAACTTCAAATCTTAAGAATCATATTATTAAATCTTAATTTCATGAAGTGAAATAGAAAAAAGTTACCAGTTTTTGTTACAAATAGAAACGAATGTGTTGCTGGGATTGGTCTCTAACGTTGGCCATGCAGAGGTCTTTACTCCTCAGCTGCACTGGGGTCACCAGGACCCCCTGGCTCTGCAGGACACAGGCAGCACTGGGAGCTCCTCTCACTCCACTGTGCTCTCCCACTGTGGTAGGATGGCACCCATGGCAAAGAGGTGGAGCTGGTAGGAAGGAAGCTCTCCTGCCCCAGTCAATCTGTGCACATCAAACATCACAGTTACAGTGACCCTGACTTTGTTGTTAAACCAAGACTGCAGGGCTAGAAATGCTGAGGAACGGGAAGCTCCATCCATCTGGAGCAACATACACTTCTACATGGCAGGGACCCCAAAGTCATAGCCAGAAGCTGGACTGCTACACTCTCAGCCTTTTCATTTCTGGATCAAACAGGATCTGATTGTTTCTATTCAAATAATTACCAACAGCCAGGGAGCTCCAAGACACTGTCTCACTGAGCTGGTTCACTCCACAGGGCTTTGTGTCCAGCCATCCATCCACCGGCTCCTGGAAAAGAAATACCCTGCTCTCCCCTCCACCCCCCACCCCCCACAGAGCACCTTTCCACCTCAGGAATGATCAGCTGGACCCACTGAAGGAACCAGCAGCTCAATGAGGCCTCAAAGCCAAGCATGCAAAAGGAAACCCCCTCCCAGAGCACAGCATCTCCCGAGCTGGGTAAACCCCCCGAGCACTGTTTGCAGAGCTCCTGCCGACAGACAGGCAGGCATATGATGAGCAGTGAAAAGGTCTGTCAGCCATCTGCAGAGCGAGAAAATAAACGTGGAAGATCTGGCTGATCGGGGGCAGGGGGGGAAGGGACCTGCATCCCTCCTAGAGGAGAAGGGAACTACACACACAGCTCACAGAGCAAGGGTTAACTGCCAGGGCTGGCACAGCAGCGAAAGGTGCTGTGCCCATGCACAGCCTCCCAGCCCTCCCCGTGGGCTGTACCTGCTGGGGCCCATGGACTTCACCAACACTGCTCCAGGACTCCGACTGCCCAGCCGTGTCTGTCCCACCCTGCCCTGCCCTGCCCAACTGCTCCAGGCAGTACAACGCTTGGCAGCCCCTCCCAGCACACAGCACCTGCCTGGATCCCCTGGCAGAGGTGCCCTGTCAGCCGGGATCAGGGATCCCACCCACTGCAGTGTTCCCAAAACACCCCAGCGTTTGCAGTGACCACACTCTTGGCTGATGGACACAAACACACATTCCCAGTATTCCCAGGGCAAAGCTCTGAACCCACCTCTGAAACGGGTGGAGCAAGGGGAGTTCACAATCACAACACTGCAAATACTGTCCTTTCAGGGGGGTTGAGACAAGGGTTTGTGGACAGAAATAGTTTCATTCAGCCAAAAATTAAAAATAAAAACAAAGCCAGGCCTCCCAGCACATGGCCCTTTTTGAGGAACAGTGAGAGTTCACCTGGGAATTCGGGGACAGTGTCTCTTCCTGAAAAAACCACCTTGCCCTCAGATCACCACAACTTCCACAACAGTGCCACTGCAATCTGACCAAACACACAACCACCGACAGATTCCCGCGGGGCGAACGGGAAATGAGAGACACAAAAAAAACATTAACAACCCCCCCCAACTAAAAAGACTTATTTCAGAATTTCATTACAGAAAACATTGTGCTGGCTGCTGAATATTCCTGAGCATCCCGCATCAACAAACAACTAGGAAAAATGAACTACAGAAAGTATTACCCTCATATAGGTATGGTCATGACTAATGAATTAATGATTGTGTAACTCTTTGGAGAGATAAAAACTGCACTATATTTGCCTGAACACCATGGGAACCCAAATTAACCATGATCAGAAGACAGACTATTTTTCTGCATATTTAGAGAATTACAGTCAAACTCTTTAGCTAAACTTCAAGGAAAAAAAATAAGGCAACAAATTGCATTTGAAGTGCAGAAGGGACTGCCTTCTTCTCAGGGTCCATGCCCTGCATAAGAAACAACAGAACACATTCACTAAGTCCTATGTCAAAGTTGTATTTCTGTTGTAAAGTCTTTGTGTTTACAAAATCCCTGACTGGAAGAATTCTAAATGTATTTTTAACAGACTAGGTGGTAAAGTTCAAACTTTGAGGCTTAAAAAAGGGGGGAAAAAAAAAAAAAAAAGGAAAATTCATCATTTTCAACATCCAGAGTAAAATTTTCACATAGTGGTGTTTTTCAAAAGTCAAGGTTGCTATATTTTCAGAGGTTTCAAATCGCAAAGTTAGCATCTCTCCTCTGGGTGTAAGATTAATGTGTTTCCATGCAGCAGAAACACTCCTAAGAGTTAAAACCTCCTTTGAAAGTTCCAGATTGAGTCGATCACATTCCCTGAGCAAAACAAATAGTAATGAAAACCACTTCTCCCCCCCAAAACAGAGGTGCTTGCACAAGGTTAGCCAGGCACTCCTGGAGTAAACTGTGCTCCCCAAGGCCCCTGGAGAAGGAGCCAGCCCTGAGCACACACAGAGTAACAAACTACTGGAGGACTTCAGAGTCATTCCTGGCAGGAGCAGAGAAATCTGTGCTGTCCAACAGCCACTGTTCTCGAGGAAGGCTGTGCTGGGCACCCGCTCTCCACTCAGTTCCTGCACTCACAGAACATTTTCTGGCCTCACAACCGACTCCAGTGGAACATCCAGGAACGCTCACCCTGTATTTAGACAACCTAATCTGCAAATGGTGGGATGGCAAAGCAAACAAACCCAGAGGAAGGTGTGTTTGAGTGCCCTGCTCCCACAGACTGGGACAACTCGGCCACGCCATAAAGGTGCCTCTGGGCCACACATTAACACCTCTTGAACCACTCTGGAAGGCAATGGTTTAATCGATATCCTCAGGGACCAGCAGAGCCCATCCAGCACTACAGAGCCTCAACAGGAACACTCATCTCCAATCCCATCAGAGCAAACACTGAACCCCCCCGGAAACCACTGCCACGGGGAAAACCAGAGCCACTTCTCTTCCTACTCCTCCACTTCCTTCTGAGACAGAGTAGTATTTGTAGAGTGGAAACCAGTGCCAGTTCCAACAGCAGCAGTTGACGTGATCACCACTTCTGCAGTGCAAGGCACACAACCCTGGCAAGGCACTGCCCCCCAGAGTCACACACGGGATTTAAAAACAGGAAAGGGAAACAGGGAAATGGAGCGGGGAGATGTTGAGAGGAAGAGAAATCATCCCGCATGTTCTTTGCCAAAAACTGGTGTACTCAGAGATGTGAGTGGACATTTGGTAGACAAACGCTTCTCCAAAAGAAGAAAAGGAACACCTGCAGCAGGAGGTATTTGAGAGGAACCCAGGCCTCCAGTCCACGCTCCCCAATGGCTGTTTCAGAGATTCTGGTTATTCTGCACATTCTTCGCAAATTCAGAACTATTTTGGCAACTACTCATGTAATTTTTAAGGGGGAAATTTTAAAAACTACCATAAGGTGATACCTGGACAGTATTTTCATTATTGAAAATGGAGGAAAGAAGAAAATGTCAGTGAAAAAAATACCTAAATAAAAGCCCGGACCCAGATCACTTCTCAAACGGAAAAGGCAACTCTGATCATGAATCAGCCTTCACTCTCCTTGATCCAGGGAGAACGGACAAGGAAGGAGAGTTCTAGGCTAACCTCTTCCATCACAAAACTTTAATACACTTTTTCACTTTGAGACTCTGATATCCAGGTTTAACTCAGCCACGCTCATTTCCCAAATGGAAAATCCAGTACCGTGTATATAATTAAGTTTTATTACAGTGGGAATTTGTTTCTTCTCCCTCCTTCCATCTCTGTGCCACGAACTCAAAGTTTCTAGGAAGTTTCGGTCCGTTTAGGTGCCACTCAACCCTGTTCCCTTCTCCAAGGGACAGCAGGTTAGTGCTGCTTGCCCCAGGCTGTCTCCCTGCCATCACTGAAAGGGAGAGTGCTCACTCCAGAGCCACAATTCCCTGGAATTCATTCCCCTTGCTTGTGGTGCTGCTTCCCCCAGAAACTTGCAGGAATGTTCACATCAAAGACTAATCAAACTGTACAGGCCTAATTCCCATCATTTCCTGGTGACCAAGTGCAGCCTAAAGCACTGGGACACCTCCGAGGACACCCGGACAGGGAGGGGTGGGAGGGACACAGCACTTCAGAGAGGGGGGAGGAAGAAGAGGAGGAGCCTTCACATGGACACAATGGCACACGGATGGAGAATTTTACACGACTACATGGGGGAATTCAAACCCAGCCAGCAGAATGAACCCATAATTCCATTGGTAAGTATAATTGATTATCACATGTAATTATATTATACACTCCACTCAACCTATATTGGCAGGATAAACCTCTCAAAAATAGCCTGTTACATTTACACAAGAGCAGAGGGAAATACCCCTACACTAATCTTTACACCGGAAAACAAACAGTTAGCAGTTTTTATTTGATTTTTTGGCAACCCAACGGCATTCCCACGCTCGGGAGTTGCTTCCACAATGCTACTGCACCACTGAGCCTCCAGCCCCCCGAGTGGAACCATCAGGAGCTGCCTCAGAACACCGGGCAGGCTGCAAGAGGCACCAGGCAGGGCTCTCATGGGCTTTCTTTGTTCCTCCCCACCCCTAATCTCCCTAAAGCCACGTGTTGTCTCACATCCCCTTCCCTGGATTACAGGATGTGTAAGACAAGAACTGTGTTCTCATCCTGTATTTCGCAGCCGGGTTCCTGGCCAGGCATGTAGTGCAGTCCCACAGCCCTGCCACCTTCCTGGCACTTTCCCACCCTGAATCAGCAATAACAATCTTTCACACCCCTTGTAAATATCTGTCACGGGTTCCAGGGTGAGGTTTTCCGTGGAGAAAACAATAAGCTGATCTGACTGGCAATTGTGTCTCCTACAAACATTTCAACTGAGTTTCAGAGAGGGCTGTTATTGCTGAAAAGCAGCTGAACCTCTGACTGAGCTGCAGTGACATACCTGGGATTTGAACCTTAGACAGGCACTGTTAGGAGAATTTTATCCCAATAGGCAGGACTTTTAAAACATACAAGTTTGCTGCATAAATTCTACTGAACTACTTTTAAATTAAACCTGGTGTTAATATGCAACTTAATAATAATTGCTTTATTCCAGAGACTGGAACCTGTATTTCACATCTTCCAAACACACAAGGCACACTCGGGAGCAGTTATTTTTAAGCTGTAAAAGCTCTAGGAAATTACTGTCTTATACATCCCTGTAAAAGGATGATGTATCACCTCCAGCACTGTCCAGGAAACTGTCACATGATCACACTTCAGTCCTAGAAAAACACACTCGGCCAGAGCAGAACTGAACCTTCATCCCCGACAAGGCAGGAGGAGCCCTGAACCCCCCCAGCAGCCTCAGTGTGACACACTGTGTTTGCATTTTGGCTTTCTCCTGCTGAACTCCATGTGTGCCAGTCCGAGCCCGAGACCAGAGCTGCACTTAGAGTCTTGTCATTAACGTGGACTTCTGCCACCCCTGCTCTGAGCTTTGTAAAACACTGTGGGACCACAGGGAAATACACTGGGAACACCGGGGAAGCCCAGGAATGTCAGCTGGTTTGTAGAGCTGGCACTCATTTCCCCTAAAAACTGCACCCTAAAATTAAAGGGACAATCCTGAGCAAGGAATTCAGACCGACACCCTAACAAAGCACTACAGGATGCACCCACTGAGGGAATGGCACAAGGAGCACTCATGTGGGGAGTAATTTCCCAAGGGAACTCCTGCAAATCCAACACTTGAGACTTTAACCACCACTGATAATTCAGGCAGCATTTCTCCAACAAAGCACAGTTTTTACACCTTTACAGTCCAGACAGCATCTGCTGAGGTCTGTGCAAGGGAAGTACCAGACACCCAGAGCCCTGTGCACAGGAACCCAGAGCCAGGCACTTGGGTCTCATGGCCCAAGCAGACAAAGAGCGGGCATCTGACAACCTTTATGAATTTAAATTTAAAAAAACCCCAAACCACAAACAAACAACCCCCCCACACGCACTGTAAAGTTTTGGGTGGTCATAGCACCCACTGTTGTGATCTCTCAATGCAATTTTTACTTCGGTACTTTTAAAACACCCATATTAAAAAGGTTCTGACAGTTGGATAGAGTTTCAGTGACTTTAAACATGCAGAATCTCTTCGCACTGAAGTACACAAAAGAGCATTTTAAAAATACCCCAGCGAGGTCAGGGGGATCAAGAGCGAAGGAGGCACCAACAGAAGTGGGAGGAAAGGCACACAACAAGCAAACAAGACAAAGAAGGTGGATTTGGCTTTACCACTGTGAGCTGCAGGTTTGTGAGTGATGGGGAACCCCAGAGTGGGCAGTGCTGCCTGCAGGGCCCAGAAACACACCTGAGGAACTTCAGGACACAAACTCTTTTACTGCAGGGCTTCACAAAGAGCCTGGAATTTCCTGAGGCCTCTGGACGTGCCACCCACAAACAGGAGCCCAGAGGCAGAGATAAGGCTGGGTAATCACTCAGGCTAAATACTGAACTAAACAGCAGCTCCGGTTATCTGAAAGCTGGACACAGCAGGGAAAACATAAACCAAAGGAACAGCCTTGACATTCAATGAAAATAAAGGATGAAGACAGAAAGGGGGACCACCAAGGATAGTCAGTAAGTAGGAATATCCATGGAGGCACAAGGCAAGAGAAGAAAACAAACTAAAAAGCGTGGTTTGCTCTACCAAACTCAGAGTGAGAGAAAAGCCAAGCAAGAAAAAAAGCTGAAGAGGGAAAAAAATACTCAGGAAGTTGGGCAGGGACAAATTAAAGATAGACGATTTCAATAGCACAGAGTGTAAAACCAGGATTGCAAAAGGCCAAGAAGGGAAGAAGTCAAGGCAAGCAGAACAAAGAACACATTTCAGAAGACCAGACTTAAAGTGAAGAGGCCAGATAGCACAGCAGTTAGAAACACACAGTCCCTGTGTAAATAGCTTATTTAAACCAAATCAGAACAATATTTGCATATTTTTAGGCAAAAGCACTCTGGTGATTGACGCAAAGCAGGAAGGACTTATGGGGAAAAAGCACAGTCAGGGCTGTATTAACCAGCCTAAGGTAAGACGAAATAAAGAGCAGAGGTGTATCAATACCGACATCAGGGTTGCAGGAGGAAAAAACACCTCAAATTACTCCAGGAAGTGACGCTGCAGAGATCCTGGGAACGGGCTCCCTCCTTCCCACTACAAACAGATCCCTATTTTCTAAGACTTTAAGTGGGAGGAGCCAATAGCTGGAGGAGAGGAGGGGTAGGAAGGATAGGAAGCATCCAACACTGGCTTAGCAGCCTCGACAGCTGAAACCCTCCTCCTGAAAATAAATACAATATTTCACTTTATAAACCCCGGTGATTCAATTCAATTCGAGTGTGAGCACAAACAGCAGCAATGACAAACACGGGCAAACGAGGCAGGAAAACACGAACACACACACAGGGCCGGGGCTCAAAACCACCGCAGGGAAAAAAGGGGAATTAACAAATCAATCAACCGAAAGGTCCCCGAGCTCCGAGCCCTCTCCCGACACCGACCGAAGCTGCAAAGGGAAGTTCAAGAAGGGCTGACAGCTTATCCCAGAGCTTCCTCCCGAACGGCCACGTGCCCCCACTCCACACACACAGCAGGACGCGGTTCTTTCCCAGCGCTCCCCAGCCTGGAACACCGACATTCCCGACGCTGCCTTTGCCCACAGAACGCTCTTTTTGGGGGGGATGTAAGCGGGGAAAGCCCAGCAGACCTTCAGCCCGTTTGCTTTTTACGGTGATTACTGTCACAGGGCATATAGGCACAGGAAAAAAAAAAAATCAATTATAGTTTATGTCCGCCCCGAATTCCTGGCTTTCAATCGGAATGACTTTTTGTTTACATTTCAAGGGGGTGGGGGGGAAAGTCAGCAGTTCCTCTTTCCCTACCTCCATGCTCTGGGGATTGTTTGGAGTATCTTTTACCACGCTGGCTCTTAGTAGTGGCTTTTTTAAAGCGATTAACTCCACCATGGCAGGGTATTCCAACAACCACTCCGGCGGGGTGTTCCGACAGCCGCTCGCTCCCGCACCCCGGAGCGGTGCCCGCAGCGCAGCGCCGTGTTTTGGGGAGCTCCCACAGCCCCGTGCCCGCCCTGCCCCGCGCCGGGGGCGGGATTATCCCGACACTCTTCCCACTGCACCTTCCCGAGCCGCCCCCCCGGCGGGGCCGCCAAACTTTCCCTGGAGCTGCCCCGGGCCGGGGCGAGGCCAGGCCGGCACAGCCCCGGTACGGCCCCGGCACAGCCCGGCCCAGGGCCGTGCGGGAGTCCCGGGCAGCCTCATTGTGCAGGAACAAAAGAAAGATCCTCACCGCACACGCAGCAGGAGAGGGACTGCCTGAAGTAGGGCAGGAGCTTGTTAATCTCGGAAAAGGACTGGGGGTCCCCCGGGTCGTAGTTGAGCACCAGGCGGCTCGCGGACACGTAGAGAGCAGTGGCATTCACGGGGTTCATCGCCGCCGCTCGCTCGCCGCCGGCTCCGCGCTGAGAAGAAGGTCCGCGCGGGCGGCGGGCGCGGGTGGCCCCGGGGCGGGGGCCGCCCGGGTGTCACCTTGGTCCG
>VXAY01007029.1:0-30589 GCA_013399855.1 Oxyruncus cristatus
TTCCCCGCCTGCCCGCGCGGGGGCGGCCCCGCCGCACGCTCCGGCCGGGGCGGCCCCGCCGGCGGCACCCTCTTCTGCGATCTCCTCAACTCCGGCACCCCCTCAGCGCCCCCTCCGCGCTACAGCCCCTGAGCGCCGGCTCCGGCTTCTCCAGCCTCTCTTTTAAGAGGAGGGGAGAGAGGGCGCCGCGGGCGCAGCGCAGGCCGGACCGGAAATGCCAATTCCTCGGTCCGCGGAGCAGTGACCGCTGCGAGGGAGAGCCCGGGGCCTCCGGCAGCGTGGTGATTAGTGCATAGACTAATTAGTCCATAAACAATCTCCTTCAAGCCTGGCTGAGTAGCAGCGTGCTCTTTAGAAAAAAAAAAATTCTCTTGTAATCTAGAAAATTCAGTTACAGGATGACACTAAGATATTCACACATTAATTATTTCTACTGTCAAAAAAGGATATAGAAATACAGGATAGTTCATATTGAAAAACACCTCTAAGATCGAGTCCAACTGTTAAGTTAGCACTACCATCTTCACTATGAAATCATGTCCCCAATTACCAGATCTACATAATTTTTAAACACTTCCAGGAATTCTACCGTTTCCCAGGGCAGCCTGTTCTGATGCCTTACCATCCTTTCAGTAAAGAAATTTTTCCTAACAACCAATCTAAACATCCCTTGGTGCAACTTGAGATGGTTTCTTCTTGCCCTCTCGCTTGTTCTTTGGGGCAAGAAACTGCCCCTACCTGGCTACAGTCTCCTTTCAGGTAGTTGTAGAGAGCAGTAAGATATCCCCTGAACCTCATTTTCTCCAGGCTAAACAGCCCCAGCTCCCTCAGCTGCTCCTTATATGACTTACTCTCCAGACTCTTCGCCAGCTCTGTTGCCCTTCTCTGAACATGCTCTGGCACCTCAATGTCTTTCTTATACTGAAGGGCTCAGAACTGGACAGAGGATTTAAGGTGCAGTAGCCTGCTGGCAGCCTGTCAGTAGGGAGAGAGTGAAGGAGTCTTCATTGCCCCATCAGGTTTGTGAATCAAGAGGGGAATGATGCCTTGCCTGTAAAAGTATGCCACCAGTTGTGGTGAGGTCTGACTCTCTCTTACCCCAAGCCATCTCCCTTGCAAAAATCTTGTCCATATTTTTTTCCCCATTACTTCTTTATCCTTTTAATCATTATGCTGGTAACTTCTCTGATTAGTCCAAAAAAGCAAGTAGCTTCTGTAGAACAACTTTTTGAACATATCGGGAGAGTGCTGCATTTTAAAAAACAGGGCTACTTAGCATTTTCTATCATTTTTAATGGCAAAAAACAACTGAAAAGAATGGGTGCAGTAGCAAATTGACAGTAAAAATTGATGGTTAATTTACAGTCAATGCCACCTGCATTTGGAGATTATAAGCAAACAGCATGCATATCAGCAGCCCATTTAATTCTGTTACCCAAATTGATGTGCTACTTTTTTTGATGTCCTAGCTACAGGGGCTGGAACAAGTTTACCGCTATGTGGATATAACCAAAACTGCATATTCTACACCCTCTGTCATTTCTGATGGACTCTTAATAAATGAATTGTTTGCAGCAGGTGCCCAGGGCACATCTGACACCTCGGGCTACAAGCTGGGTGTTAAAAAAACCCTTCGAGGAAGAGGAGTGTTTCTTTGTCTTCACACCAATGACTCAGCTGTGATAACTCCCCTCCGGGGAGGCATTGTGCCTTCCCACCCAGCCTGAGGGGTCATCTCTGCTAATGGGTCACAGTGGACTGGCATAATAGGCAGCTGCAAGACTTACACCATCAAAGATTCCAAAAATCTCCCATGACTCACAGAGTTAAATCAACCACTGTGAAACTCCCCATCCTGGGGGAGGTACTGGGCATTCCCACCTGAACTTGAGCATAGTTAAACTTTGGGTTTGGGGAGGAGGACTAGAACTTCAACAGGACTGCAACCAGCATCCAGACCAACAGGTTTTCCTTTCCTTTTACTTTGCATCCGGTGGGGCCACATGGAGCTCAGCACAGGGGCTAATGAACACTGTTCTGTTCTTGTCCCAGGGTGCTGGGTTATGTGTCTGTCTTTGGGGGTTAAAACCAGTTTTCTCTTATCATTTTACTTATTGTAATATTTTCAGTAAATTGTAACTCTGACTCTCAAGGTGGATTCATTTCTTCTGCTGGTTTGCTTTTAAACCAGAATAATTGAATGTATGTGATTTCAAGGGCCACTCTATTTCTGAGGGATAAGAACAGACAGGTGGACTCAAAAGACACAAAACCAGTCAGAATGGGTCTTATTAAAGGCACAGACACATGACATTCACATCACCAGCACTCTCTCCCTCTCATTGCTCTTCTACCCTTTTTATGTGGTGAACTGGGGACACAAAACTTGTGCTGAAAGAACCTTTTTCGGATATGAGCTCGTAGAATCTACAGAGCCGTGGCACTCAGTAAGTGCTCCAAAAATGTCCATTAGAAGAGTTATCAAAACTCTCATGTATTTGAGATAGGGTGCCTCTCCTTCCTTTTTTCTGCGTGCAAGCCAAGACAGAGAGCCTTAAATGCAAGACCATGTTTCCTTCCTCTCCAGAAATGCCAGATAGGAAAAGTGCTGGGGAGTCACGTCTGGCTGCAGGTGTTCCTCACAGGGGTTCTGTGGATGCAAACCACCATCTCTTTAGGGCCAGTCCTTCACCTCCAACAGCTTGGCCGCTGAGATCAGCATGTGCAACCTCAAGCACTGAGAGAATCTGATTTTTCCAGAACACTTCTGCCCCCCAATTTCCCTTTTTTTTTTTTTTTAGCATGCAACATTGAAAGGGTTTGTCCTTCTGGCACCTGAGGGATGCGGTCACATGCTTGGTACTTACTGTTTAGCTAGTTCCATGGATATTTGCTCCAAAGAGCATCCTTTTGTCTCTGGTATAAACACAATAACAAAAGCCAGGGATGCTAGGCTCATTATTGTGTAAATGAAGCACACCCAGGACAAGCCAATGAGCTCTACAAAGGAAGAAAATATGTCTTTTAAAATTTTCTAATATTGCATTTTTTGTTTCTCTTGCTGTATTTTATAGTATACAGACCCTAATGCACAGAAGTTAGAAAGAAGCTAGGCTGTAATTCTTAGCTCACATAGTTCAAAAAAGAAGAGTGGCTTTGCTTTTTCTAATACTCCTTATGAAAGAAAATTGATGAGCCTGTATTGATCCACTTAGCATGAACCTATTGATTTGTTGTGCTTGCAGTCACTGTGGATGAAAACACCGAGTAGCCATTGCTACTGGCTTGTGCCAAGGCAGTGCGGATCACAAGAGCCTTGAATTTTTGCCTGTTTATGGTTTTGGTCCACATTCTTTCATGAAGCAAATCCAAGCATTTTTTACACTGTCAACAGCTGTCTCCAGTTAATCCTCCCCACCTGTCAGTTCCCAGTATTTCCACTGTGAGTCATGGGTCCTGTGCCAGAAAGTGATCCAAGACTGAACTCCTAAGGAGGCCATCTAAGAACTAGCTGTTTTCTGAGCCTACAGTCCCGGGGCAGGTAGGTCCTCAGGCTGAGGGATGAACTCTGAAGCCCCTAGAAAGTAAAGCACATGCAAACCCAACAGGCTGCTACAGCCCCCCTTACCCTGCTAGAACAAAGCCAGACTCAGTTGGGTCATGAGCTAAAAATTGCAGCTGAAGCTTCTAATCCAGCTGGTATCTTCTGCATCATATACCTAAGTGCAGGTGCTGCTGGCCACTGTGACCTCCACATGTATTCATTTGACAGTAGAATTTCCAATTCTGCCTTTCTGTTGTAGAATAAGAGTGTACTTAGACTTCCATAAATCCAGATAAGACCCAGCTAAGCCAATAGAGTTACTGCAGCTTTACAGTCATTGAAACTGAGACCAGGATAACCCCCTTTTAGTTACAGATCACACTCATTTTCAAATCCCTCTCAAAAAGCATCTTACAGGGTGAGAACCACCTTGACTTTTTGTGGGTTGATTGTCTGCCTCTGGTGGAGAGTAATGTAGAATTAAAGGAAATCCTGGAACTTCTACTCCCTTTTATATTTTGATTTTCAGCACATATTTTCCTCAAAATAAGACTGAAAACTAAAATTTTCAAAACTTTGTATAATATAAAATTAGAAAATAATTTGCTACTAAATAAATTTCGGCATCAGCATTTAACCTTTTCCTTTGATTATCATCACATAAGAAGCTACTATATGGTAGTTTACTTTCTCACAATAAAATGTGAAATATTTTTACCTCACGAAGACACTTCTTTCCTAAAGAAAGTTTTCTCAAAGCCAGCACATTCCTGTGAAAAGGAATGAATTAAATGGGAATGTCTTTAAAAATGTCTGATTGGAAAAGCTGTGGTCTGATGTAGAGCAGAACTTCCCCTGACTTCGGAAGATGCAGGACTAAATCCTAAATATTATGTATTTTCAACCTACTAAGACAATGGTGTTTTGAAGAGCTCGGTTTCACAGCCTGTGGAGTTGATGTGCAAGGTGGTCTGATAGCCAGCACTGTGAGGCTGAAATCACTAGCACAAATGGGGAAAGATGTGGAGGAAATGGTGAGGTTATACCAACACCTAAAGGGAGATCTTGGCTCCTGGGGCATCACAGCTGCAATTTTAGCAATGTTGTTTGTATAGGAAATATTTATTTTGCCCACTAAGAAAATATAAACTTGGAAAGACACAGAGAAATCTTACCAGTTACAGTCAAAAATGTCAAGGAGATGAGGAGGTTTATACCCCAGTTCATGCTAGATGTCAAAGCCATGGCCCGTCCTCTGATCCCACCAGGGAAAATTTCACTCAGGACCAGCCAGGACACTGAAATAGAAGGCAAAAAAAAATGTTGTCTTTGAAAGGATGGCTTTCCTTGCTGTAAATCTAGGTACTCCATGAATTCAGGTGAGGCCACCTCAAAGAATAAGGTGATTTTCAGAGGGTTAGGTTTGTGAGGGCCCATGCTTTGCAGGCAGCATATGCAGCAGTCAGCATCACCTGAGGTCACCATCCCTTCATCCCTGTCTGGTGGGTGCCTGAGCCAAGGACGGGTGGCACTGGACTGGGAAAGTGAGCTCTGACTACACATCTGTGTATGAAAGGGAGTTCTGACTAAATAACTCTTGACATCACACTAATGGAAGTGGGGCAGCAAACCAAAGTAATTTTCAGCCTCAGAGCAGCACTGAGTGTTTATGCCACCTTATAAATCAAGCTGCCACACTGAAGTATGTTTGCTATTCCAGCTCTCTGCTCCATATAAATGAGATTGCTAAGATATAAATGAAGAGAGAGGGACTGATTTTTGACTCCTTCTTATCACACCACACCACAGGTGATCTAAATGCTGGTGTTGCTAGCTCACAAAAGCAAATTCAGATGTGAAGGGCTGGCTGTGTAACCACGTAATAGCAAGAGCAATTAAAAAAAAAAAATAAACCAGACAAAAAAAAAAAAAAAGGCACCACATATTTGTACCATTTCTGATTATTAGAAAACAAACAAAGAAAACCCCACAAACAAACCCAAACCCCAACCTAAAACACCCTCCTTTTGTTGATAAGCAATATGCATTGGCAAGAGGTTGCTGTGTGGAGAGATTGTGGGTTAGCAGGTGACCAGCACAAGAGCAGAGAGGTACACAACACATGCATGAACTGTGGCTTCAGACCCTTGGGCATGGCCATTATAAAAACAACAGTTCATCTGTGCTGTCGTTTCTGCAAAATGACAGGTGAGAGTTTACTCAGGACGCTTGCACTGGGCAGTCTTAAAGATACATTTTAAAAATAGACTCCTGCAAGTGTGTTTCATGCTGCCCTATAGCTTTGGATACTTCTAGAGTTCCTGTGTGACAGTACTGGTAAAGGTAGAAAAGAAAAAGGTGATCCAGAAGGAGACTAGAAAGGCCTAGCTAAAAGGGAAAAAAAACCCCTAAACCTTGAATCAACTGAGTAGATTTGAGGAAACTCTGGATTTCTTTGTACCAGAGATTTGAATTAAAAAATGTTTTGTGGACCTGGCCCAGATTTTAATATTCTTTTAGGGAAAAATATAAAAAGCTTCACTCACACAGTGGGAGTGACCCAGAAGAGAAATTATTGTATTCTGAAGAATCAACACAATTCTGCTTAAAGGCCTAACACTGTTGGACATAGTCAAGTGGCACACAGGCATAACACAGACACCAAGTCTAACAGCAGCCATAGAGATGATTTTTTTTTTCTTTTTTTTTTCTGACTTAGATCACATCAACATTTAATACAACTGCTGCTGACAAAACAAACATTGCTCTGAAGAAATGCCCTCAGTCTGCTCTGTGGTGTGTCTACAGATGAGGAAGGAGCAAAGAAGAAGCAAACTGACTTCTCAAGCAGGTGTTTTTCCCTGCCAAGCCAGCTAGCCCTGCACCTGAGAAAATTCATGGGTATATCATGACTGTATTTCGCATCTCCTCAGCATCAGGACTGTTGAAACCAGTATTGTTAGTAACAGCTGATGCAACATGTCACGATAGGGAGTGCTACCTGAAAAGCAAAGCAGTAACTAGGGAAAGGCAAAGGAGCCCTTCTGAGAGGTGCATGCACAGCTGCTGAAGTTTGTCTCCACGGGACCGCCTGGCAGCCAGCAGCCAGCTGAGCTGGAAAAATTATTATACACCGAAAACTGGCAAAGGGGATACTTACAGTCACATTAGGATTAAAATAAAGGTCGAAAGAATTCAAGCCCACTTTCTGCAGGGCATAAACCACCCTCCAGGAGTAAAGCAGCATTGTGGGCATGGGAGGATGGCTCATGCCACAGCTGAAATGCGTGACACTGCAGCAGTTCTAATACCATGCTGTTCTCCAAGGACAGACTGGCCCTTTCAGGCTAACTATAATTTGTCTGGAGGTTTGAAATGTGTTGTTTTCCTGTTAAGAAACTAAAATACTTGAGGATTTGCATCAGCCACAATAGTGGTTTGCTGCTTTTATTGCAACCAGTTACTTAGTTCAGACAGATCCCATCAGACTGTTCTTCATGTCTGCTACTGGCAGCTATATCCGCTGGCTCTGACCTCCGCTTAGCTGGCAAGGAGTGGATAGGTTTATTCCCCACGGAGAAAGAGCAGTTGTAGAAATCCGACACTACAGTCTGTTTATTCCTTTCCCCAAGCTGAGGCAGCAATAATGATCGATTCTTTGCTTTTAGCACCTCTCTGGGATTGTGTTTACTGTTTGTACCTTTGCCAAAAAGCAGCAGCTGCTGTAGGCATGGCAAGGATGTGACTTTCTCGGGGGGAGCCAGCAACTAGGTTCAAGCTCCCATTCATAATGACTGCTGCTACCGTCTGTGTTGTGTGCACACAACACTGAAAAAATTTAACCTGCACACTCCTGAAGTCACTGCCAAGTCAACTGTGTGCTTTGCCTTCGCTAGCCCAGGCAGTGGCATTCTACAGGGGAAATAAGCCTATCCTTGAAAAGAAGATCCAAATACCACCCCCCAGCCTCCATCTGCTGTGTAATCTAACAGTTTTTCGAAAGGATGCTGTGATAGCAACCACACTCCACACACAGTAGTTTTCAGTGCCTGCTCCAGCCTCTCTTGCTGGTGTTAGTGGAACGGATGGGAAAAGGACTGGTGCTCTGCAGGTCAGATGCAGGTAAGAGCTGTAGCTAAGGGCTAGACAGAAGGAGTCTCTTTGCTAGATTCCAAAACTGCAGGGTTTGTTGCTGCAGGCAGTAACTCACCTTTGCTGACCTGCAGTGTGCTGTGTGTTGACAGCAGTTAAGAAAAATTGTACAGTTTAATGGTCCTTTTTTATGGTACAATCCAGAAAAAAACCCACATACTGCATACGCAGACAAAAATACTGTATTGGATCAGAAAGCTGTTTCATTAAATATCACAGAAACTAAATGCTCTGACATTCCTTGCCCAAGTGGGAAGAACAGAGGATTCAGGTATACAAACAGCCCCTTGACCAGGATGGTGACATTTAACTCTACACAAAGTCACAGGGGCTGTAAAGGCAGGAAATAGAATAATAATGGAAGATTTCTGCTGCTCCCATTAAGGCTGAATGAATTGCATAATGGAACACAGTGCTGGGAGTAAATTTTAGATACCAGAGATGATGGTCTCTTTTAGCACTTTGCCTGATACTTAGTGAGAGAAAAAAGTCAAATAATGCTTCAGTGCTAAGCATGGGTAGTTCAATATGCAACTGTGACCAAGATGCTCTGCTACATTGCTTATAACATTTTAAATTCAGTATTCTTGAAGAAATGGTAAAGCCAGAACCCACCACATTTTTTTTCAAAAGGAGAACAATATCAGCATAAGCTTGCTTTCTATAAAGATCAGGGTAAATTCAGTGGTACTATGGAGACTGTTTAAATTACCTGGTTAAAGGTTTATAATACACATATAACCAAATAAATGTGAAATAGCTCAGCACAGATACAGTACTGAATGAAGGAAACTGTTAGAAAAAGGAATGTGCCTTTCCTTTCTGTGTTTAAACAAAGAAAACACAGTATGATTGCTGAAACATTACTAGCAGTACCATCATCAAGAAGCTGAGTGTTTTGAGAGTGTGCTGTCTGAGAGGATGAGAGGCCAGGGACAGAGGAGGTGACATGCCAACACTGAAGAAAACATTCCATTAGGATGCAGGAAGGGGTCACCCTGGTACACTGTACCAAGCTGTTGGCTGGAGTTAGGATAAAGGTAAGTAATCTCAGCTGGAAAGGGGGATATGCACAATGTCTTTAAGAAGAGTTGAGAAAAACCATGTCTCTTTGAAAGAGTTAAGGCATGGGGTTAGAAACAAATGAGTCACTGTGCTTTTCAGTCTCAAAGAGCTTTAGTGAAGTGTTGTGGGATATAAAAGAAGTTGATGGATCCTAAGGATCAATAACTGTTTGTTACAGGAAACAAAGTACAGGGCCAGTTTTCAGAGTGGAAGACAATTACTGTATTTCCGGATCTCTCAAGAAAGGGAGATGAATGTATGTTCAAAACTTACCTATGGTGCAAAATTATTCAGGGTAATAAAAATGAAGGATCATAAAGAATTGCAAAAGGATCTCAAAATACTGAGTACTTTGAAAAGTGACCCATAAAATTCCTTATCAACACACACAAAGTAACACACAGGGAGAAAACCAGACAGCAGTACCCACACCAGCTGTGCTCAGGACAGAAGTGTGAAAACCTCCATGGTCAGCTCAGGGACAGCATCAGCTCTGCAAGACAGAGGCCATGGCTGCAAAGGTTTGGCAGTTATTATGAAGGCAATGCTGAATGTGCCATTGAGCATGCTGTGCCTCTGTATTTGTCACGGTGCACGCCGATTTGGTCAGCTCAGAACTAGATGAGCCATGGAGAAAGGTGTGTAATGGGCTCTGCAAAGAGCAGTTGAACAGGTGAGGACTCTTCAGCTTAGAAAACGTACAGCAGAGGGGAACAGAGTTGCAGTGGAGATGAACTGAAGACTGATTTTAGTCACATTTTTAAAGATACAAACCAAGAGAATCCAAGTGAAATTACCAGGGACAGCAGTTAGGTGAGGCAGGAGGATATGCTTTTACAGAAAATGTGTATTTCAGCTATGGAACTCACTTTCACAGGATGCTTCAGATATGACAAATAATGGTGAGTTACATCATGAAATGCTGGTTGTCTAAACATAATTTCTCTGTATGTGTGAAAAAAGATCCATCAAGAACTATTGTTCACCGTAATAAAAATAAATCATCAACATTTTTCTTGAAGTTCGGAGAACTACCGATAGGTGGAAGGACACACTCTGCATGTTACACAGGCCTTTTTTCCATATTGTCCCTCACTACCTGCTACTGGGTATTGTTTGAGTGGTCTTTTTGTTTGAGCCAATGTGGGCAACTTAATGAGCTTTATACTGGGGCCATAAGCAAAGAGATGTCTCGAACTCTCATGTAATTTCTCTCTTACTTCCTTTCTTTACAGATATGCAGTAAATAAAAATTAAAAAAAAAAAAAATTAAGAGACAGCACAGAAGCAGAAAAATCTGAGAATATCTGAGAAATACCACAGTCTTGAGGAAGCTTGTCCTTGAAGTGAATGAATGAAAAATGTCCTTGTTTTGACCTTTTTCCTGCCAGGAGGCAGAAGCAAATTGGCAGCTGCTCAGCAGCTCTCATTAATGAAATATTGGATTCCCTTGGTATTCAACTGCTACTTACCATTTTTTTGTTTCCTATACCTGTGTTGTGTGATCAAATTCTTTATGGTGAGATTTACAAAATGGCCATTGCAATACTTGAAAGAATACAAGTTCCTGAGGTATAAACTCTGGAAAGAGATTAGGTGGATTTACAGCTTAGGAGGGAAGTAGGCAGAATATGTACGAATTTGAAAGGGAGGACTGGGTTGTTAACAACCTGAGGTCCAAGGGAAGGTAAGGAAGGGATTATCCCACCAAGTGATGCAGATAGACCATCTAAGAACATTGGGGAAGGATGCAAGCAAGCCACTGAAGCTGCCATGACAGGAAAGAAGTCAAAGGACTTGGCTAATGACTGGCTTTGCCAAGACCACATATTTTTTTTCCAGGCTTATGAAACCCCACAGGTATTTCATTTGCTTGGTTTCTGTCTCTGATGGGTATTAACAGAAATAGCCAGGTGGCCAACCACTTCCCACTAAAGGTCAGCTTCAGACCTAGCTGGCCTTAATTTCAAAGGGCACCTTGCAAGGGATGGCACAAGCCTTCACAGTGTGCATGGCGATGGGGTGTTTTCCCATGAGGCTTGCAGCACTGGGACAGAGCTGGGATTTGGGGGGACACACCTGCTGCTGTCACGCACCAGCACTGTCCCAGCATGGCTCCCAGCACCACACAACGCAACCCTGGCAAAGGCTTTCGCTGCAGTTCCAGTGAAAGAAATCTAGGGGGCTGGTAAAAGTGTGGGAGGGAGTTTGTCCTTTTCCAAAGCAGATAAAGGAGGTATGACACAGAAAAGGTGGACTGGAACTCTGCCCATGATTTTGTGCAAGGGGCAAAACCAGACGATTGTGACTAGCGTTAAAAATCTGATTTTGCTTAATGAGAGCTGTCTTTCTCTCTGGCTTTGCCCATGAAATGAGACTGAAGTGGCTGCTCAAAATTAATATAGAGCAAATATAGAGCAAATGAGCACCGATGTTGCTTTGGAGAGCGTGTAAGCTGCCAGCAGAGTGCCAGCCTGACAGTCATACCATTTGTGCGCACAAAAAAAGGAGTGGAATTGCTGTATTGCTGAGAGAGAGAGAGAGCAGTAGGAGAAGCCTCAGCTAATTTCATGCCTCAGCCTGCATCCTGGCCTCTGTAGAAAAAGGCAATAAATATGTACATTAATTCTATGGCTTCCAAGGTGCTTCTCTCCAAGCAGCTCTATGACTACTGGTTGCAAGATACCTGATACCATTGATGATCCAAAAGGAGCTGATGTGGTGTGGCAAATCTAAAGTATTTTTCTTTCCTTCTGGTACACTACAATTCTGTTTCTAATGGTTAAGCCTTTAGGCTAACTCCTCGCAGCAACATTGTTAGGACAACTGTGATTTAATCCTTTTTTCTCTGAGGGTCTATCAGAGTAAATAAAAATTTTTACCCGGTGCAAAATTACTATTTGCATCACTATCTGATAGGCAGGCTGAGAACTCACATGTGCTTTTTTAAGGAACCTCAGTGGGCCATTGAAATCACCCTTCACTTGTGCTTCCTCCAGTTTATGCAAGATGAACAGAAGGGTTAGAGGGGAAGAGACTGATTCCAATGCATTTGTTCTTTCCTGTTTTTGGGGCCACTTGAGAAGGAGAGGAGTGAGATTTAATTCACCTCTGATTTTCCCGAGCCATCCTTCCTCCCTTAACCTTCTTACAACTTTAGGCCTGCATTTTTAATGCCTTTGTTACTATTTGAATTTTCATCTCTGTGAATTCAAAAGAAATATAATGCCTCATATGGGCTTTCATTTTTAGTGCAAGCTGTTCAATATATTCTTAAATCTATACTACCCATTTTCATCTTGACAGAATAGTCACAAACATGAAGAGCTTTCTTAGAGACAGTGATTCCCATCTGAAGGATTACCAGACAAGTAGTGATAGATATATAAGGATCTAGAAATGGTAGAATTCTCTTAGTTAATGTGATTTGTAGCCCATCTTGACCCCAAAAAAGTGCTCAGCAGCAAATCTATCAGTAGGATTGTTCTGTAGTAGGTTTCAGCTGGAAGAGAGTCCATTTTCTTCTCAGTACCTGGTACAGTGCTCTGTTTTCAATTCAGTATGAGAATAATGTTGATAACACACTGATGTTTTAGTTGTTGCTAAGTAGTGCTTATTCTAAATCAAAGATTTTTTTTGTTTCCCATGCTCGGTTTCCCATTCCCAGTGAGCAGATGCACAAGAAGCTGGGAGGGAACACGGCCAGGACAGTTGACAGGACCTGGCCAAAAGGATATGCCATACAATACAGCGTCATGCCCAGTATATAAACTGGGGGTGAGTTGGCCAGGAGCCACTGATCACTGCTCAGAAACAGACTGGCCATCGGTCAGCGGGTGGGGAGCAATTGTATAGCGCATCACGTGCTTCTCTTGGATTTTATTCCTCTCTCTCTTGCTCGCTCCCCTTTTCATTACAATTATCAGTATTGTTAATGTTATCATCATTATAATTAGAATTATTTTTATATATTCTCTTGTTTCAATTATTAAGCTGTTCTTATGTCAACCCATGAGGTTTATCTCTTTTTTCCAATGCTCCTCCCTACTGGGTAAGGGGCAGGGGAAGGAGCAAGCAAGCAGACGTGTGATACTTAGTTGCCAGCTGGGGTTAAAAAAGAAGGATGCATCCTAGCTTTACTGTGGGCAGATATGTAATAGTCTGTACCTCTTTTCAGGTACCATAGTAAAAGTTGTTTTGAACCAATGTAGATGACAATTCTGTTTGCAACTGGATGTTAACAGACACTGTCTCTCTCTCTCTCTCTCATCCTTTGTTACGTAGACTCTCAAATTCTCCCATCAAGGCAGAACAACTTGCAGAGCAGCAAAAGAAAAAAAAAAGAGAGAAAAAAGGAGAGTTTTAGACAAGCTTTCAAGGGAGAATGTGCTTATTTTAATAAATCACCTACTGCCATCCAAAAAAAAGGCCTGTTAATTAAAACCTGAAATATGTATTCCCATTTGTAGGTGTTTATTTGTTCAGAATATTGAATCGAGGATAATCCCTTGAGGCATTTGCAGAGGAATGACTACAGAAGCCAAAGGTTCTAATTCATGAGGAAGTTGTACGTGAATTAGTTTGGCTTATCACATAATTCATTTCTAATAAGTATGCAGAGGAGAAATTACCCAGTTGGGTGGGGTAAATTAACCTGTTTTTCCAGTATCCAAGGTGGGGTAAATTAACCTGTTTTTCCAGTATCCAAGGGCTAATGTTGGTCCTTGATGGGTGTCACAGTGGAAAAAAACTGTTGGGACACAGCAGTTGGGAGCAATTTAATACTTTGCTCTTGCAGAACAGAGATTTGTGTGCATGCTTCACAAAACTCTTGGTAGAAAGGATAAGCAACCTTTTACAATAGTGACTTATTTAGTGAGAGGCCTGCAGTGATCCAGTCCTCACTGGAAACTGCTGCTCAGACTTTGCTTTTGTTGGTGCCAGAGCAATGCAGGAGGAAGGTGTGAAGGCTCTAGGTTCAACCACCACAAAGTGTCTTTTAGTTCTCCTTCTTTCATAAGACTTTTCTTATGAAAATCAATTTAGGGTTGATTTTCAAAGGCAACCAGAAGCTGGATGCCCTCCTGTGTTCCCTTTCCCTTTGAGAAAATCTTCCTGGCTTTCCTCCAAGAGCTCAGTGTGACACAGAAACTCAGATGCCATGGGAGAAACAGTCTCCTGACTTCATACACTGACTTACCATGTTCTCTGTGCTTTGGCTGCCAATCTCACCTTCCTCAGCAGTGCCAGTAAGTTATATGATTGGATTGCACATTTTTACCTTTATGGCATAATTATTTTCTCATCCTTTATAATATGTGTTTTAGTTTCATGAACTTTACAAGTGAAATAAGATACTGACTTTCCACTTGAAGTCCTACTGCTGGTTTTAGTTTTTGCACGAAGCTGACCCAAGACCAGGGTCAGCCTCTAAAAAATTTTTTGCCTCTAAAAAATTCCTCCCCAGCCTTTTCTCCCAAAGGAAATTGGATTTTATGAAGCTTGACATATGACCTGCAAACTTTTTCACAGATTTCAGTGTCACAGTTATCTTCTCCCCCAGAACATGGTTAAGGAAACAAATGTAAAATCTTTCACAGTCTTTTATATGATTATCAAAGAACCCTATTATTTACTGAATGCTTAAATTCTAAAATTTGACTTCAAGTAAGAAGGGCAAATTTGGCTAATGGTAAGCAGTCTTGACTACCATTCCAAAGCTTGTACAAGAGGATATGCTAGACTCACTTGACAGTGCATCACTTTACAGCAGATAATGTCCCTGTGGAACAAAAGAGGATTGTTAGGCTCAGTTAGTAGTTAGAATCACAGCAATATTATTCTCTAGGGTTTTTTTATGAAGTGAGTCTGGAGGTAAAATGCTTCATTTTGACCAGTGGCTACTAACTAATATGAGCTGAACTTTAAAACTATGCCTAATTTTAAGCACAGGCACCATTCCTCTTAAGAAGTGTCTTTGTGTCAATGGGTTTATTAACATAGCACTATTAGTAAAGAGATATTTAAATAATCCAGAGCACCAGGATCAGAATACTGACTCAAATCCTCATTTTGGGGGAGCATAATGTGCCAAACCACAGGTAGTCACACACCTTTTGTAGATAGTTACCTACCTTTTCTAGGCAGTTCTTGGAGGGCCAAATCGCGTACTCAGCAACAGCAGATTGAACCACTGTCATTGCAGAGACACAGGAATACTGGCTGGGGCATGGTGTTGTCTCTCCCTCTTCTCACAGTAGCAAGGGCTCTGTCTCTCAGAAGGCAGATCCCTCGGCCTGATCTACCAAGACTTTCCCTCATTAGCATACTTAACAGGAACACAGATGTCAGTGAAAATGGTGTCTCTGATTTTGAGTGTCCACCTCAGTATATAGTTTAAATTCAGTCTCTATAATAATAAATATAATAATGTGTAATAAAATAAGTAAGAAGCTCCCACTGATATTTCCGTGTCTCATTATTGCAAAAGTGCTTTTTCCTTCCTATTAGGTTTTTGACACATTAAAAAGCCCTCACACTTGTAGGTTTTATCAAGATCGATAAGATAAACCTATTTGTCTAGTATTTTAGAGAACATCTCCTGCAATTTGAAATCCTATAATTAACATCTAACTATTCAAAAATAGATTTGCTCACACTTCATTACTACCAATCAGCCTGTGAAAAGGCAAATCAGTTCCTGGGGCTTTAGGTAAACTTTGTCTGGGGCAAGGAAATAGAGAGAAGTGGGAAATTCACAACCCTTGCTTTTTTTTTCATTTTGGCATGCCTTGTCTTTCTACTGCAGCTTGGTAGTACAGGCACAGTGTGAAAGAAAGGCCACATGGGGCACCATTTGAATAGTACAGGAATGATGAACTAGATAAATACTAGGAGTGTCATATTCAAACCACATGGATGCATGCATTAAAAGATGATTCAGTACAAATACACAGTGCTAGGAATCTTCTCATAAAACAAAGAAGCCAAGATTATTTTTTGATTATCTAAAGTAGGACTTTCTGTACTATTTTTTTGGTGAAACATGCACATTTCCGAGGTTTATTATCCCGATTAAATTCCAACAAAACATTTAAGAACTTGTTTGCTTTTGAACACTTGATTTAGTCCCCACCACTATCCCGTTTTCCAGAATAAACTATAAAAACCCCCCATAAAATTGATGCTGCTCATTTCTGTGAAATTTAAGACCAGGCCACATCTGCTCTGAAAAGTGTAGAAGCTCAAAAATAAAACATTGCAAACAAATGTCATATAAGGCAATGTCTGTTATAGTGCAGATTCATGTGCACCATAAATTAATACAATAACTGCGTGTTTTGTAAAAGCCTTAAATATTGCTCTAGCATCAAAGATATTGATGTGAATTCCAGGCAATCAAATTTTTTACCAGTGTTTTCCAAGCTAGTGCAAGGCTATACAGCTTACAGTATTTCAAAACACAGGAACAGTCAACTAAATCCACGGACGGTCAGAATTTCCACACTGACAGTTCTCATTCCCACAAGATTCTCCAGTTTCAGGTTGAACATTTGGTGTTCAAGCAGTCCTATGCAATCCATATTTTAAGGGTGGCAAGAGATATGACCTCTATGATCGAGTCCCTGGGCTGTTCAGTGTCATATGAAACATATATGAAACCAGCTGTTCTGGGTTTTGTTACAGAGGCATTTAATGACTGAGGTGAAAGATACATAAAAGGTTCAGCATTTAACTGTGCTAATGAATCATGCTTTAACTCAGGTAGCCAGTTAATCTAACATTCACAGGACCAAAGTCAAGGGGACTAACTTTGTGTAGTTCTCTGGGCTTTAGGGGAGTGTTCCAGCTCTGGGTTTTGACTTGCTTGATACAATAAAACACATGGAGAAAGACCACCACAGACCACATAAGATTGCATAAGAAAGACAATGATGGATTGAAGATAGACTTACTTCCTTCTTCACCTCTACAGATTTACTTTTCATGTGAACCCTTGAGCTTTCTTCCATCCTCCTTGATCTTTCTTGCCCGATCCTTTTTCTTTCTTCCCACTGTCCACAACATGGGTTTAAAGCTGCATTTAAATTACTCCAACAGCTTAGAATAGGATTTAGAGAGAACAAGTGGGTCTTTACATGGGAATAGAATAGAATAGAATAGAATAGAATAGAATAGAATAGAATAGAATAGAATAGAATAGAATAGAATAGAATAGAATAGAATAGAATAGAATAGTTTGGTACAAACGGATCTACAATGAATATCTAGTCCAACTTCATGACCACTGCAAGGTTTACTAAAAGTTAAA
Source organism: Oxyruncus cristatus (assembly GCA_013399855.1). Taxonomy (NCBI): domain Eukaryota; kingdom Metazoa; phylum Chordata; class Aves; order Passeriformes; family Cotingidae; genus Oxyruncus; species Oxyruncus cristatus. Next base: position 17,073 of record VXAY01007029.1, read on the forward strand.
GCACACTGTGCGTGGAATGCTATCACACAGTTTAATTTAGCTTCCTGATCACCCTAAGGTCCCTTAATAGCCAGTGAGGAAGGGAGCATTTTGACAAAGGAGATGTCACGGATTTCACAGAATATTCTGAGTTGGCAGGGACCCACAAGGATGATCATCGAGTCCAACTCTTAAGTGAATGGCCCGTATGGGGATCAAATGGGGATTGAACCCGCAACCTTGGTGGTTTTAGCACCAATCTTTAACTGAGTCAGAGAGCAGGGGTCTGAAAGTTCCCTCTAGGTGGGGAAAATATTTCCTTTAGTTGACTATCTGAGGAATCTGGCTCCTGCATCAGTTAGAATACCAAACCTGTTGAAACGCCTGTTCCATTTTAGGTATAAATTATGTCAGTTTTAAAGTATTCATTCAAGGTGATATAAATTTAACTCAGATATACTTAATATGGCAAATCTGCCTAAGTTTAAACTAGAAATGGACATCTGTCATCCTAAACTAGTCTTTCATCTGTAAAAATTTCCTCCTAAGATTTGCCCTCATTAGGGACTTGTCTTTACTGACTTCTCTGCATGAGTTTTGTTCCACACAGACTGACAACCCACACAGAGAGCTCCCACAGCAGTGAGATGGTACATCACACAGTAGGGCTTGCTGTAGAGCATAGTCACTGCACCTTCTTGGAGGGACCCAAGCTGTTTCCAGCCACAATCCCGGGTCCTTCATGTGGGAGGAATTGAATCAGTGTGAAACTAGTAAATCAAGAAGGCAAGCTTGGTGGCCTGCCACCCTTCCCTCCACCAGGATTATATAGGTGCTCAAAAATGGGGCCCAAACATGCAGGTTAAAGCTGAATGGAAATCAGAGACAAAAAGCCTTTACCAACAGGTAACTCAGAAGGAAAGCCAACTCCCTACTGAGCTTTGGTTGTTAGACCAGGTTTCCTGATGAAGAAAGTGACTGTAGTGACTGGTCTAGTCACCTGTGTCTATATCCTTTCTTGTGTCTGTTCCAACAGCTTTGAATCTGACTGCTAACTTCAGCCAGGGAGCTGTAAGTGCCTCTGCATCCACACAGAGAAAGGACGAAAGAGGAGCAGGAGGAGCAAATGCAGGAGGAGCTTCAGTCCGAGGTGGCTGTGAGTCAGTGGCTGAGAGTCCATCAGGCAGACACCCTGGGGGGAGCTGCTGTCCCCAAAACTCCTCATTTTGTGGGTCCTGTGCTTGCCCTCCCCTAGGACATGGTCTGCAGATGTGCTTTGCAAGGCCTGGACTTCACAGCCCTGGGGACCGGTGGGTTACTCCCACAATCAGCCAGTTTCCTGTTTTTTAGGTGATGTGCTCAATTCACAAGTTAAAAGGAAAGACTGCTGGGGATGGAGTAATGAGCATGCACTTTTTTTCCAGTTTTCCAGTCACAGATATTCACCTGACGGCTGAGGCTAGTAGATGGTCACAGAGGGCATAATATCCCAGTATGAGAAGTCTTCCCATGGGTATTTAGTTCCATGCTTTGACAGGTTTCTATCAATACCAAAGTACCGCCAGTCCTACAAGCACCAACTCATGGGAGCTATGCTTCAATGGGACTGCAACAGCCATGTGGAAAAGCAGGGTTTGCAGTAAGCTCTAAATCCCTCCTCCAAGACGCTGTTGTGCACTTATATGTTGACCACAAGTATGTTAAAAACATATTTTAAGTTCTATATCTACATGGATGGCCAAATGTGGTATTTCCTTGTGCAACCCTGAAACTCAGAAGACATTTCTCCAGTTGCAGACACTGGCTTGCCTTGGGTGTGTTGTGGCCAAAGCAATCTGCGTGTAAAAAGGACTGTGAGTACTTGGGGCATCACTGCAGCTCTGAGATGTCACCTGAAAGAGAAACTTATGGTAGTCTACAAGAGAAGAGCTCTGAGATGTAGCCTTTGGCTTTGAAAAGCCACACAAAACTGGCAGCTGATCTGGGACATGAATTAATAGAACATCTTCAGTCACAGGTTGGCAAAGACATAAATATCTTTGGACTTTATACATATAAGTGGTTTTGAGGATGATTCATGTCATGAAATTGCTCCTCAGTCCCACTTGTAGGTGCTTTTGTTGATTTGCATCTTCACATTCAGCATGAAATGCTGTGAAGCCAGTGGAGCTGAAGTGATTTGCTCCAGCATATTAACCCAAAGTTCATTGACCAACTGCCTAAATGTTTTTGCAGTTATACAGAAACACATATAAAGGACTGACAGAGTAAGAAGAGCTCTTTTGTGCAAGGTACCACTGCCATACATCCAGTCCAAATGCATGCATTTGACATCCCTCTCTCATTAAAGGTGTGCCCCATTCCACAGCAAAAAACCCCTGCGATGTGCATGGATCCCCTTGAACTTGACTTCCGCAATATGTGTAAAGAAGTACTGCTCAAGTCCTGTTAGGCTCACTTGCTTTTAATTTTCTAGAACAAATTCAGAGTGGGAAAACAGATGCTCTGTTTGATCCAGACTCAGTTTGCATTACTTGCTTGTCAGCCTAAGACTTGTTGGAGCCGCTCTGATTTCTGTTCAGTAAAGAGGAGTGCCTCTAGACCACACTGCATCCCTGTATAATTGTGTGTGTGCAACTACCTCTCTTTCAGCTACTTATTGGTGAGATCACCCCATAAGACCTCCTCACTCAGGGGATATACAGGAAAATATAGAGGAAAGTTGTCCCTATTTAGTCTTCGATCCTAAATGGTGCAAAAGAAGATGATCAGGGCAGAAAAGCAGATCTTTGGTAATGGGTGCTATTTGACACCTGAATCTCAATTTTCTTCATCAGGTCCATGAGAAAAGCAGCAGGGCTTTGGGCACCCAATCTGTTTCAGAGAAGCTAGAGCTGCCCTACAGTTGTTAACTGAGAGAACTTTCTTGCATATGCTCCATCCAAATGCAGGAGTCCCACACTTACAGCCTTTATTTAGAAAAATAAGTCTGATACTCCAGGAGTTTGGCTTTCCAGGTTCCTGTATCTCCACATGTTGTATTACATACAGTGATGAGTGGAGCTGACACCTCTTTATGAGAAAGGACCTCTAATTTTTGTTCCTCAAGTGGTTTGAACAGAACATTTGGCAAATGAGATGCTCTGAAACTACTTCAGTGAACTCCGTGTCATTTAGTAAGTGGTCATGCATGGTCATGGCCCTGACTAGTTTTTTTCAGTGTGTCCTTTGTATTAAAATAATTTCCAGGGTCACACTGAACTTTGGGTGACAAATTTGTGATCTACCTCCTCCACACTACACTCATCTCATTAGCCTGCACTCACTGATCCCTATGAACGGCATAGCAGTATTTCTGTGAGGCTCAGATTTCTCCTGTCCCCCCATCCACATACAGCAGGTTCCAATGCTTCTCCTCACAAACGTGCTGAAAACAATGAAGAGCCTCTCTCCCACTCCTCACCCTTCACATGGCAACCAGGGTATGTTTTCTTTAGGGCTCTGCAGGCATCTTTCCCTGGTGAGAGCGGTTGATCCTCATTTGACCTTTCCAATACACAGACAAAGGTAACTCAGGACAAACATGAGTGTCAAGTAAGTCCCCTTAGCTAATGACTGCCTTGAAAAGCTTCTGCAAACGCCCCAGGAGAAATGGCATGTGCTGTTCTGTGGCGTGATGCAACACTGATTTGTTGCATCTACAAAACATCCTTATACTTGTGTGAAATTGAGTGTGAACAAGCAGTTGAATCGCAGTTCATCAAACATAAATAATCTGAAACAGAGCAGCAGAAAAACTCCTTTTATCTTGTGTAAGATATAAATACAGAGGACCCCAGAAGATGTTTGCTAGTCTGTGAATTCTTTTGTAATGCAAAAATTACTTTTATCTCTCACTGTCTATCTTTGAGTGCTCATCACTGTGCTTTGATAAAAGGCAATAAATATATTTAGCATATGCTCAGTTCATTAAAAACAAAATCAATCTACTTAGTGTAATTTGGTGACAAAAGAAAAATTATGGGAAAATACATTTATAAATGTCTGCTATGCTAATCTGGACTGTAGCTATCGCTTTGACCAGAATAAAAAAATAAAATAAAAGGGTGAAAAAAAAGGACAAAGTAATTAAAAAGAAGATGATAGAGCTCAGGCTGTGTGATCTGCCCCGTGAAGAGTGTGTCATTTCCTATTGGTGTTACATAGACTCTTCTTTATCCCCACAGAATGTAATACAGCATGAACTCAAAATATAGTGGGTGAATTTGTTCCAGAAATGGCCTTGTAGGATGGATGGAAAAGAGTAAGATCTTCTCTGCTCTGTGTCTAGAAGATGCTGATTTGATTTACAAAGAGACACATCCCCTTTACTTTACTGCCTTTACTTTAGCCAGCCAGCCTGGCAGACACTGCATGGAGTATGAGATTTTTGCACCGAAAATGCAGCGCAGGGATTACAGTGCTTCTGTGCCCAGGTGCCCTGGGCACTGCCCGGCCACAGCAGCCAGCAAGTGCAGCCTCAATGCCTCCTTCCTGTTGCCAAGTAGACAATGATGAACAGTCTGGTCCAGACCACAGCCCAGATTTAGAGGTGAATAACATAAACATGTTAAAATTTTTTGCTTTATATAAGCAGAGGAGCTCATTTTTTTTCTTTACACTAAGATAGGTTCACTGAGGATAAGAAAACTAGGCTCTGAAAATACATTCAGGGATTTGGGCTCCAAGCAGCAGATGTTGTAGGCTGTGTATGACACACAAATTATAACCTTGCATCCCAACCCAGACTATTTAACCACAACAGAGACTTTGCAGATTCCAACAATCTCTTGGTTCTTAAACCCTTGCATTTTCTATATGTTGTAAATTTTAACTGATTAGTGTACTTTCAAAGCAATGGAAATGCCTTGAAAGTACTTATCTGCAATTTGAAATACCTGTATCTCTCCAAGACCTCGCCTTCACTTGCCAGGCAAATGCATCTGTCAGATGAAATTGTCTCACTGTGGCTTTATTTCTACATGCTGGAGCTGAGATGGCATCTGTTCTTTCCCATTTTCTGTTTGAAAGCATTTGAGCTTTCAAGTCAAGAAAGAGACCAAAAAACAAGCACTGGTCTCAAAGATTTCTCAGATCAGCCTGGAAAACACATATCAATTTTTGTAACCCTCAAGAAAGCAGACATCATTCTCATTAATTGTACATGAGGCCAACTCAAATGACTAGGAACCCATTTACAGCCAGGTCAACAGGAAACCAGCTTTCAACAGGAGGCCAAGACTGAACGTGTGACCCTGCTCCAAGGGTCGCTAAATGTGTGTTTGAAACACCCAAGTAAAAGTTCAAGTAACATTTTCTTTTCAGGGTTTCTCCCCTGGTTTTAAACCTATGTCATCAAAAGCAGAATAGCCCCAAGATGATCTTCAAGGGAAGGAATAATGCTGCAATAACACAGTCAAGCTTGCTGCTCTGGCAGTGAATGCTTATTTCACGCTGCTCTCCCAGTGAGTAATGTTTTAAATACATAAATACTGCAGGGAAGTTGCTGTTAGTACAATTGTTGGGTTGTATCCTTGTGGCAAGCTTTTTATCATAATAGTACAACAGAAGTACAGTTTGTTTGCAAGGCAAGTTTGAGCCAAGGTGCAAAAGCACATTAAGTCTGTTAATAAATAATGGACTGTGCATGTGGGTTTTGCAGTGTGGCTTAAAAAATCAACCCCTTCAAAGTACAATATTATGCAAGTGCTATTGAAACAAAACAAAACAAAAGAGAATGGAGAGATTTAATTTCTAGTCCCTTGGAATGACAGACATTCTAATCTTCTCTGAAGAGAGTGGGAACAGTGCAAGTGTGATGGCAGCTGCAGCAAAACCTTGGCTGTACAGGGACTTGCACATGCCTTTGTGTCCTTCCACTTATATTGTTCAGCACAGGTAGAGGTAATAACACTAGAATTTGCTCATGGTTTATGATACCTTGGATGTCTTTCCTATATCTGAAGACTATTATATAGTCAGGGGGACAGATTCTCAGCAGAACTCAGGCATGTTTGTATTTCATGGATTTGATGATGTCATACCATACAGAGGTCTAGAGCCTATAATTATCTTGGGTTTATGAGTTAGCAGCAGAAAATACTTACATATTAATCTTCCCAATGTAGGGATACAATAGACTAGAAAGGGGAAAGACAGCCAGGGGCCCCATAATTTTGCTGTATGAAGCTCACAGCAGTTCTTAACTTGACTGAAGAGGAAGTAGTTAATTTCACTGAATGGGAGATTAGGTCATTGGCCTTAATGGGCAGGATCTCCTAAAAAGTACACCCCAGGCCCACCAGGATGATCTGTGACAATACTGGTGCATATTGGCACAAAACACTGCTTTGCCCAACTTAGGAACTGTGTAATGCCAAGCTATGCATGCCATCCCAGCACTTAATAATGTAAGTAAGTCATTACGAAGAGTTAGAAAAATGAAACACTTACTTGGTCCGAGACCTATGGAAAACGCAGCAACATAAACAAGCAGGCTGCCCAGTGAGAGCCATTTCAGGACAACAGGAACCTCCCCACTTTCCATGTGAGACCCTGTTGTGTTTTTGCCTCCTGCCAGTGTAGTCCTGTTCAGTTCTCCTGTCCTGGCATCTGGACCTTTCTGTGCATCAAATGACGAGCTTTCTGTTGAAGTCATGCTAGCAAAGAGGTCCTTAAGACTCCCATTGGTGATAGTGAAGTTTCCTGGTCTCTGAAGAAAGAAATCCTCTGGAGATTGGCTTCTACAGACATTGGTGAAATTCACATATATGTTACGGTTCACTAAGCCCATAGTGACCAATGATACCGCCATAACAGAAGAGCCAATACACAGAAAAGTTTTACTTCCAACTTGATCCACAAAAACTGTGGCTGGGACTGTACTAACCACTTTTATTACTCCCACTCCAGTAGAAGCCAAGCTGGCAGCTTCATTGCTCTGGAACCCAACTGACTTCAGAACAGTAGATGCATAAAATAAAATGTTGGGTTGTCCAGTTGTTTGCACAAAGAAGACTAGAGTGAGTCCTACCAGCATTCGGGCTCTCATGTTGTTTTTTGAACGAAACAGGTCCAAGAAACTATACTGATGTTCATCTTTCAGGGAAGACTTGATCACAGTAAGTTCTTTGGTGGCATCTGACGTTTCCCGTAGCCTCTCCAGTACTTTTCTTGCAGCTTCATCGTTATTTTTCATGACAAGAAACCGAGGACTTGGAGGAAGGAAATACATGGCAATAGCTTGCAAAGCACCTAATGGAATCACAAGGCCGAACATGTACTTCCAGCCATGAGATATGCTGGCAAATGCATAATTTGAAATATAGGCAAAGAGAATGCCTGTCACAATCATGAGTTCATTTAATGATACAAGGAGGCCTCTTCTATGCTGTGGGGCAATCTCGGCAATATAGACACACGTCGCAATTGATGATAATGATATGGAAATACCTATGGCAATCCGTCCCACAATAAGTATCTGGTATGATTCATAGGGCAGTAAAATCACACTCCCCAACACAAGTAAAGAAGATGCAATAATAATAGAAAGTCTCCTTCCAAATCTGTCTACCAGAAATCCACCAGTAAGGGATGCAAATAGGGCCCCAAAAAGCAGTGAACTTACAATGATTTCCTGCTCTTTGCAAGAGAGTGCTAATATGCTGCTTATCTGAAGAAGAGCTCCGGAGATAAGGCCCAACTCATAACCCATTAGAAGTCCACTTATGGCAGCAATAGCAGAAGATAGAAAGGTAAATGTTCCACAACCTGAAATAAGAGAATAAAACACAAAAACTTGAAAGAGTGACTTCTGCAACAATATGGCAGTTAATAATGACTTTATTTGATATACCAGTTTAAAAAATCTATTTGTAACTTCTAGGCAAAGCATTTAGTGCCATACATATCCAGCAGCAGTGGTGACATAAAAAACTATTTCTGAAAAAAAAAATAAAGTAATTATATAAAATTCTCTTTAATTTTAATGCTTTTGGATACCTTATCTTCTTGATCAGAAATCAATAAGGTTTTGATCAGGTCCTAAATAATCAAACCTTCTGCTTCAGAATATCATTGTAAAAAGCAACATTTATATTACAGCCTTTTGGTAAGAAAGCAGTTTTTCCTTTGAGACATTTTTGGTGTTTTTCCTGTACTGAAATGAAGAAGTCTCATCCACCCAAGTAGTATACCGTAGGCAAGGAAAGCAGTAATTTCCCATCCAAAGTGTTTCAACCTTGACTTGAATAAGTAACAAGTATCCCCTCACCACTTATTAATTCCTTTTCTTCACCTGAGGATGCTGGTAGAAGTGTTTTTATTTTGCCAAATGGAGACTTATTTAATGAGCACCAGGTTGATCCAGATATCTGGGATATTCTAGGGAAACCAATCTATGAGATACAAACTCATGAACTTTCTGGGCTTTGCTCAACTCTAATCTCAAATTCTTCAGAATATCAGGATCAAATATTTTGCATAGTTTATGACAGCCATTATGTCAGGAATAAGAAACAGATGGTGAAAACATAAACCAAATGCAGATTATATGCCTTTGAATGTCTACTTTAAAACAAACTCATTTTATACAACTATGATTCATTGTTTATTGTTACAAGATAGACTTGACTGATCGACTTCTACTAACTGTGAAGCCTTTTGCACCCTAAACCTTGAGGAATACATCAGTTTGTTATTGTTGGCCTTGTTCTTTCTCCCAGCATGATTTTCCTCTCATCATGATGTTGGTGGCCACACAACTAGGAAAAGAGTAAATTGACTTCTGATTTTCCGCTTAGTTAGAGAGATGGGATGTGTCTGAGGAGAGGTAGCTTTTGCAGCATAACAGAGTCCGTATTTTAGTTAATTCTCCTGGAACAAGTATTTTTCAGACAAGCTGGAAAGTGGTGTATGGTCTAATTGAAAATGATACATACAGTTTGCTTATTTTTAGCTTATTTTTCTAAGGCATTAGGGCTCTTTGATCATGTGCACTGCCTGGAGTTCCTTGCCAGTAACTCTTGAGCACATTGGCAAGGATCAGTCCCATCTGACAAGAGGATATTGCATTTCGAAAGCAAACCATGAAAAGAGAGGATGAGAGCAGCCCTAGCAGTACATCTGTACTGCTAAAATAAACAGTGCCAGAGCCCAGGCCCAGACCCTGGCATGTGGCCACAAACCCTACTAAATTTCTGGCATGATCCCTGGCCTGGTTGTGCCCCAAGCCACCTTATGCTCCCCTAACAATTCCCAGAAGCAGTGTGAGCCCAGCATCCCACCCTACAGCTGCTCCACAGGCAGATGGGTTATTTTGCAGGGTAGCACAGAATAACTGTGTGAATATAAGTGTTGCCTCCAGGATCAGAGGAGATATGTAAGCCCTAATTAATAATTAAGTCTATTATAATAAGTATCATCTATTAGTTCTCCTAACTTTGAGCCAAACAGAAGCCAAACAGCAGCAGCCCTGAGCTACTGAGCACACCCAGTGCACCTCAACTCACTCTGACACTGAACTGGTGGCTGGTAAACCAGAGATAGATAAGAGATAGGAGAGAAGCACATGGTTTTGTCATGATGGGCCATAAGGACATGGGGGAAATCGGAGTATTGTGAAAAGACTTTCCGAAGGTGGGGGTGGAGGGCAGATTTATTGGGATGGAGGCGGGACATCCTGAAGAAAATACCAGAAACAAATTTGCAAATTTGCAAAATGCTCCAGTGATTTTATATTGGTGTTGTCCATATCTGTATTATGTCTAAAGCTTTTTCTTCCTTTATATCTGAAGTATCTGAGATCAGTTCACTTATTTTAGATAGAGGTTAGTCCATGGATTAGAGCAAGGTCCTGCTGTCCTTACTTCACACACTGAACAGTAGTTCAGCAGAAGTACTTCTGACTCCAGCTAAGCTGCTTTGTGGTACATGAGTTCCATCCTCCAGTGCACGCACGCAATATTTGTTTATCACTGCAAAACCTAATTTCTCCTTCCCCTTTATAGTTTTGACTTGCCTGCTTGCTGTATATTATTAGATGCAGAAAATATACCCTTCCAATGAATCCTGTTTGGAAATCAGGGCTGATAACAACACTGTGTTGTGCGGAAGAAATGATCTTGTGTATCAAAAGCAAAACTGCTAATTTGATCACAGAGCTCTGCCAAAACTGCTGTTCAGTGATGGTGTTTGTGCTTTCTTGGATATCTTTGTATTTTATGTCACTGAGACACATAGATTTAACGTAAGATTTTTCCTCAATTTGTATATTATGAAGGGAAAAGAGACCATTGTGGTCATCCAGTCTGACACTCATGAACAGCACAACATAATCCTTCAGACACACTTAAATGACACTTTATTTGAACTAGGTGACTTAAAATATTCAGCTTTGATTTAATTGCTACTGATTGAAAACCAATGACTTTATGTCATAAATTGTCCCATTAATTGCTTTCACTGTAAATTATCTGTAAATTATTTCTAGAGTTAATTTCTGCAACTTCAACTTCCAGCCATCAGATCCCATTCTCCATTTCCTTGCACTTATCTGTGGTTGCTAAGTACAAAGTTATAGCCTGTCATTGAGTCATGCCGCAGACATCTCCTTTATCAGCTACTTAGCCTGTGAGGCTTTACAAGTTTACCCATCCCTTAAGTATTCAAAACCTTATTCTCTGAATTTTATCCAGATCATCAGCTTCCTCAGTGAATTGTGATCTGGAACCAGTGCTCCTGCAGTGGTTGCACAGTGCCAGATAGGAATTTGACATAATTATCCCACTCCTGGTGGATATTGCCACAGCCATGTACAGGAGCTCATCTTCTGGTTATCCTATAGGAAAACCAACTTCTTTACTGACTGGGTTCTCTCCAAAGCACTGCCTTTCCTTTCAAAATGGCCTGTCTTACCGCATCCTAGCAAGGAATGCAAATCACTTTACATTTGTCTGTATTAAAATACAGAGCGTGGGTAAAACTTACCTAACTGTGAGAGATCTACAGCATCCCTACATTTATTTTTTAACCAGTTGCAAAAAATAGGCACTTGTAGATGTCTGAATTAAGTCGGATGCCTATTCTCTCCATTGTCTATAAAAGGAAACTGTGCAGCTTGCTCAGATGCAGATGTCTAAAGTTAGCAGAAAGGAACCCCAGACAGCACATTCATTCACAGTCAGCAGGCTAAACCATCCAGATTGCATTCAACCAGTGACGTATCCCATTTATTAATCACCCATCACCTGTATCACCCACAAATATTCTGTTATTATCTTCTTCCAAGCAATTGAGAAAAAATGTTTAGTTACAGAGGGACAAAAACTGAGTTTAAGGCTCTCCAGCAGAAACACAGCAGCATGGACAGTGTTCCCTATTGATACTTTGAAGTCTGTGTCCTGCATGGCTTTTAATTCTTTAAATGTGCAAGTGTCATGTTTGTATGGTTCCAGTTTCTGCATGACAGTGCCAAGTCAAATATCTCAACAGAGTCCATCATCAGCATAGTTCTTTACAATTCAGACTGTGCTCGCCTCAGCCTGTGGTCCTCAGATCACAGCAACAAAGATGATTATTTGTTTTTAATCTGAGAGGCTGTACAAGTTTGATGTGGAGCTTGGACACCTGGGAATTTGACAGGGAAGCATTCAAGCCCATATATTTCTTGTTTCTCCAAGTAGAGCAACTTGATCAATGTCTTAATGTTTCTTTAGTTTGTTTTAAGTTGGTCAGCTGGTATCATTCTTCATGTGTCCAATGACACTCGCCCACAGTTGTATAGGAATAGTGGAGGGCTGTAACTAGAGCACCCCTGAGTGAAAAGCAGATCCTGATGTGATGCAGGGGGAAACATGTTGTCATTCTTCATTAGCAATAGCAAACTCAGCAGTTAACTCGGTATCTCTTGTCCCTCACAGCCACTCTTCTGCTGAGAAACATCCTTATATCATTATGAGATTTTGTTTTAACTGGGGCACCCAACACTTGCCTGCTCTCAACTGCCTACTGAGTTAAACCCTGAATCTCTGCTGAGTTTTCCTTCATAGTCTTCCTCTAGGCAAAATTCCCTCTGACTTCAGCATATGTTTTGCTTTAACATTTCCAGATAAAGCATGTTGCAGTAGTTGTATTCACAGTCCTTTCAAGTGTCACTTCTAATGATGCTGCTGGCAGTTCTTAGGCATTCCTTTTTTTTTTTTAAAAAAAAGCTTCTTAAAATATATATATTTCTCTTATTTTTATAAGATGCCTGCAAAATACATGGGAGTGTGCAGCCCAGGGGAATAAAATATTTTAATGATGGCTTCCAGAGAATTTTCTCCTTCTCTCTGCCACAAACTCCATGGCTAAGGAGTGTGTGGCTGGTATGTGACAAGTGATTGGAAACTCTATTCTCTAGTTTCCCCATGTAAACAAAGTGGTTTCTCACAACTGTTACTCAAGTCAAAAGCAGCGCTACTTGGCAAACAAACCTATCTTTAAGAACATCCGCTGAAAATGTTTATGCTTGGTTCCTGAAAAGGAGACCAAGTGCGGTTGTAGTATGCCGTAGTGTACTGCCGATGAGTCTGGAGGGTGTGCCCAAGTAGTAAGGGTGTGCCCCTTTACTTATTTTCAGTCAGATATTTGGGAAAATACAGTCCTTCCAATATTTGATCTGTGCATGTATTTTATGGGTATCATGGATAAATGATCAGTGCCAGGGAAGATCTGCAATCAAGCTGAGCTGGGAAACACCACTCTTCAACCACCCCATGTGAGGGAGAGGTGTGGGAAAGGTCCCTGGGAGCCCTTTCCAGCTCTGTTTTGCAGTAGTACACTCCAAGTTAGGCCAGACACTGATATTTCTGTGATGTAGTTTTTCTTTCTTTTCTCCCAAGAGATCATGCAGCGTACATACAGAAAACTACTGAGATGGAGAGAGGGGAAGATTACTTTATGTAACCTGTGCACATATATCTATTTTGATAGGAGGGGACTCAACAATCTCTCCCACCATAATATTTTCTTCTGTTTACTTTGATTTAATCTGAGGTGAGAAATGCCTCAGTTTTCTGGTCAGTTTTCTGAAAGGTCAAATATGTGTACTTTAAATCCTTGGAAATTCTTTGATCTATTTAGACATCTGGAAGGTGAAATCAAGCCCTGGTAAATACCATTAACCAGAGGTTAATGTCAACCATTGGTTAATAAACTCAGATTAGAAAACCACAATGAGTTGAGTGCCTTGCATAGGTATGAATCCCCAGCATGGAATCTCCTTATTTCCATAGAACAAGGTATCTACTTTTATCCATGGTAGATCTTAAAACATCTTACAACTACATCTGAAAATTTTAAGCTATCTTTAACAATGTATTTCTTTTCCATCTGAGTACTGTCTGATATATAAAAACTTTGTCATTCCAGGGAAATAGTACTTAACGTTTCCCAAATTGTCTTCAAAGGAGATTTTGCTAAAGTGTATAGCACGTGGATCTCTCTTTTTTTTTTTTTTT
>VXAY01007029.1:30644-53632 GCA_013399855.1 Oxyruncus cristatus
TTTTTTAGAATAAATATTTATGGCATGTATTGGGAATTGATGTATAATTAAATTGTGGGTTTGCTTCTCATAAAAGGTGATCATCCTATTTTCATGTTATCATGATCTTTGTTGCACTGTCACAGTCACTTTCTCTGTCTCATACACTTGTCTGGTATAAAGAGATACATATTACCCTGTTGCTCTAGTCCAAGGCCTGAGCTTTCTTCAGATCCAGTAACTGCTCCATAGGTGGATTTCTCCTATTAGCTAGGGCACATCTGATCTAACTGTCCATCTAGAAATCTGGCGTGGGATCTAAAACAGCTGGCCAACAAGGTCCTATGGGATGAAACAAATGGTGGCTTTGTGACGGAGCTGTGTTGCAAACAGAGCTGGAAATCTCAGAAAGTATTAACTTTACCCAAAAATAGTAAGGGTCATGTGGGATCACAACCATATGACAACCCAAGTGTGAAAGGCAAACCCAAAACAAATATTTTGTAAATTGAACTAAAAAAGAAGGCAGAAGAAAACTAATGCATCAGACATTTTCACACATCTAAATTCCTCCAATGGTGGGAAGCATTGTATACTTTGTACAGCATAAGCACAATGAATGTACTTTGTGAGTAATATGCAATTTCATGAACAGAACCCCCTGGCACTGATGGACAGACAGGGGATGCACATGCTGGACAGACCCGCCTTGACATATCCTCTCTTACTGCTCTGCCATGTATTTTTATTATGTCAACAGGCAGCCTGACCCTTCATTAAATGGCATTTGGGTTTTGTTTTGTTAGTTTCCTGTGAGAATCAACAAGTTCTTTTAATTCCTAGCTACGTGATTATAAATTCCTCAGGTTACTGATTTAATTTTTCAGGGTAATGCCAAGTGACTACTTTGCACATACTCTTCTAACCTTAGCCTTTGTGCCGCAGAAACTTTGCTGTTTATTGTAACTGCTGTGCTTCCCTTTGATAAGGCTATGCTACAACCATCTGCATTGCTCCTCTCAGTCCCTAAGGTAATGTTAAATATTTCTGCACACCTCCTGGCTTTATGTTCTTGATTAACCTCTGCTTCCAGGTATCAGGAGAAGTTACTTGACTGATCATTATTACACTTCAACAAAGCATTTGTGCCTGTGGTATCTGAACATTCATGGGCTAGTTAGTTTATTCAGTCCTAAGTGAACAAAACCTGCTTGGGACAGTAATTTCTGGCTTATGACCATGTTGTGCTGTTTGGGAACAGCTGTCTTGTGGGTGAGAAATATCAGCATTGTGGGGCATTTTCCCCTTGAACTTATCATCAGTGAAAGAACCTAAAGATGCAAAACCATGCTGTAGCTTAGAAGAAGGGGCTGGATAGGACAGCAAAGACGAACAGCTATGAAATTCATCTTCTGGACTAAAAAACTTCCTGCAGAAGAAATGCTACAGTTGATTTTTGAGGGCATCAGCACAGAAAACCTGTTTCTTCCCGAAATGCTGAGGAAACAAAACCAGGAGGGAGACCCTGGCTCTCCACCTTATACTGTCCCCTTTCATGAGCAGGTGCAGTGTTCACCTGGCCCCCCTCCACTCACTTTGGTGAAAAGGGCTGAATTACTCCCAAGCATGCAAAGACCAGAGCACCGTTATTATCTTGGATGGTACCGGGTTCTCCTATTTTTCAGCTGACTGATCTTCATAAAGGAAAAGGATTTACACAGCAGACAGCACATGCACGAGCAGTAGGACCGAGGCCTTTTAGGGAAAGTACCACATAAGCCTTCATTCAAAATTCAAGCTGGTAGTCCTGTTCCTTACTCATATGTTCCCCTCTTGCACTTTCAGAAACTGAGACAGCATGTCCCGAGAGTCCCTTGGCTTTGTGGGGCCGTTCTCCCCCAGCCCCCAGCACGAGCAACGTGGGCAGCTGCTGCTGGCCAACAGTTGCCATTCAGCTGCTGCCGCCTTACCTGTTGCAGCTGGGAGGTGGTGGTGGCTGCTGCCCCCGCTGCTCTCCTCATCCTCCCCTGCTCTCATTGTCTGGCTCTGCTGGCTGAGGTCCTCCGTGCTCTGCCCAGCTACCATCGCCACCCCCTTTGCACTTTGGGCGGGAGCACTTCACAGGGCAGTGATCCTTCCCCGGCCGGCCAGGAAAGTGCAGGTTGTTTTCCTCATGGCAACAAGTTGCTGAAGCTGGCTGAAACCAAATGCAAACCACAAAGTGGTTTGTGAACAACTTTGTTGCTATTTCAGAAGGCTTTGCCCTTTGCAGTGACACAGGCTGTTGCTATTCTGGGGAGCCTATTGCAGGCGAGGGGAGGGCCCTCTCTCGGAAGTATTGGGTTTGCCTTTTGACAAATATTTGGAGACAACAGACTTCCAGGCACAGCTCGATGTACATTCCTTACCCATTCGCTTACCAGATCTCTCTCTCTCTCCCTTTCTGTCTTTTCCTCCTCTCTCTGCTGTTCATACGCACAGGTTTTTAGCGGAGAAGGCACACTGAAGGGGAGGGTTTGAAGTGTTTGCTGTGTCAGCTAAAGTGAGGGCACCAAGCACACACGCACAGCATCACTTCATTCTTGTAACTTATGAGCAAGTTACGGTGAGAAATAGCGGAGAGGAAAAAACCATGGCAGCCCTTTGCAATCTGTGACAGTAGGAATCAGGACTTTTCGTGGCGAACACATACACGATAAGCAAATGAAAGGCAAGCCACCCTCTCTTCTGTGACAACTATTTGTGGGAAAACTGATACCATCTCAGCTATATTGAGTCAAAGGCTTGATTTTGAGAGCTGCTGGGAGTCGCTCCCATCCCTGTTGGTTCTGTAGAAGCAGTGGGCACAGGCAGGATGGTGGCAGCAGGAAAAGCTTTTAGAGGGTGCAGGTGAGTTGCATACAGAGGCTACCTGCCCTGCTCTGTCCTAGTCCTCATGAGAGAGCCTCCAAATCCTCTCAGTGCTGGTTCCACTCCTCTCCACTGGTCTCATGAAACAAGTTGTCCAAGCTATGCCCAGTGGGAATTGCTGTTGTATAATTTGGCAGTGCTGCAGGCTTCTTGCTTGTGCTGTCTTTCATTACTTGCTGTTTTGTCTTGGTTGTTTTTGTTTGAAATACACTAATGACTCCAGATAGCGTGGGAGGGAATGGTAGAGGTGGAAAGTTGGTAGCTTTTGCAGTATTCCAGAAAGGAGAATTCCTAAAAACTTTTTCCTTAAGTAGAGCAGGCATAATACACCCTTTATTGATGTTTGCTTAACAAGAAAAATCTGACAAAAGACATTGTAACTGCTCCATCTGACAGCTGCCTCACTGTCAGCTTCAGAAACTGGCGTGCCAGAGTTGCCACGGGGGCACTGCTTCCAGAGGGGAGTTTGTTTTTTGGCAGTGCTTTTGACATGTAGTTAAATGAGTCTAGCTCTGTTCTCATGTATAACATATTTTCCATGTAAAATGTCCTCCTGTCAGGCAGTACGGGATACTATCTAGGCTGTTAACAATTTCATGCCACATCCAGAGAGGTGTTGTTTCTTCATGGGATATGTGGAAAAAGTAATACTAACTTTTAAAGAAATGATTTGTATATTTTTGGAAGAAAATGAGAGGCTGTTTAGGCTGGGAAGGAAAGGAAATGTTTTTATAGATCAAACTCAGCTGTGATAAGATTCTTCTGTTATAATGTGGTGTGTAACTGACCTCCTCTAACAACCCATACCTCATATAACCCACAGCTCTGCTCAGTGCAAGCTCTGTGGAAACTCAGCTAACTCCATGGGTACACACTTGTTCCCACTTTCCAAATGCCTTTATGTGTTATGGTCCTGGAGATGTCAGAAAACTGCAGAGGTGCCTGTGGCACCTTGACAGGGACAAAAGTTGTGCTTCCGGACATGTGGCCCTGGAGGATGGTTTGAGGTTCACTCCTCCTGCTGAATCAACTATAGAGTATTACTGATTTTGATGGAGGACATGTAATGAAATTGCATCCCTTTCTATTCAAAAATCCCCTAAACTAAATGTTGTCCTCCAACTAAATATGCTGATTGTATATTTCTGCTGGCACATATGTACTTCAGGAGAATTTAAAAGCTTGTCAGGAACTGTGCTTTCCCCTGAGCCTACCCCAGGAGTAAGCAATAAAAAGAAAAGGCTGCATTACATTGAGTTCACAAATCTTATGATGAACAGATTTTATGAAATTAATGTTAAGTGACTACAAAAATGTTTTGGTTTTTTTTTTGGGGGGGGTTGTTTGTTTGTTTGTTTGTTTGTTTGTTTTAATAGGAAAAAAAGGTGTTTTAGACAAACTGTGGAATTTCTTTTAACTGTTTACCCCTGGAGTTCAGTGCTACCTATATTCCCCTCAGAAGCGCCTAGGCTGACTTCTAAATGTTTACCTACTTGTTTGCTCAGAAATCCAGGCAAATAATCCACTTTTCCTTTCTAGTTCTGCCTTTATTTCATGGTACCAATGTCAGCTGCAACACAGCAACGGTTTCACTTTACCCCTATGGTAACTTCAGGAGGTATGTACCTACCTTGCACAGAGAGTAAAGCAGCCCGTACACAGAACAAACACTAATGGCCATACAGAAAATGAAGGAAGACATCATTATTCTGGGGACTTGTGTTTGGGTTGCCCAGAGGGCAGTGCACCCTTGCTGTGCTGAGCTGCAGGTGTTGTTGTGGGATTCCTGAGCTGCAGAGATGTTCCTGGCCTTCGACCCGCTCCCTCAGTTACACCTAAGCCAAAAACACTGTATTGGTTTAATATGGTCTCAGGGAAAAACGTTCCCAGTGAGTGGAAATGTGAGATATTTTATCCTGAGATCTGTTGTGTGGTGTTGTTATGAGGGATGTGCTGTAGTGTCATCAGCAGCCAGCTGATAATGAAAAGCCACAGCTCAGCTGGTGTGAGAATCTGTTACCAAAACTGTGGCAAAAATATGAGGTGCTGATGTTATTGGTGTTAATTGCAGCTAAATGGGAACCCAGAAAAGGAAGGAACTGGAAAAAAGCTGGTTCCATCCAATGAAAGCAAACAGAGGGAGAGAAAGCAAACAGCCTGTGCTGGTTCTGCAGTACAGCCAATTGAAGAGGGATCTCGTGAAACGCAGTGACTGTGAAACCCTTGCTGGCAGCCACAAGGTCCTGATTCCACAGCCCTGTACCCCCTCCACTTCCCACAAGAAATAAACAGGCAACTAAGCAAGAAAAACTCCAGTACAACAGACATGACCAGGATAAGGAGGAAGAAAATGAAGTGTGCTTCAATGCTTTTCAGTTCTCTGTTCTTTTCCTGTTACTGCCTTGCCTGCGCACAATGCTCAAACAATTGCTTGGCTGGGGCTGTGTGCCAAGAACAAGGTGTCCATCCAGCCAGGGGCAGGGGGGTTGCTGGAGCATTGGCAGGATAGGACAGAACTGCACCTGCTCTGCCCTACTCATGGCTACCCAGAAAAGGAGTCCTGCTGGAACCAAGAAGCAGGAAGAAATGTTCCAGAAGGCAACAAATCCCAAATGCTGGGATGGGCAATGGCTTAATGGTGCTCTGAAGAATAGAAGCCCTGGTACCTCAGCTATGCCATGGGAGGCTGGGCAGAAGGACACACATTTCAGGAGAAAAAAGACTGGAAAGACTGATTTAAAAGCCCAGAGCAGGAGAGGGTCAGGAGACAAGCAAGGTGTATGAGTGCAACACTGTCATGAGATTCCCCTGTTAGTTTTATTCACATACGGTTGCAAGAAATCATCTTTTCTGGTATTTTCTCAATTCCTTGCTTTCAAAACTTACCAAACACTTTATTATTAGGAACATGATTAGGCTAGAAAAAAGAGAAGATATTCATATTAAATTGCTAAATTATCTGGAAAATCTATGAGGGCGATGTGGGGATTTCTTCTGAAATATCTGGTATTTGTATTTGTCTGTGTTTACAGTGATCTAATAACTCAAATTTGGGACTGTGGAGAGATGGTCAAGTTGGAGTTCAGTCAGTAGAAATTAATTGAGAATTGAAGGGTTTTCTGAATCAGTTTTCTTAGGCAATTTTTATCAGAGATGGAGTAAAGAAGGTCTTATTTCTCTGTAGATTTTATGAATCTCAAAAAGAAGATAGTGGAAGTCTCCCATTTAATTTATTCTAAAATGTAGAAACAAAGCTTTTCAACAAAGCTATGGAGAGGATTTTCTTGACATATCAACTTAAGTTACATTGCCTTCATCTTTGATTGTTGAGCTTTTCTCTCAGAACTAATAGTTCACCATTTGCAGAAGAGGTTCATAAGATAGTTAGCATGGAACAACAGGAGGAAGGCTGGGGGGATGAAAGAAGGAAAGTGACAGGGAGAAGAGAGAAAAGAAAAGAAATGTAAAACCCCAAAAGAAAATACCATTTATAAAAAAAAAAGTACCAAACTAAAAAAGCATAAGTAGCCTTTACCATTAGTGTTGACACACTGATACACATGAAGGGGAAAATGTGCCAAAATTCCAGTCACAGGGCAATAAGAAACAAATGAAAAAGACAGAGAGTTATCTCAAGAAAGTAAAACGACCAATCCTTGAGGAACTATGAATATAAAGGTAATTGTTATTACTGTTGTGCAGCAAATTAATTGCAATTCAGGAATCAGCTTTGAAAAAATGCTTTTTGTATATGTAAGATAAATATCATAAACATGATATTTAAGCTGTGCCATTTGTGTGATTTTGCAACTGAATAAACTCTAAATACACCAATAAATGGATAATACTTAGTATGTAAATAAATAATAAAGTCTGATAGCATACAGAAGATTCATATCAGAACTGAGAACACAAGTTTTTTTCATTCTGAGTCATGTGGTTTCTTACTAAGTAATTCTCTTCTGTTATGTTCTTACCCATTGAGAGCCACTGATTTATACCAGTATATTTTTATCTGGCTTTAAAAAAACTCAGATCATAAATACAGTCCAGAGCTCACCACATTTCACAACTCCCTCCAGAGTCCCTGCTGACTCACTGCACAAATGTTTGTTCCTTGGTCTTCTGTTAGCGTCTTTAAAAGTACTCTTAAGAGGTACAATGTGGCCTGGGTCAGCAACTTTAAGAGTTATGTTTTGGCAGAAACTTGAAATCAAACTGAAGGTAAGAATTGGAGGTTGGAAAATACAATACAAATAGAACTGAGTGGAGAAAACAAAATAGAAAATAATTTTTACTTCAGGTTTCCACTTTCATGGCAGTGTAACCTTTCCAACAAATAAAAGGAAATGTCTTTTAGCTTCTGAGTAACCTGAAGGGCCACTTGTAATAGTCGCTGAATGTTGCTGCACATGTCTGTTGTTTGCCATCACACACTGATTTCCTATTTGTGTCAGATATTTTAAATGTACCTTTTTTTTAAACAAATCATAGAAAGAGCATTTCCCTACATTTGAAAGAAAGTTGTTCATCTGAAATAAAATTGGGTGGCACTGCACAGTCCCAAGGCAAGGACTGGGCCTGCAGCAGCCAGTTAGTAATGTCAGCCACTGCTTGAAATCGGGTGTTTTTTAGGAATTTCCAAATAATGTGGCAAAAATTGAAGCCCTTCAGATCACTGTGCAGTGGAAATGGAGTTTTGCTCTTTACTCTTGTGATGAGTTGATGAAAATTGTGTTGCATAATTGAAATTCCCTTTGCCTGTTCCATTTAAGGGAAAAGGATGTAAATTACTAAGAAAAATCTGAGCTGCTAAAATGTTTTTCTTTTTGTTGTTGCTGGGAAACTTTTTCTACCACAAGGAATATGTCAGTCACACAGGAAATGCAGTCATTTTAATGGTTTTAATTATTTCCACTGAGAAAGTGTTTTGTTTTCTCCTGAAAATCTTGTTGCAAAAATAAACAGCAAAATGTCATTAACACTGTGCTTCAACTTCTTGCTGTTTTTTGACCACAGCTGGCAAACTGGAAGCAGTTTTACATGCATTCATTAAAACCAAATGTCTGGGTAAAGCTTTCCGAAGTCCATCAACATTTTCAAATTGTTGCAGGCAAGCAGGAAATGAAACCAGCCTACAAAGTGCAAGTCATTTTGTGTTCACCCAGTGGGCACAAAGAAATGAGCAGTGGACAATCCCACAATGCTATAAAAGGTTTAGGTCATCTGTTCCCCAGAACAACTGTCACCTGGGTCCATTAACCGGTAGCAAAGATGGGCTTCAATGGAGAGTGTACACACTGTCTGGGGGAAATTTACCTTGAGACCACCATTCCCCTTCAGATCTGGAGATACTGAAAGTTGAGTGGGTGGAGTGACAGATCCATTAGAACCCAGGACAACACAGGAGAGGCTGTTTGGAAGAAATGGAGGATTTCTGCCCCAGAATCCTTTCCTGCCTCTGCACACTGCACACATCACAATCCCATCTTTTGAAATACAGGTAGGGGTGCTGGCAGCACTTCAACAGGGAGGTGAAAGTTTCCTTTCTCCACTGTGATGGCCTCAGGGGCAGGTAGGCACTTGACTGGCAAGGGGTCAGGGAGCAAATGGCTTATTTGCTTCCCACTTAAGTGGTGTTTTCTCCTGATTGCTATGAGGAGGGAGTGGATGCCCTTTGGACACCAGCTCTCTGGCTCCTCACACCATCCAGTGTAGCTCCTGGAGACAGGCTGTGCCTGTGTGGGCAGTAGCTGCCTTGCTATCCAACATGGATCAGTTGGGTGTGCACCTGTGGGACCCCCAGGGATCTCCTCAGGCAAAAAACTCTCAGTCGGGATGTAGCCTCAGAGAGGATTCCCAACATACATCCTCCAAAAGCACTTGGTGGGGATTGCAGCCTGCTGCAATCCAGGGGCAGGCATTTGGTCTTCCGGCATTTGAGTTTTAATTTGCTTTTCTTAAAAGCCCAAGGTACATATCACCTCTGGGCAAAGCTGATTTTGTGACATCTTGCATAGAAGCAAACCATCTTCTGTAGTTTTCTATTTAGTTTATCAGCATGATTTTTAAGGAGGACTTCCCTGAGAAGCTGAGAACTGCAGCAGGGGAAGAGGGGAGGTGGAGTGAAGAGGGGATGCTGCTGCCTCCCTCCACAGCACTGGCAGAGGCAGACACAGCCTTGCAAGAAGGCAGCTTCTATCTGTCCCCAAGATCCTTGTCATCCCAGTGTAGCTGCTTAGCTGACTTCTGTATAACAAAAGACCTTAGTATCAGGACTTAGACCTCTCTGAAGACTACAGAAGTCCTGGTGCACTCATTTGCCTTCTCCATGGCATGGGCTGCCAGCCTATGAGGGACTTCACTCAGCAGACACCCTCCTCCCTCCCTTCTCATTCAGATTCAGGCTCTGTGCTGCTTAGTTTGGCTTAAGCGTTTCTGTTTCAGACTAGTCACTGAAGCATTAGTTGTTTAAATTCACACTGATGAAATAGGTGCTGGCAAAGCCCAAGGGGCTGTCAGTAGTACAACATGTGCTGTGCTGGGGACTCACAGTGCCCTCCCTGAAGAGCCACTGCACTCAGTCTGAGCTGGAATGCCTCCTAGGAAGGAACGTCTGAGACTGGGTTCACAGCAAACAGGGTGCACACAATGCTTTAGCCTTTCAGTCCAACTTCTAACTTCAGCAGGTCTTGTTAAACAAGAGTGAACAAAGCATAGTTTTGTACTTAGTTCTCATAAAGTTTAGCTCAGAGCAGGAGTAGAGCCACTTTCCTTATCAAAGCCTCAGACTTTTCTTTATCAGATCCTGCTTCCTCACATAATCGATGCCATGGAACAAGTGCGATTTGGAGCAAGCTTCTTGGAGAAAGAGCAGAGGTGCTACTACTCTGCACAGTAACTGCAGCTGGCCAGGTGCTTGTAGTCAGATGGGCTTAAACCTACTGCATGGACTGTGCAGACTGCACAGGCTAGTCTCAGTTGTGGCATGTCTGCTTTCAGAGACTTCCCACATCATTCCATCCCTCCAGCTAATTTCCAAGTGACTGGCAGATCCAAATGAGGTTTGATGTCTGTAGGTTGCTGGGAGTTCAACAGGAGAGACTTCTGGGCAG
The DNA here is from genome assembly GCA_013399855.1 of Oxyruncus cristatus. NCBI lineage: Eukaryota > Metazoa > Chordata > Aves > Passeriformes > Cotingidae > Oxyruncus > Oxyruncus cristatus. The sequence goes on from VXAY01007029.1 coordinate 40,649, forward strand.
CTGTCTGGGCCAGGGGCCACCTGGTTCCCTCTGGATGTGGCTCCTGCCTGGGCTGTGCTGCTCTGGGAAAGAGGAAGCTAGGAAGCAACTCACAACTGTCTCAGCAACAGCTTGTGTTGTGCCTTCCCACTTAACTGAGCAAGGAAAGGAAACTAACAACTTCTTCTTGATGACAAGACAGATTTATCTCAATTACTCATATCACAGATAATCACAGAATATTCTGAGTTGGATGGGCCCATATGGGGATCAAACCCACATTATTAGCACCATGCTCTGACCAGCTGAGCTAATCTCAGGGTCATATATACATGCTCCTCATGTTTGAGTACTGCATAGATTTATTTCATGCACAAGGGCACCTAGAAACACTACTACCAAAGGCAGTTATGTGGAAGTTGCTAAATCCCAGAAACAGACAGTATTCATGCTTCTGTTGCTCAGTCTTTTGTGCATATGCACAATGGATTGTTTAATAACAGTACTGCATACAGTTTTCTTCACACACAGGTTTTTTTAGCTCACAGACTGAACAGTTTTATTCACTACACAGAGCAGATAATTATTAGCTAATAAGCTAATAAGCTAATAATTTGGAAGTCAGAAGTACATCTAAGCTCAAACTGCAAAACCACAGCCATTGCTGCTGCTCTTATAACCTACAGTGCTAGTGAGTATTTTGATATTGTTTGTTTTTTTCCAGCCTGTGGTACTAACCTCAGAAATGGAAATACTCTATCATGGAAATATGGTTACAAATTTCATAAGCCTGAATTAATCCACCTTTACATCTTGCCAGTAAGATGAATGGATAGCACTAACTCTGCATTTGGGTCAAGGAACTAAGATGTGCCATTTTAAACCCCAAAACATCCTTTATATTTGGATGCCCAGTCTGAGAAACCTTGGCACTGTCCTTGCAACTTAGCATTAAGCAAATCTTAAAACACAGAAAGGCAGTTACCGTTGACTTTGTTTGCACTTGGTAATCTGGAACACAGATGAAAATAAAGCTTTAGCATTTCAGATCATGCAAAGAGTAAAAATAAGTCTGACAGCGTCCTCTGTAGGCCATCTAGTCCATCTTCCTGCCCTAACGAAAGGTCAGATATATCAGTCTTCCCTGGGTATCCATCCCTATTGCTAAATTGTTCCTGTCTAACTTGTTCTTAAAAAATGCCTAAAACCAGAGATTTCACTGTCTTCTGAGGCAGGTGTCTTCCAGTGCCTAATTATGCTCATTGTTAGACTGGTGTCTAGCTTAAATCCTCTGTACAAGCACTAGTCTATCTTTCCTTTCTTTGTCTCCAGGGTTTGTGAAGAACTGTATATTCCTCTGATCTTTGAAGACGTTGGATATCTGCTGCTCAACCCCAGAGCTCTCACTGGCTCACACCTCTCTTTGGGGCATGCTGCCCAGAATGTGGAGCATGAAACACCAGTGGAGGCCTCAGAGGTGCTGAGTAAGGCAGAAAAATTTCTTCATGACTCTTACATGCTACTTTTTCTGCTTATATGTTGCAGATGCTATCCTCACATTTCTTCAAAACAGTACCAACATTATTGCTCATGAATAGTGTAAGGTATGCTACAACCTCAATTACTTTTCTGGAGAACTATTAGCCAGCCCACCATGTCTCACTTCATAATTCTGTAATAAATTGCTCTTACTTAAATGTGTAATTTTATGATCTTACTAAGTGAATTATTTCCCACACTTTTTCAACTCTGTAATTTGTTAGTTTTCTGCCCTCCCATGTGCCTGCAGCTCTCATCCCAGCTGGGTGTTGTTTGTGGTCTCCCACACAAAGTTAACACACACAACTGCTAATTACATGAGTGATGGAAGAGAAAGCAAAAAAGAGAAGCAGACCCAGGACAGACCACCGTGGAGATGACAGCAGATTTCCCTCCATTTTACAATCATTTGTTAATTCTTAAGAATTAATAACAAATTATTGTAGTGTTCCTACTGAAATTCTTTTCCATGCATTTGAGGAACAAGGCATCTACAAATGAACAAATTGCCATGGAAAGTCTGGTGTAAGTGTCTTCTCTAGCTTCAGGTGCCAAATTGGTTTCACAGATGGGGACTGGAGCTCGACTTTCATTTATCTGCACAATGGGATAATTTTTTTTCACCACGTTCAGTTCGAAACTCTGTGAGGTGGCTGGATGGGGCAGGTCTCTCCTAAGGAGAGTGAAAGCCAAGATGCAGCCTCTTGGGCACCAGGAGTTGGGAAGGAAGGACATGACATGCTCACTGAGGATAGCACCTTCAGAAACTTCAGCTTTTAAGCTCTAGCATGCCTGTACATGTCCTAACTCCTGATTTAACCAAACCTAGGCAGCTTTTTTTTCAGGAAGAGGAAAGCATTCTTGGTAAAAAGATTACCCTTGCTAAGTTTCAAGCTTAGTGTCATTGAGGGTCTACCTTTGAGAGACCAGCTGCCTTCACATTCTTCACCATCTGATGACAGGAAGAACACCAGGAGACCCGAGGTGGGATTCATAAGAGGCACAGAGGGAATTACCCATTACAGGCTCTTTGCCTTTGCTCAGCAATGTCACATACCTCTTTTATGTTAATGATTGTGCCATAATCCTTGCATTACATAAATCCTTCAGAACTCTGAGCTCACAGTTTTGTATTGTTGCTTTGGGCTTCTTGAGCACAGACAGGTAAAATAAGCTTCTGTTTTATAGGTTTCAGATTGATACAGTTTGAAGGGGGCAAAATTCCCTGCTTTTAACAGGGTTTTTTTTCACAGAATCACAGAATATGCTTGGAAGGGACCCACGAGGATCATCGAGTCCAACTTCTGGCCCTGCACAAGACCATCCCCAAGAGTCACACCATGAGCCCGAGGGTATTGAACAAACTCTGCCAGGCTTGGTGCTGTGACTTCTTCTCAGGGAAGCCTGTTTCAGTGCCCAACTGCACTCTGGGTGAAGAACCTTAAGGAAATGTCTTTTTATTCCACTAGAGGTCACCAGCACTGTATTTTTCCAAGAAGACTAGAGTAAAGAGCAGGATAATTTCAGTTCAAGAAGTTCACTCAAAACTTAACTGTATGATGTATTTGGCCAGCTAATCATTCTGGAATAACCGTACCAGTTTGAGAACCAGATTTCTGCTTTGGTAGCTGAGCATTTTTCTGGAAAAAACTCCAACCAATCAACCAAAAAAAAGCCCAACACTTCAATTCTGTACTAGTGTTCTCACACTACACAGGATAGCTTAGAAAAGTTAGATCATACCAAAATAAGTACACTGAGCAGTTATTTTGAAGTGCTGAGGGCACACTTAAAAAGCAGAATATTAAGGATTTGAATTAGATTCTGTGCTCCTTCTCTCCTGTGGCCAGCTCAATAACTGAGCTTCAGAGAGGATATTTTATGGCAAGATACATTAACCTAGACTTGAGACTAGCCCTATGGCTACTCCAAAGTCTGTAACACCTGGCAGTCTGGGGTCACAGCAACAGTTTAACTCCTAAGAGACACACGTGGTTAGGCACTGCTTTTGGTTCAGTGCGGTGCCCTCAGCTACCCTGCCTCTTCCCTGGGGCTTGGACTGAGCTCAGCGAATGGTTGTCACATCTCCATTTTGAGTGGCATCACAGCTGGCTAATATCAAATTTGTTGTGATACACTCTACAACATATAGATCATCAGATCTGGGGTGGCAGCAGCAGTTGTTAAATTAGTTCCCTGTCTCTCACACATCTAGGAACAGGAGTATCCCAAAGGGAGCACCAAAACTGCCTTTCTGCTGCAGCAATTTGAGGCTTCTCACAGGTCCCCTTGTTTCCCTACAACAATGTTGCATCCCACTTTTCTTCCTCCCGAGCTGCACCAGTTCTCTCCGTGTCATTGCAGCCGTGTCAGCTTGAAGCCTTACTTAACCAGTTATCCTAAGGCCTTAACATGGCCTCTCCTTGACACCCCATCCTATAAAAAGGACCAGGTCCTAGAGCAGAGCCACAGCCTATCTATATTGGTCCAGGTTGTATTTTTCCATGAATAATGCAATTACAGGCCTAAGTATGCTTTTCCAGAGGGGAGTAGGGCCATCACACATCCTGCTGCTCCAGGAGATAAGGGCACACAATAGCCCAGTGGTGCACAGCCCATAGCACACCAACAGGAACTTCACCTTTGCTGACAGACCAGGTCAGGGGCCAGGCAATGGGAAACAAAAAGAGTCTCTTCCCAGAAAGTCATGCGTTGCTCACGAATCAACAGATATCAACTGCAAATACAGCTGCCAAACATAGTGCAGCTCCATGAGCGATGGCTTTTATAAACCACTTAATGAGTTCATATGCACCTTGGCAGACATTTTCCCCTTCTGCCCTCAACTCTCTGCAAAGCCTTACCCCAGTTATCTCCTTGTTCCTCTGCACACTTTTGGGTCTACTCACATTCCTAACCTCAGCCCTCTATGAGCACTGCCTTATTTGTGCTCCACCAAAGGAAGTCAGGAGATGGAGGGCCATCCTTCCTGCATGAAACTCAGTCCCCATCAGCAATGGAGCAGTTCAGCTTCAGCCTGTGAGAAAGCAGGAGGTGTTAGGCAGGGAGCTATTGATAATAGGACACTAAATGTGTTGGCTGTATTGTCTCTGGGCAATCTGAATACTTGCCAAAATGTTACTCCTTGCAACACCCATCTGTGGGGGGAACACGGCAGAGAGATAGCAAAGGGAGTTACAACTTCCTAATGTTACTGGCAGCAACTAGTGGTTTAGAGGTATCAGAAACAGCAAAATCCCCATCTGCTTTGCTCGGCCACTCATGTTTGGGATGGCTGGAGCAGGAACTGAAGCAGATTCTTTCCAGTGCTCCACTATGCATCATGATTTTGGAAGGAAGAGCTAAGCCCCTGTATATGTGAACAATTTTATTTCTCATGACACTTGACGAGCATCAGTTCCCTTTAATCCATGGCAGACAGTGCCTCTCAGCAGCACTGTCACTGCAATGAAGTCTTTGTGGTTCAGGAACAACACAACGCCTCTCCGGATCTTCTTTCTGTCCTTGCTTTCACTTTTGCCCTTTCTTGTTCAGGGTCAAAAAAACCAATGTGCATAGCTTAAGTTAGACTCCTGGATGGAATAAAACTGGCCTTTCACTAAATCATGGGTGTTCACCCCCTTGGTGATTGCTTTTGCTCTCCTCACATCATCATGGCTAGGCTTCGCAAATGAAGATTTGGGAAGAGCTCTACCCACGTTTGTTGCAAGCGCGTTGGTGGCTAAAGAGGCCAATACGAGATAGGCAAGTCCAGTTGCAAAAGGCGCAGCAGAAAGACTCCTTAGATGGTATATTCTGCAAGGCACGATTCTTTCTGCGTTGTCTTTTCTCCTCAAGGGTGATCCTGCGTGCTTTCTCAAAAGCATCAGCAGCGTTGTAGATGGTGTGTCTCCAGGCCTCCCGATTGGAGGCCAGAGTAGACCAGTTATGGGGGTCAGTATGGCCAAGGCTGGGATGTTGTTTCAGGGAGTCCTTGTATCTTTTCTTCGGGGCTCCTCTCTTGCGGCAGCCGGTGGCAAGTTCACCGTAAAGCAGGATCTTAGGGAGGCGGTGGTCCTTCATCCTGGAGACGTGCTTTTGCTCTCCTCTAGCTCACTTATAAATAACAAGTGGCATGGACAGGGTGAACAGGGATTAATCATCCACTGTCCTCTTAATACAATAATTCTAGGTCATCAAGGGGAAGAGAGATAGAAGAGAGGTCTGGAATAAGAATTCACAGTCACAGTCAAGCTCCACTGCTGTCCTGCCACAGTAGGAGCTGAGAGGCAAGACATGATCTGTGGTGTACAACCTGACACTTTTCTCTCGTATCAAGGAAGGTGGGAAATCTGCTGCCACAAGAAAGTGTGATGAACGGGACAGGCAAATGCACATGGTTGAAACTTAATTTGGTGATCTTGAATACAAGCAGTAGTGAAGAACATTTTCTGTAGTTTCTGCACAGGTTCACTGCTGAAGTGAGCACTGTATGTCCCCTGTAGGTCTGCTGAGCCCAGGCTGAAAGCCTGACTGTCACATCTTATTCACTGCTGCTAGCACCCTGCTAGCAGCCCCCCACCTAGGGTGAGGGATGTTCACATCATCTCCTTTGGGAGAGCAGCCTACAGGTACCTTAAATTTAGTCCAAGACTGCCTGTGCCTTCATGCAGGCATGCTATGGTTACAGGGCATACAACCTCCCAGAGGCAGGTTCAAGCTCCAGTTTAGGAAGCAGGATTTCTTACTTCTGAGATGCAATACCATGCCTCGTAAGCATGGCAAACTGGTGCTTTTGTCATGTGATTTTGGATTAACCCAAATGGGAAAAGCTTCTTATATCACTTACCTGGAGGGTTGAAAACCTATCCTCTTGTGCTCTTGATGCTCTTGAGGTAAAAAGGTTTACAACAGAAGTAGTATATGTAGAGTGAGAAAATATCAGGGTATACCTCTGCTGATTTCAAGATGCACCTCCTATAAGTGTTTGGGCTTGTGTGTCTACAAATTCTCTTTTGTTATATTTGGAGTGTAAAATAAATTGTCATACAAGTCATTAAGGAGATGTCATTAATAAGCTTATTTGTGGAAAACCAGTACAGAATATTTAAATAAATGCAATTAAAATGCTTTTCTGATGAAGAGTTTATGACATGAAAGTTCTATAATCCTAGCTCTGAAATATGTATTGGCAAGCTGACACTAAATTCAAAGGAGGGAAAGGGATTAGGTTTTTCATTTGATGTAATCAGCTAGGTTCTGAATTGACTCTTCATTTTAGTAACGGTGCTTTTCCAGCTGCCTTTTCAGAGTGCAGACTTCAATAATAAATTAAAAAAAAAAAAAAAAAAGCACATTTGTAGAGAACTAAGCTTCCTGGAAATACCACAATTTAACTCACAAGCTTCTTAACATCCTTTTTATATCCTGATGTGTAATCAGTATATTTTCGTCTTTAGCCAGCAAGTAATTTGGCATTAGTGCCTCACCTTATTTAGGGCTGTTGAAAAAGACTCCCGATTTATGGCGAACATAAGAGGACAATCTAAATCTGTAAAGAGGGGCAGTCTAAATTTAGGAAAGGTAACAGAAAGCATTGCACTTAGAACTAAAAAGGAAAATGGATAGCATTGTGGAACAGAATCCTATCTGGCTACACAGTTCTTCAGCAGGACTTGCTATTTTGTGCTAATAACCGTGATGGTCAAATTGTGCTTTCAGTTTTAACTATGAAAACACAAAGGATCCTTTGGCCTTACTATAATTTATATTGACATAAATAACAACAGATTTTTCATAATTTTATTTATTATTTAAAATTTTACCTTTTTCGAAAACTGGCCAGTTTAAAAAGGACTTGAACAATGTTTGCAGTGTTTCAGATAGAAATAATTTTCTACTTGGATTTAGAGTCTCCTGGACTAATGTAGAACCTAATTATTCTGCAATAAGTGTTTTGTGAGTCTACAAATTAAAAATCTCAGTCAGGATAAAAGCTTTTCTGGAAATAAAATTAGACAATAGATTCACAGAAAGCTGAGATGTGCAAGGCCTTACATTTTAGATCTGATAACATATTGTTAGAGGTGTATACAACTTAAAAAAATTTAGGCCAGATTGTAGAGGCTTGCTATGCCATGATCAGGGCAGAACTCGAATCAAAAGACTCAAAAAGAAAGCTGTCAAAGGAGCACTTCAGTGCTTTCTATAGGAGATTAAGCTACCATCTATAGAAGGAAAAGAGATTTGAGATTTCTTGGTTGCAGAGAAAATACCCTTGTCTGAATCTGACAAGGACACAGAGATGGGGGTGTGACAAAGGGCAGATAAATAGAGGGGTTCACAGGCTACTGGTAATGGGCTTTCAGCTGCTGTCTTTGTGAAACCAAATTACAATTACAATTTGCTACTCAATGATGTATAAATAGAGAGGTATAATGGATCCTACTTTTAATACGTGGTTACATGGATAGTTGATGGATCCCAAACTATAAGCAATGTGTATCTTATCTCCACGTGTAATTGGTTTGGGTACTGCATGTGCCTGTATGACTAATACAGTACACCTAAGTGTCATCCATCAGTGATGAGCACCGTGGCAGGAGTACAAGAGCGCTGAAGACTGAGTTCTTAAATTCTCATCCAAGGAAGAGTATTGATTTCTGGTTTTAAATAGTCTCTTCAAAAAGGCAATTCTGAAACTGATGCAGCACCTTTTTTTTTATTTTTTTACTTGAAGAAGACTTACAGGATGACATGATAACATAAAGGTGTATTTGCTGCAACAGATGAAAGAGTTGAGCTGAAATGAAACCACTGAATAGAGATCATATACTTGGCTACACATGGGAAAAATAGTCACTGCTTGGTACATGTATTTCCATAAAATGATACAGTATAGACGCAAATAAGTTCTTTGCAATTCCTCACACTTGATAGAAATTTGTGATTTGTCTGATTTAGAACTGTCATATGTTGTCCCAAACAGAAAATGGTAAGGGTATATTGTCAAAAATTATTTTCACTATAAAAACCTGCTTGTAATTTTCATGCAGTTGTGGGACTAATTTTTTTTAATTACACAGGAAACTTAGACTAATTTCAGTGGAATTAACCTTGTTGTGCCAGAACCAAACTGACAGAAAGAAACCTGAGAATAAAGCTTTATCTGTTTTTTCTTACTTCACAATCAGTCATCTTTCCAAAATAATTTTAGCAAATTATATTTATCAAACTTATCAAGTAAATATGTGAACTGCATTCAGATATATAAGATGAGCATTCCTGGACTTCTGAAATGACTGGAGACCTGACTACAGAATGGGAATAACTAAAACTGGAATGCATGTACATATTTAAGAGAAGATTATCTACATTCAGTTTATGCTTAGCTGGAATGTGACACTGCTTGTCTCAGGGCCTTCATATGAACACTATATTTGAAACATAGGAGCAGTTTCAAAATGTTGCACAATCCACAAGAATTGCAATTGCATGCTGGAACATGGCTATTGTGGGCCATAGCCTTGGGCCCTGATACGTGGGGTTGTACACAGGCAAAACAGCAATAAGGGTCTTGTTAGCAACAGTTGAGAACTCACCTGCAGGCTCAAGTCACCACCTATAACCTCCAGTTGCAATCACATGATTCAAAGGGATTGATTTTTCATAGCCCATCTGGGTGATCATCAGTGGCTGTAATACATGCATGAGAGTGCTGAGCCAAATTAAAGTTTCACTTTTGCCAAAATGGATGATGTTTTGCTCCCCTACACATCTTTCCAATGCCCCCTCTGTGCTGGACCCTTATTCTGTGCCAGCTCCAAGGCAGGACAGAAAGGAGGGGGGTTGTAGGACTCTTCTGTTTTGGTTAAATGAACAGCTATTTGGGCTCAGTGGTCTGTGGAAACACATTGGTACTGTTGGTCTAACCCAGCTGTGTAGTAAAACAGCACTTAGGTAGCTTGACCCTGTAAGTTTTAGTTTGCAACCTCTGGCAGGGACAGAAGCACCTCAGCTGATGAGCTCCTTAAGGAAAGGGAGGGAATACACAAGTGCTGTTACAGCCTTTGTTACCAGGCTGTTCAAATCAAGGTGACATGGAAACCAACAGACACTGTAATTATGGCCTGTCCCCTGCAATAGAAGTTGCACAGTTGGAATGGAGTGAAGGAAAATGCTAGATACATAACTCTTTACTATCAGGGTGGTAAGGCACTGGAATGGATTGCCCAAAGAAGCTGTAGATGCTCCAACCCTGCAAGTGTTCAAGGTCAGGTTGGATGGAGCTTTCAGCAACTGGTCCAGTGGAGGATGTCCCTGCTCATGGCAGGGGTGTTGGGACTAGATGATCTTTAAGGTGCCTTCCAACCAAAGCCATTATTCTATGATTATCTGAAAAATACTCTGTACACACAATGGTAGAGCAGGCACTCACCAGAATTAACTTTTATTCCTGTAAATAATCCCCATGGAGAGAATATGTTGTGGACTTTGTGTGTTGTAAGGCCCTAAAACCTGGCACAGTGTGACTAACCACAGTATTTTAGCATGAACAGTTGGTGAATTATTTTTGACCCAGATGGTAACAGGCCCTCATCAAATGTTTGTTTTGATTTATGTCAGCTGAGTGGCTCCACTAATGATGCTCTTGTGTTATATGAAAAAATGGTTTAGAGGTTTACATGATTTAGTATAACTCTCTGTTGATTTTGGCACTGTTTCACACAAGAACTACTATTCTGGAAATGATTTTCTAATGGAGTGTCCCAGTATCTTATCTATTTCCAGCTCTTTGCCATTACCTGTCAGGATATTTTGCGTGATGGCAACATGCCAAGGGACGCAATGTCATGTTAATAATTGTTAATATATCATGCATATTCCAGGGAAGATATCCATGGTGATAAGTGTTTTAGAAATAATAAACCAATTGTGTTTTCTTTTTGCTTTTCGTATTTCTTCCCCAGCAATTTTCATTTTATAGACTGCTCGTTCTTCTTCTTGTCTCCTTGTTGTCAGTTGCTGAAATAGTTCTTTTTAGTGACCACAAAATAAGGAGCAGTATATCACAAGTCATCTGTAAACCATAATTTAAAAAACCATGCTTTGGAAGTGTGCTAGTCGTCACATCTGTTAAGCCTTCTACTGGCTTGCAGTGATGTTTTAGACAAATACAGTTTTACTTTGCTAAATATTTTAATTGCTTGAAGGGCTTATCAGCATCTGCAGAGGTAAAACACTTCAACTTCTTAGTGAGCTGCATGATTTCCAGTTGGTTCTACATCTTTTGATATCAATCCCATGTGCCTGTGATGTGATCTGCTAAGTACACATTGATGGAGAGCAAAATATGCACATGCTGAATGATCATCTGAGGGGGAGGATAAATCTGTTTTAAGCAACTGCATTTACGAGTCAGTGAAGACTCCATTTATAGGCAATGGAAATAAAACCATCCCCTCCAGAGTGCCCCACATCACCGTTTAAGACAAGATCACCTGCTCCTTCTGGGTACCTGGAAAATTGCTATGAAGAGAGACTAGGTGGCATGCTCAGGTCTGACCCAGGCTGCTGGAGTGACATGATTTCATTAACTTAGCCATAGACTGTTAACTGAAGTGTGGCTCAGTGTATCTCAGTGAAATGATATTACATATTCAGTATTGAATAAAATAATATTAATTGGATAATCTTTTATTAAGCAGGAATGGTTCTTAGAAGGTTTAGTCCAAGTCTGCAAATTCATCAGTAAAATACATAAGTAAAAATACATCAGTAAAATATAACCTTAGTACCAACCCGATGCCTGGAATTGCATGTACCCACACCATCAAATTCTCTTTCTTGAGTTTAAGGATGGCACCTAGCCTGGACTATGCATGTGATCCCAATCCTGAAGCCAAAGTGATTCGGGAGTACAGAGGAACTTTAGACCCAAATCTGGAAGTACAACTCATACTTGAGACCCTCTTTAGCATTAGTCAGTTAAGCTCGTCCCATAGTCTGTTTCATGGTCATTTCTTAAATGAAGTATATGGATTATTTTGCCCCTTCAGAAAAGCTAGGTCCCGCCTATCATCTTTATTTCTTATTTCAGTGTACAGTTCAGCACAGTCAGTCATTAACTACAGTTGTATGGTATATATTACTTCTGTTCAAATCCATACAAAGGTTATTTTTTGCTTCTATAACTGAATTGATACAGAACAGTTCTCAGCAGGAAGCTTCTCTGTATGGCATATACTTTGTACTTGGAGAGACATTAGTTGCACAGCTGTCTTCAGAGCAGTATGTGCATTTACCTGAACTAATGAGTTTATTTCACTGAGAAAAGCAAAAATGGTAACTGACTGACTTACAATATATTGTTGAAGATATATAAGACTCTGTACTAGATTTCTACTCGCTAGCAGATTATAAAGAATATTATATCTTTACAAAGGTAGATTTCTATAGATTTCAGAAGTATATAGATTTTTCTATACCAGTGTAGAAAATCTCAATGCCAAACCATTAGAGAACAATCGTAAGAATAGACTCCAAAGTGCAGAGAGAAGGATGTTTACAACTACTGCGAAAGTGGGATAAAGTCTAAGAAGGCTTAGGTCTTATCCTATAAACCACTTATTTGTGTGCTTCATATATTACATTCATAAAAAATGGCCTGAACTATGGAATATCTCCTCCTTATCAACATGCAAGAGACCATCCACAGAGTACTGACTTCCTCACATCCTCCCGCATGAGGAGAAATGGTTTGGAGAACAGATCCTTACGGAATAAACAGGCCAACGCTGTGCACTGTTTCCCAAAAAGTCCAATCTTTCCAAATAAGGAACTGCTTAAGGAGTCGTGGACATGCTACAGTGTTGTTCTTGCCTGGTGCTGCTTATCCAGCAATGCCTGCTGGAGGAGAGGGAGGGAGGCAGCACCCATTGTAGCCTTGGCAATTTATGCACCAGAAAATAATCTGGAGGGAACTCCTGTGTTAGCTGGGTGCATCTCAGAGGCAGGAGAGTCCAGATAGGGATGTTACAGAGAAGACTACATGTGACAGAAGGAAGCTTGGGCTGAGTGAGACCTGCAGAGCTTCAGGAACGAAACCCCTGTGTCACCGGGGGTTGATGCCTGTCTGGAAGACGAACTGTAGCTGTGACATCTAGGCGCCAACCCCCATGCCCTCCTGTTCTGGGTTCTGACAGCCAACCCGCAGTCTCCTTTCCCCCGCGGGAGCCGAGCGCTGCCCGGGAGCCACCACAGGGTGTCACCCTCGGCCCGGGCAGCGGCTTGGTGGGCACCCTGCGGGAGGCGGCCCTGCCTGGGGCCGGAGAGCCCGCGGCCCGGAGCGGGCACTGCCGGGGGAAGAGCCCGGGGGGACCCTGCCGGGCCCCTGCACTGGACAGTGCGTTCTGTCGCCCCGCGCACAGGTCTCCACTCTTTCTGGTTTTCTCTCTTTTTTTTTTT